>OY101441.1:82395934-82596356 GCA_956483585.1 Gymnocheta viridis | reverse complement strand
AAAGTGTATTTGGTTCTTTACTACTTTTTCAATAAGTTGAACATCTTCATCAATTTCTTTTGTAATCGTTTTTTGTAATTTTTTTATATTTCACTTCCAATAATATTTAATTTAGATTCAATCCATTTTTAAGTTCTTCAATTTTATTTGGAAAGTCAATATTTTCATTGTGAAACTGCTCCTTAAAATCTTTATCGTGGTATATATTTGTTCCATATCTCTTGTTATGTTATTTATTTGTAAATTATACTTGTATGTTTTTATTTTCGAATTATTTAGATTATTCTTAAACGAACTTTCTCCAAATTTATTTATGTAACTCATTTTTAATATATTAAATTAGCTTCTCTCACTTCTTCAACAACGAAAATTATTTCGTTTTTGTGATTATTATGACCAACACTTTCCGATGAAAGAATTAACCGTAATCTGTCAACTAATTCATTCGGGTCATCCCAATATATATAGCTGGACTTACGATTATCTATCGTTTTTAACGATAACCCGCTACCTTTTGCTGAAGGCTTTTCTTTTGCATTAAGTAAATTTTTTATTATACGAACATATTTAAAACCTTGTGTACCTTTAATTTGAGCTTTTGATTGATATTGACGTTTGTGTGCATTTTTACTTAAAAAAATTTCTTTATATTTTTTCAAATCATTTTTAGTGTAATGAAGAGGGTATGAATGGAGAATTAATTTAAATAATCCGGGAGTCATTTTCCATGTTGAATTTCCTATTTCAATAGAATTATCCACATTAAAATTTAGTTCATTATTTGCACATCGCCATTTTCCGATTTCATCTATATTGAATCCATAAACCATATCTAACTTTTTATTACTCAGGAGCAACTCTATATTTTCAACTAATGAGGAGTTATTAATAACATTTTCGGTTACTTGTTGCTTGCTCTTATCATAATCATCATCATTACTATCAATTTTTACATCCAACTTTTTTATTTTGTTGGTGGGACTGTAAATAGTTATATTATCATCATATCCCTCAGCATCATCAAAAATATGCCATCAGATGGTAATGATGGAAGTTCTGAATCTGATATATCATTATTTGATTGATAGTCATCTGATTTATAATCATGAGTTTTTTTAATTATCTTATTTAAAGGCTTAAATGTATCATCCAGTAAATCATTGGATTGATAATCATAAATTTTTTTGATTATCTTATTCAGAGGCTTTGTTACAAGTTTAAATGTATCTTCCAATAAATTAAACCTATCTGCTTCATTTAGTTTTATAGTTTTTAGTTTTTCTTTTAATATCGTTCTTGTCTTAACAATATCTTTTAATAATTTGTTGTTATTCATATCGAAACGGTTTGTAACTGGTTTGCATCTGGTTTTGAACTGGATTGTGAACTGCTTTGTATCTGCTTTTAACTGGTTATGAACAGCTTTTAACTGGTTGTGAACTGATTCTTATCCGGTTGTGATCTGCTTTTATCCGGTTGTGATCTGCTTTTATCTGATTTGTATCTATTACTGAACAAATCTCACTTACAGTTGTATGAATTTATCAAAACCTTTTCTATATCGCCCTGTATTTATTGAATCGTCTTTACTGACAACAACGAACCCAAATTTATCTTTTCAGCACTCACTACATATATCCTTAAATTCTTTAAATGTCATATCTCCAATAACATGATCATTATATATGTATATGTCGTAAATTAATTTCATCTTGTTTAAAAATTATAATCATATTAGCATTATCTCGTATTAGATGCTTTGGAATTTTCGTATACGTTTGACATAATTAAAAGCAGTCAATATGTTTATGTCTTGCCATACAAAAGTAATCTCTAATATTATCTTGTTGACCACAAATTACGTCATCAAATATCATAATAGAGTTTGGTTTTGCTTCTGCTGGGCTTAAAACTTTTTCATTTTCCGAAAATGTAAAAAGATTAAAACCTTTTATGGGATAGATCAGTTTCTTAAGGTAACAGTATTTTGGTTGATATAAAGACTTTGAATATATATACAAATTTCTAAATCTAAGACCATTAGGACTTTCTAGTAGACCAATCATGACGTTAGTTTTTCCACAGTTTGAAGGTCCTACAATCAGTGATCGTATTGAATTGGGTAATAATGTGCTATGTTTAATTTGAGCTTTCTTCTCTTGAGATTCAGCCACATTTCTTATAACAATTTCTTTGGCTTGCTCTACTAATCGCATATTGATAACTGATGTGTCTTATCTATAAATCCAATCTTATATAAGGAAATCTCATCATTTAAATTTTTAGTATAGAACACATTACACTTATGTTAAAGAAAAAATAAATGAAATGGTTATAAACTATACTAAAGGAAATAAACTAAATCAGTATAAGACTGTAAGCGGTTGTGTAAACAACTTAATAGATAAATTGCCGGTTGAACTGAATTTACCTGGCATACATTTATTGGATGTAGCTTGTAGAGAGCACGATATTGAATATTCACGAACAAGCGATATTAATAAAAAACATCAAGCAGATAAAATATTATCTGAAAAAGCTTGGCAACGATTAATATCTAAAGATAGCGGTTTCAAAGAGCGAACACACGCTTGGTTCGTAACAAACGCAATGAAAGCAAAAGTTAAATTTGGATTAGGCATGAAGAATACTAAGCCTCGTGTATCAAAGAAAATTAAGAATAATGAGAAAAAGAAAACAAAATTGGTAGATTTCTACCATTAATTCCTGTTTTAACAGCTCTATCAGCTTGGGGAGGATTAGCTACCGGAGGATCAGCAATTGTTAAAGCCGTTAATGATATTAAAAATGGAAAGCAACAACTAGCAGAGGCTACTCGACATAACAGGTATGTGGAATCAATTACTATGGGAAAAGGTTTATATCTTAAACCATATAAATCAGGATATGGACTCTATTATAAACCAGCTCCAAAAACGTTTAGATAGTCTACCCAATCAGGAATGTGGTATTGTTAATTTAGATAATTCCAGCGGTCCTGGAATACATTGGGTAGCAGTAGTATATTTGTGGGCATTCTGGCACTAATTAGATTTGGCCTCTTTATGGAAAAAATACACGTATGGGCATTCTGGCACACTTAGAATCCCACTAGATTTGACCTCCTTATGGGAAAAATTCACGTATGGGCATTCTGGCACACCAATTAGAATCCCACTAGATTTGACCTCCTTAAGGAAAAAATACACGTTTGGGCATTCTGGCACACCAATTAGAATCCCACTAGATTTGTCCTCCTTATGGGAAAAAGTCACGTATGGGGAAAATACACGTATAGAGATACTGAGTCATATAATGAGTAAAATATGATCATTCTGTTACACATGCATTCGTATATTTTTCCATGTGTATGCTTTTACAATAAAGAGAAATTCAAATGAGATATTTTTTCGCACCATGTCAATGAGATTCTCATTTGAGTAGTTTTTATTAAAACCTAAAATAAGAGTTTTACTATCCAGCACAAATTGATATAAAAGAACGTTCAGATTTTTTTGTTTATTATTGTTCCTCACAGTTACTTGAAATCACATTGAACAAACGTTAAAGCAGCTTTTCGCATTAAACAAAATGGTAAGTATACAGTTTAATAATATATTTAAGAAGATTTTTATTTATTATATTGATGCTGTAAAAAAATGCACAAATATTTATACATATTATAGGATTGTTTTTTATTTAGATCTATCAACAGTTAATTAACATAGCCCAAGGAATAAAATCAGAGCACACGAAAATTGATAATATTCCCTTAAATGAACCATTCAAAATTTTGAGTGGAAGGTTACACAATATGGATCCAAAGTCATAGCATATTTGGAGAACAATAAATGGTTTTATCTACCTCAAATAATGGTTAAATATTTAAACAGAGAGGATCCTTACTTAGCCAATATGAATGAAAAAAATTTAAAAATTATTTACAAAGGACGACAATCGCCAAATGGTTCTGCAATATTCGAACTAAACTACAGCTAATTTTTTTAATAAACATAACAAGTTTTGTAATGTTGTAAATCTGTATATTATAAAACAATAAATGTATATATGTGGTAATGTGAAATGAATCTCGATTATGTATTTATTTTTGCACATGCGTAGATTTGCATTTTATTCGCTTTATATATTTATTTTTCATTTTAAGAAAAAGTATAGAACAATTCAAAATTAATTGAAAAGTTAAACATGCATGAGCAAGAAATAAGGTCAAAAATATGCTGCATTATTTCCTATTTTATTTCATTTGTTGTTGTTAATCTTTCTATGAAAAGGTAGTAAAATTTAAACATTTGTTTGTATAGAAAAACTCTTAAGAACGAAAGACATGCGTATGCTTGCTTTCACTAATTTTTGCCGTAGTGTGTGGGTGCATTAACTATTTTTATTGAAGGACACACATTTTTTTTCTACTTCAATCTTTAAATGCACTATTTTATGAGCCCATAAATGTGTTCTGGTATGTTTGTTACTTAAGCAAAAAAAAAGGTATGGAAAGGCAATAAAATTTTAAAATCTGTTTCAGGAAAATTTCTTAAGAACGAAAGACATGCGTATGCTTGCTTTCACTTATTTTTGTCGTAGTGTGTGGGTGCATTAACTATTTTTATTGAAGGACACACATTTTTTTTCTACTTCAATGTTTAAATGCAATATTTTATGAGCCCATAAATGTGTTATGATGCTTTTGTTACTTAAGAAAAAATTGTATGGAAAATTTTCAAACAAGGGTGATTAACAGTATATGTGTATGTAGTAGCGCCTCCAGAAAAGTATAAAATCAGCTATTTTTTCGAACAAAATTCCAGTTCTGTGAAATTATTCAACATAGTAAGATTTCTGTGAAATTATTCGACGTAAAAAGATTTATAAAACTTTAAAAATGGAATGTAAAAAATATATTTGCGAAATATGTAAATTAATTAGTTTTTCCACATGGTGGAACAAAAAAAGACACTATTTAAAACAACACAACGTTGTATTAAGAAAGCCTATATGGAACACTCCGCTGTACCATAAAGTTATGAAGGCTAATTTGAAAAAAGCAGAATCAGAAGCAGCAATAATAACATCATCAGAAGCAACAACTACATCAGCAAAAGCAACACCAATAACATCATCTGAAACAGCAACATCAGAAACAACAACTACATCAGCAGAAGCAACACCAATAACATCATCTGAAGCAGCAACATCAGAAACAACAACGATATCAGCAGCAACAAGAACAGCAATATCTTCAGCAGAAGCAGCAGCAACAACAACATCCACAGAAACAACAGCAACAATATCATCAGAAACATATCATCATCTTCTCGATGGAGATGATGATATCTTTCTAAATATTAAATTATCGATAGAAATTATTCACATTAGTGAAATAATTATGCTGCCTCCATTTGATGTAGCATCATACTTGGCCCTATATGATGGCCAAGATGATGTATTAATGGAGGCAGTAAATAAAATTCCACTAGCCTAGAAAAACTTATAATTGAATAAATAAAAAAATATATAAAAATTAAAATGTATGTCTTTCACTAAATTTTATTATTTCTCTTTTTTATTAATTAGATTTTTTGAAAATTACAATTTTTGCATTTGCTAATATTATATATGTTGTAATAAAATTTCATAAGTGTGGTTGCTTCTTTCTCTATTTCAATATTACGTATCCTATGTTGTACACATGAACAGGTATCTGGTCCACATGTCTCATTTTCATTAGACCAACAGCAATTGTCATAATGCTCTCCATGTTTATTTATCGTTGTTTTGAAATTACTTGTCCCTTCTAGATGTGATTCAATATTCATGAGTTTATATTTATCTTCATCGGAAATAATATGGGAACACCGTTTTAAGAAATCGTACATATCTTTTAGAATCATCCTTGTTAATGAGAATGACTATATATGTAGACAAAATGTTTGTGAATAAACCCTAATGATGTTAGATTAGATATTTATACCATTTTTTAATTTACTTATATCTACAATAGTTTTCTTATTTCATTTGTCAGTGGGATATATTCAAACATTTTATCATGTATAATTAAGCAATAAGCAGACATTTACGGGGATATTTTTTAAGGTTTTTATTTCAATCCGTATGTCGATTGGTCCAGTTTTGATTGATTCATTTTGATGTGTTGCATCCAATACAACTATTGGAGCTAAAGCTTTAAAATTTTCTCTTGTTAATAGTGGTTGAGGATCGCGTGAATAATAAGTTGATTGAAACTTTAAATACATATTATATAGTATGGCAAAACGATTTCTATCAAATTTTAGGTTTAGATCATCATAGGGATATGTATCAGAGTTGAGATGTACTTTTATATCTGTCAAATCACAATGTTGAAATTTGTTGGCACTGTTTCGAAGACCCAAAAGTAGGAAACGTGGTCTTTCGTTTTCGCTGGCTAACTTAACATTCCATAAAACCGTTGTACTTTCTGGAAGTGACGGGTAGTAATACATATCCCAACTTCTGAAAGATATATTTAAAGGATGGCGATTGTTAATTGTTTTAAACATCTGGAATTTGTAAGCGTCAGCAAGTTGAATGTGTGGTATTTTCCATGAAATGTTTAAAATAGACAACTTAGTTTTTTCGGTTGATACATTAGATTTTAAAACTTGTTTATCATCTTTAGATCGCAAAAGAATCAATTCATGTTTAGAATTAACTATTATTTTATTAAAATCTTCAGCAAATCCAAGTAAGAATTTTAGTGGCATACAGAAATTGAAATAACCGTCTACAAGTGTAAGATCATCATTATTAAGTGGCGACCATCCTGCATTTACTAGATTATCACTTTCTGACTTATTCAGCGACACAAAGTTTTTTAATTCTGTTGCAATACCCAAATGACGTGTACGATCAATTTCTACACCATTGATTTCATATCGAATTTCGTCAAACAGATGTGCAATACAATTGTTTAAGAGACGTATAGATGTGGAAGCTGTTGAATCTTCCTTTGTTGCAAGCCCTTCAATGTATAGAAGACTTTCGCTTGGTAAAACATATAAATCTTGATTTTGAATTGTTATACGAATTTCATCATTATTTTTGAATGACTGTAGATATGATGTGTAGCTGTGATACTCCTTTTTTATAATTGAACTATCCAAATGTGGTTTTTGTAAAATATTAATAATATTACTCATTTTATAAAATTTTTCAGGCTCGATAGCTATATGATTAGCTCTATTTTTTTAATATAAATCCCAAATTTATTAAAAACTTTTTATTAACTTCACTAAGAGTGTTACTTAGTTCAGGCTTAATACCTTAAATTTTTCTTTTATACTTTTCTGATTGACTTTCACAGCGCGATGACTTTTCTGATTTGTATTTCGTTGTTGTTGATGCTAGAATGAAGTCGGACTTATTTTGCAACTCACTTTTATTAAATATAATCATTCTCTCATTGGCTTCAAATGTAATCTTATTGTTATTTTTTCACCGCGTAAGTTAATTAAATTTCCGTTTTGGTCGACGACTTTCAAAACAAGACTATTAACTGATTTTGAATTCACGGGTAAATATATCACATTCGATGGCGCCTCTGTTATTTTATATCCTGGGCTAACGTTAGGTGAAAACTGATGTAAAATATGTGCAGACATGTTATTTATATATGATCCGCTTACAATATTACATTCAACGATTATTGTATTTATTTTTGTTATATCTATTGTTTTATCCGAGTAATGATCAATATCTGGTTCTAATACTCTTTCGCTAAAGCCCAATAAGGAGCAGATAGAGTTCTTTTTATTGAAATAAATGGAATCAGTTGTGCTTTTGATGAATGTTTGTAATGTATTATAATTTGCTTGTATGTCAAGGGTTCCTTTCTCATTCAGATTATGATATTTCTTTCTTAGTAATTCAGCTATATCAGCTAATTCATATGATCCAACAGGAATTTCTATTTCATGATTGCCAATATGAAATAAATTGTTTTCTACATCAACATTCGGAATTGAATGATATGTGTCAAAGCTTATTAAGCCACAAACATAATTTTCATTTAGTTCCATCGGTGGAAAATAGTTTGCAACAAGATATGAAGAGTTTCCGTTTAATGTGAGTGTTATTGATATTTTAAAGACTGATGAATGATTGAATTATTAATAACATCTGTTATGATTTTTATGGTTCATTGCTTATATTAATCCAGGAGTTGTGTTCTGATGAAAATCCTAGCCATTTTACATAAACCTTATTCCTTTTTCGTTTTAAAACTTTTTCTACTAAATATGTGTCTGGAAATTTAGTTCTCATTAGCTCGGGCTCGTAAAAACCACCTTTCAAGGTCATGAACTTGATAGTCTTGTAATATATAAGTATTAGGGTTTGTATTTTTTATAGTTTAAATTTTAAATATTTCTGTAGTCCAATTTGGTGTGTAACCTTTTTCAAATGTATGCTTATATTTACTTATTCGAACATTATCATTCACTTTAAACTTGGGTTTTTTAAATATTTTTAAATTGTTGTAAACGGTATCCAATAACAATTTTTCTTTTGAAGAATTCACTTCATTAGGTGTCATCTTTATTGTTCTGTAATATGTGTTATTATATTTGTTAACAAGGTCTTGATATATGGTTATCCATTTATATGAACCCCGATAGCTAAACTCTTTCCACATCATTCCTTTTAAAGTTCTATTAAATCGTTCTACTATGGGTGCCTTTAGAACACTATATGTTGAGTAGTGGTTAATTTTGTTTGATTGCATTAGTTGATGAAATTGATTATTGAAAAATTCTTTACCATCATCTGTTTGTAAATTTCTTGGTTTTCGATTGTTATTAGTGAAAATACTCCTCATAGCATACGCTACACTCAGTGCAGTTTTATTTTTTACTGCTGCAACCCAAGCTTCTTTTGAGAAGGTATCTATTACTGTTAAAAGATAACGATATCCATTATTATATAACACATAATTCCCCATTTCAACCAAATCAGCTTGCCATAAATCATCAATTCCTTTCATTATAACTCGTCTTCTTTTAAAATTTTTTCGCGCTTGTTTGTGAAGTTCATTAACTATTTCTCTTTTATCCACGTTCATTTTGTATATGATTATTTTTTCTATGTCATTTGTTTACTTAGCCGTCTTAATTATAGGCCATTCAAGTTTTCGTTTTTTCACATCATCCACATTAGTGTTTCTATCAATCCGTTTAAAAATAAAATCATCAATTTTATTAAATCTTTCTTCTATATTTTTTATAAAGTCTTTATTTGAAGAGTATATTTGACCCTTCACAGCTTTTTCAATAAGTGCAACATCTTCATCAATATTTTTTTTATGTTTTTTTGTAATATTTTTATATCACTCCTAATAATATTTAATTGTGAGTCATATTCATTTTTAAGTTCTTCTATGCTAATCCATTTAAAAATATAGGCTTCAATCTCATTTAGTCTATTTTCGATTTTATTGGAGAGGTTCATATTTATATCATGGAACTGATCCTTAATAATCTTTATAGTAGTGTATATCTTTTGTTATGTTATTGATTTCTAAATTATGTTGGGATATCCTTAACTTAGAGTTATTTAGATTATGCTTAATTGAACTTTCACCAAATTTATTTATATATCTCATTTTTAATATATTATGTTAGCTTCTCTTAATTCTTCAATGATGGAAATTATTTCATTTCTGTGATTATTATGACCAGCACTTTCCGACGAAATAGCTAGGCTTACGATTGTCTACAGATTTTAACGATAATCCACTACCTTTCGTAAAAACATTTGTTTTAGTATTAAATAAATTTTTTATTATGCGAACATATTTGAACGCTCGTGTACCTTTAATTTGAGGTTTTGATTGATATTGTCGTTTATATGCATTTGTACTTATTAAAATTTCTTTATATTTTTTTAAATCATTTTTATTGTAATGTAGGGGTTTTGAATGAAATAATAATTCAAATAATCCTGGAGTCATTTTCCACGTTAAATTCCCTATTTGAATTGAGTTATCCACACTAAAATTTAGCACATTATTTACATAGCGCCATTTTCCATTTTCATCTATGTTGAAACCATAAACTTTATCTATCGTTTTGTTAGTCAGGAGCAATTCTATATTTTCCGCTAGTGACGACTTTTTACCACCATTTAACGCTTCTTGATCATAAGTTACAGCATCGTCATAATTATCAGAGCTATTATTCGGATGGTAGTGATGGAAGTTGTGAATCTGTTATGTCATCATTTGACTGAAAATCATCTGATTGATAATCATAAATTTTTTCAATTTTCATATTTGAAGGTTTTGTTATATTTTTGAATGACTCGTGCAATAAATCATCTGATTAGTAATCAGCAATTTTTTCATTTTTTGTATTTAAGGATTTCGTTAGAGATTTAAATGTATCATCTAATAAATTGTCTGATTGATAATCTTCAATTTTTCTAATAATCATTTTCAAAGGTTTTGTTATAGGTAAATGTATCTTCCAATAAATTAAGTCTCTCTACTTCATTTAATTTAATATTTTTTAGTTTTTCCTTTAAAATCGCCCTTGTATTAACAATATCTTTTAATATTTTATTATTACTCATATCGATCTGATTTATATCTGAAATCAATCGGGCTTATATCTGCTATCGACCTGCTTTTTATCTGATTATAAACTGTTATGTATATGTTTGTTAACTACTCCATATATTATTGTGAACTGCTTTTCTAACTATTCATGAAGTGATTTATATATCTTCCTTACAGTTGTATGAATTCATCAAAACCTTTCCTATATCGCCCTTTATTTATCAAATCGTCCTTATTGACAACCATGAATCCATATTTATCTTTCCAACACTCACTACATATATCCGTAAATTCTTTAAATGACATATCTCCAATAATATGAACATTATATATATGACGCAAATTCATTTCGTCCTGTTTAAATATTATTATCATATTCGCATTATCCCGAATAAGATGTTTGGGAATTTTCGTATATGTTTGACATAAATAAAAACAATCTATATTCTTATGTCTACCCATGCAAAAGTAATCTCTTATAGCCCCCTGTTTTCCACATATAACATCATCAAAGATTATTATTGAATGAGGGATGGCTTCAGTCGGGCTTAGAACTTGCTCATTTTCCGCAAATGTAAAAATATTTATTCCGTTTATTGGGTCTATCCATTTCTTTAGATATCAATATTTTGGTTGATACAAAGATTTTGAATATATGTAAATGTTTTTGAAACTAAGACCGTTGGGACTTTCTATTAAACTAATCATAACATTAGTTTTACCACAATTTGAGGGACCCACAATTAATGCTTGTATTGAATTTGGTAAAAGTATACTATGTTTAATTTTAGATTTCTTGTCTTGAGCTTCATCAGCATTTCTTATTACAATTTGCTTAGCTTGCTTTACTAGTCTCATTTTGATAACTAAATGGTTTTTGATATAAATTTCCTAATCATTTAAAATTTAAATTTTTAGTGTCAACCATATTAAACGTATATTATATATAATTAAAAGAAAAAAATGAGTATAAACTATAGCAAAGGAGTTAAAAATAATCAGTATAATTTTGGAAGTGATTTTGTAAACAACTTAATAAATAAATTACCTGTTGAACTGCATTTACCTGGTTATCAGTTTTGTGGACCTGGAACAAAACTTGAAAAACGTTTAGCGAGGGGTGATAAAGGGATAAATTTGTTAGACGCAGCTTGTAGGGAACACGATATTGCATATTCACAAACAAACGATATTAACAAAAGACATAAAGCCGATCAAATATTAGTTGAAAAAGCTTGGAAACGAGTACAATCTAAAGATAGTGATTTCAAAGAACGAGCACACGCTTGGCTCGTAACAAACACTATGAAATCAAAAGTTAAGTTGGGGTTAGGTATGAATCATATCAAAACTCGTAAATCCAGAAAATCACAGAAGAAAAAATGTAAAAAGAGAAAAGCATGTGATAGAAAATTGTTTTCAACAACTGTTAAAAATACTCTAAAGCTCTTGAGAAACGAAAAACCAAACAATTTAAATGCCGCTGTTAAAATTGCACGAAAAGCCGTTACTTCAAACTTTAAAGGGAAGAAGAGAGCTAATATTGCTATACCGAGAGTTATACCAATGCCGAAAATTGGTGGATATCTTCCAATTATTCCAATCCTAACAGCTTTGTAAGCACTTGGAGGTTTGGCTACAGGTGGGTCAGCTATTATTAAGGCTGTTAATGATATAAAAAATGGAAAAGAACAACTAGCAGAGGCTACTCGACATAATAAACACATGGAATCAATTACTATGGGAAGAGGTCTATATCTAAAACCATATAGATCTGGATATGGTCTGTACTATAAGCCAGCTCCAAAAAACTTTTAGATAAGCTACCCAATCGACCATTAACTGATATAGATTTGATGAAATATGGTAAACAACTAAGTAAATTTAGAGGAGTTTTTATGCGTGACCGTTTACCTAAAATTAATTTAGATAATTTTCAGGGTCCTGGAACTCATTGGGTAGCTTATTATAAAAATCGCAACTATAAAGAGTGAAAACAAAACTTTAATACATTTAATTGTGGTCACCTATGTCTAAATTTTTTATTCAATAAATATAATTTGAAATAAATAAAACACAAATAGTTATATTTTTATATTTAAACATAAATACATAATTAAAATTTTATTAATTTTTTTTCTTTTTGTTTCATACTATACTCGTTTGAATTCAGTTTTAAAATATATAAATATTAATAAATAAATATTATATTATTATATTGATAAATATATAATAAATATTATACATATGTGGGAGGGGTTGTTATCGAAGCAGTCCACAAGTGTTACGGGACCCCTTTTCGATACCCCTCCTTTCGTGTCACAGTAGTTGATTGTTCAGCCCACCATTGGGATAGATCTACCAATCCCTGACACACGCGCTAATATCAGAGTTTGCTCTGGACTTTAGTGATTTCTGGGAGTCAAATTGTAATTATCGACTTCCATTTTCATCACCGGTGTCCATAGTAATTGCTAGCATATGACATAGACTGAGGTGTCCTCCCATATAGACTCTACAACTAATATGTATCGACCTGGTGGTTCTGAGTCTAACTCATGTGCTAACCAAAGATAAAAAAAAATAAAAATATAAAAAATTAACAATCAATTTCCATTAACAAATTATCGTCAGCAGAATCATTTATAAATTGGTCAATACAATCAGGTGACCTTTGATTGTATATGTCTATATGATCGATTTCCATTAGAAAATCGTCATTGCTATCGTTTATAAATGATTCTTGATAATGCCCCCAAGCAAGGGTTTTTACACTATTATTGCACACGTATCTTTTGTTGTCTAAATAACTTAAAGATACCTTATTTATTAAAGACGTATATAAAACATGTAGGTTTGACTTAAAAGTATACATACTTCTATAATAGACTTTCTTATTATACAGACAGTTTTTGTAATCTAATAAACTTAAATTTCTAGATACATTACTTTTTATACCATTTGCTTTCTTGACTTCATTCATATCTTCCATTTTGTATGAGTACCTTTTCGCTCTCAACCCCACAAATTCCTTCATTACCCTACCATTATTTTCATCCTTCATTATACCTAATATTTTTTTGTGGAATACCAAATTTATTATTCGCTTCATAATCTGATGTATCAAACTTTGCATCAATATCGTTTATTATATCTTTATAAAAATCATCAGTTTCGATTGTGTATATGAACGAATCGGTATCCATATAATTCAGCTCTGCTTTGATATTATATTTTGGTAGTATATAACCATAATGAAAGTTGTACATCTTCCACTTTGAAAGTTCTAGTATTGTAAATCCTAAATAAATTGGTTTATTATAAAACGAATAACTTCTGTTTAGCTCCAAAGCTATCATATTTTCCTCAAATATGCTGAATGAACTAAATTCTGGTTTGGCAATAAGGACACGAGCACCCATTTTCCTACCCACGCTTTCCCACTCATTAACAATTTTAACATTCTTACGCTTGTCTTTGAAGAAATTTTTTTCAAACGTGTTTCGGGCGTTAGTTCTATGTAAATTATTTAATGAAATATATGGCTTTAACCAAGCTGATTGCTTAAATTTCAAAATTCGATGAATTTTTACTAACTTTAAAACATGTTTTAAACATTGTTGTAAATTTTTATAATATATTACATATCCATATTTATTATTTAAATCAACAATTAATTTCTTTTATTTAGAATTTGGAGGATTTTTATTTTCGCTACAAAAAGGTAAATTATTATGAATATCATGAATTTGTAATGGATACAACAAATCAACTTCTAATATATATCCAGTAGCTGAGTCTTCTGGTATACTATCCAGACAAAAGTTTTCAATATCTGTTTCCCACTCAAAATTACCTTCTGGTAGCACTTCAGACATTGCCCAACCATACAAATTATTTGCATCTAAATACATTAAATACTTAGATGGTAGATTCTCATTGTAATCATTCATGTATTTGTTGTTTGCAATAGAATGCCGTTGAGAGCACTGTAATGTTCCTCCTCTTATCCCCTTTTGTATAAAATGAATCATTTCTATGTCTATCAACGACTCTAATTTAATATCTGTTATTTTTAACATCAAGTCCCAAGAAAGTCCTGGGGCTGTATAGTAATGACAGGGGTCTAATTTATAAATATTTTTGCTAATAAATCTAAAGTTTTCAAAAACATCTGTTAACAACAAAACATCAGTTTTCAAATACAATAATAAATAATCTTCGAAAGTTGCACACTCAAACGTACTCCATACTTCTTTAGCATGGGCGTAATCTTCTTGAGAACAGTCTTCATCAGTTAATTTATTATAAAAGCTCTCTATATTCGGCAAAGAAGTTTCTTTAAGTTTTTCTATAGTATTTAAATAGCTGTATGGAAAGACACCTTTTCTAATAAGCAAATTAAATCTACTTTCGTTTTCTCCAAATATTGATTTTACTACTTTTAAATCTTGCTTAGCTAAATTTTCAACCAAATCATATAAGCTTGCTGGTAAAAATCTATAGGAATCTAAAGATCAAATTTCAATGTTAGCACTATTCTCATCAGTTATAGTTTTAGAGAGAGATATATACAGCTCTTTATTGAGTGGAATAATATTTATAGGACCATCATTTATATTATTTAGCTCCTTCACAAATAAATGGCAGTCATAACCAGAAAAATTGTGGAAAATTACTGGAAAGAATTTTGGCACTTTGTAATTAAGATTACACAAACTATGTGCAGCGCCTCTATATTTCCCACTCATATGACAATGATCCCTAACTTTTGAATCATCTAAAATAACTCTACAACAAATGTGACATATATTGGTCGAATGGTAGTCTAAATTTTCTTCTTCTGTTAGGGATAGCATGGGTTTTACTATAGATAAATAATTATTACTTAAATATTTTACGTCTTTAATTAAACTCTCTATAAACAGTGTAGGTGAATCTAAACCTTTAAAGCTACATAGCTTATTTAAATTGTCGTTGAAAGTACATTTAATGAAATATGATATAGCATAGGGCACATGTCTATCAACTAATGTTGTTGAAGAAATATCACCACACGGAATGCAAGTTTGAATATTTTCAAATATGCATTCCGAATCTGCGTATATTACGAACGGTACATCTATACTATTACTATAATTACGAAATTGTATTGTAGACTTATCTGCTTGTGGTGTATATGCAATTTGTTTTTTACAATGTTGCCTATGAATTTCTAATTGTTGTTCATGGTGAAAAATCTGTAGACAGTCATCACATAGAATAATGCTTCCATGATGAGCTGTCTGTTGAGCTCTAATGAATCTGAAAAAATTACAAAATGGATGTATGAATAAATAAAAAATAGTATGATAAAGAAAACTAAAAAGAAATTTATAATTTTATTCGTAATCATAACACTTACCTTGATATATTTTTTATATAAACATAGTGTAAAACTATGTTTCCCTCAACTTTTTTCTGCATAAATAAAAGTTGGATATGTTTGAATTTTTTCCTTTTGTTTTATAATAGGGTCCCACAATCAAGTCTTTTTCCATGTCATATCCAAAGACATTTACACTAATATTCGGATTATTAGTTTCAAAAATTTATATATCTTTTATTTTTAGTAGGAAGTATAAGCCACTAAAATTTAAGCCAAAGCCGTTAAAGAAAATTAGTTGTTCATCAATGTTGACGCCATAACTGCTTGTTCTTTGAGAATTTTTATGGGTTGCTAAGGCTGATAGTATTGCCCATTTGAAGCAAAATTCATCATTGTTTTGTACATTTATGCATGTTTTTTTAACTATATTTTATTTGGGAGAGGAATGAAACTGGAACCTTTTAGTGGTTGGTATCTATTTAGGTTTATATGAAGTTTTAAAAGTTGAACTAGAGTCCAAGCACTATCCCGCTATTGAAAGTCTTCCATTTTTGTTAATATTCTTTGAATATTATAACCATATTCATCGGCAAAATCATATGGAAAATTTCCTTCATTTTCGTTGGAAAATGTTTCACCTCTATTGGGGTATTTTCTAAGTCATTTACATTGGGGCGAGCATATAATCCATATATCTCCATATTAAATTTAAGAGCATCATTAGCCTTTAAGAAGTTGTCAACTTCTCTCTTCAACGGTTCCTCAGCTACCTTCATAAGCATCTCCGGTAGAAGACATTCTTCATTACTATTTTCATATTCTAGTGTTATAATCCTCTTTTTAAAAGCACTTTTTACTAGCTTTACAACACTTTTTTTTTGAGTTCGAAGCATGAGATCTTTCATGCTCCCTGAAATTTTCCTCACTTTGACAAGCTCTTTGATATTCTGAGCATTCTAGCTTGGTTGCTATTCTTTCCATAATATCACAATTTTTTTTTTTAAATTCACTAAAGATGTTTAAAAAATTAATTTTTTGTATAGTAAAATTATTTAACAGTCTATACCACAATGTCGATCGAATTCTTGTGTATTCGTCGTGATAAAAATTAATATTAAAATCATTTTTACTAACCTGTTATGAATTCGAATTATAAAACACAAATTTTAAGTTTTTTCTTTTTAAAAAGTCTTACTAAAACACAAATTTAAAATCTTACTAAAACACAAATATAATTTTTTTTCTTTTCTTTGGAAACAATCTTAATACATTGAATAATAAAAAACCACAAATTAAAAGTTTTATAAATCTTTTTACGTCGAATAATTTCACAGAAATCTTACTATGTTGAATAATTTCACAGAACTAGAATTTTGTTCGAAAAAATTGCTGATTTTATACTTTTCTAGAGGCACTACTACATACACATATACTGTTAATCACCCTTGTTTGAAAAATTTCCATACAATTTTTTCTTAAGTAACAAAAGCATCATAACACATTTATGGGCTCATAAAAAATTGCATTTAAACATTGAAGTAGAAAAAAAAATGTGTGTCCTTCAATAAAAATAGTTAATGCACCCACACACTACGACAAAAATTAGTGAAAGCAAGCATACGCATGTCTTTCGTTCTTAAGAAATTTTCCTGAAACGGATTTTAAAATTTTATTGCCTTTCCATACCCTTTTTTTTTGCTTAAGTAACAAACATACCATACCAGATTTATGGCCTCATAAATTATTGCATTTTAATACATTGAAGTAGAAAAAAATGTGTGTCCTTCAATAAAAATAGTTAATGCACCCACACACTACAACAAAAAATAAGTGAAAGCAAGCATACGCATGTCTTTCGTTCTTAAGAGTTTTTCTATACAAACAAATGTTTAAATTTTACTACCTTTTCATAGTAAGATTAACAACAACAAATGAAATAAAATAGGAAATAATGCAGCATATTTTTGACCTTATTTCTTGCTCATGCATGTTTAACTTTTCAATTAATTTTGAATTGTTCTATACTTTTTCTTAAAATGCAAGCCTACGCATGTCTTGAAATGAAAAATAAATATACATATAAAGCGAATAAAATGCAAATCTACGCATGTGCAAAAATAAATACATAATCGAGATTCATTTCACATTACCACATAGTATATACATTTATTGTTTTATAATATACAGATTTACAACATTACAAAACTTGTTATGTTTATTAAAAAAATTAGCTGTAGTTTAGTTCGAACCATTTTGCAGAACCATTTGGCGATTGTCGTCCTTTGTAAATAATTGTCCAAATTTTTTCATTCATATTGGCTAAGTAAGAGTCCTCTCTGTTTAAATACTTAACCATTCTTTGAGGTAGATAAAACCATTTATTGTTCTCCAAATATGCTATGACTTTGGATCCATATTGTGTAACCTTCCACTCAAAATTTAAAATTTTGAATGGTTCATTTAAGGGAATATTATCAATTTTCGTGTGCTCTGATTTTATTCCTTGGGCTATGTTAATTAACTGCTGATAGATCTAAATAAAAAAACAATCATATAATATGTATAAATATTTGTGTATTTTTTACAGCATCAATATAATAAATAAAAATCTTTTTAAATATATTATAAAACTGTATACTTACCATTTTGTTTAATGCGAAAAGCTGCTTTAACTTTTGTTCAATGTGATTTCAAGTAACTGTGAAGAACAATAATAAACAAAAAAATCTGAACGTTCTTTTATATCAATTTGTGCTGGATATAGGGTTGCCAGAAGGGCCTGATTTGGCCTGATTGTCAAGTTTTATAATGCGCGTCAAGTGTCAAGTGAAAAAGTGATTTGTCAAGCTTTTTTGTAAGTTATTTTTTTTCTCAAATTTATTCTAGCTATGTAATAATACTTAAAAAAGTATGTGTATATTTCTAAAAAACAAATCTAAAGCCCATATTTTTACTATCAATAGAACTAAGGACTAATATGATACAATTTTTTTTCTGCAATTATAGTTTAAAAAATAACTATAACTTTCTGTACAATTATTATAAAAGTGCCAACACTGATATTTACCCTATTACTCAACACTAGTAAATTGACAACATTGAACCAGAGAAGCAAGTCGTGGACTTTTCGCCGGCGGCGGCGGCGATTCGGCTTGAGCCGGGGTTTTACCGGAGCGCCATCCTTCTATCAGCTTAGCCGACTTGATATACCAATGGTGGAATAACACAGGCGGTTTTTCATTGTTTTTTTTTTAATAAAACTTATGTGTTTGAAGAATTGTCAAGTTATTTATGAAAATTATTATTTATTTATTATAGACTAGCTAAAAACTCTCAGCAAAATTGTTTTTACGAGTAAAAGTTGAAATTCAATTCGTATTTTCCCAATAATAATTATCCAGAAGTTCTTCTTTAAAAACTAAAAATCTCTTTTATATATTTAGTATGAGTGTTTTTATTTGTCAAGTTTTTTTTTCAAAATCAAGTTTTTTTTTGGTCAATGTCAAGCTTTTTGACAAATTAAATCTGGCAAGCCTAGCTGGATAGTAAAACTCTTATTTTAGGTTTTAATAAAAACTACTCAAATGAGAATCTCATTGACATGGTGCGAAAAAATATCTCATTTGAATTTCTCTTTATTGTAAAAGCATACACATGGAAAAATATATGAATGCATGTGTAACAGAATGATCATATTTTTCTCATTATATGACTCAGTATCTCTATACGTGTATTTTCCCCATACGTGAATTTTTCCCATAAGGAGGTCAAATCTAGTGGGATTCTAATTGGTGTGCCAGAATGCCCAAAGAGGTCAAATCTAGTGGGATTCTAATTGGTGTGCCAAAATGTCCAAACGTGTATTTTTTCCATAAGGAGACCAAATTTAATTAAATTCTAATTGGTGTGCCAGAATACCCATACGTGTATTTTTGACATAAGGAGGCCAAATCTAATTAGATTCTAATTGGTTTCCAGAATGCCCGTACGAGTATTTTTTCCATAAGGAGGCCAAATCTAATTAGATTAATTAGCCAATAAAATATACTACTGGTAGCCTATTAAAAAGTTATAACTATAAAGAATATTTTGATAGCTTTGGAAACTTACAACCACCAGTTCAAATAGTTAACTATCTTAAAACTCCAATTGAATATAATTATGGACAAAAACAAAAATTCAATACATTTAATTGTGGACATTTATGTTTACAATTTCTATTCAATATCATTTGCAATAAAACAACAATTTATATTTTTCCTTTTTTTATATTTTCTTTTATTTTAAAATTGTTTGTTATTATATAGAAAAGTTAACATGCAATTTCTTTAAAAATACCTTCATCAGATTCATTTAAAAACTGATGTATAAATTTATTTGAGGCTTGATTATTTATATAATCAATTTGCATAAAAATATCATCATCCTCTTCCATAATTTCTTTATAAATATTTAAATTTGATGATGCTGATACTGTTGAGGGAGAATTTATTTTATAATGTCCCCACGCATAAGTATCAACACCACTTTCACGTATAAATCTCTTATAATCTAAATAACTTAATGTTAGTTTACTTATATATTGTGTATATACTTCATGCGCCTTTGATCTAAACACATACATTGAATTATAATAAAGTTTTTTCTCCAGCAAACATTTTCTAAAATCATTAATTGATAATTTGTTGGTTACACTCTGTTTTACTCCTTTTATTTTTTTTTATTTATGTGTCTATCCTATCTATTTTTATAGAATACATTTTTGCTCGCAAACCAATGAATTCCTTAATTACTTTACCATTACATTCATGTTTCATCATCCCTAATACTTTTTTATTCATGAGTGGGAAATTGAATACATTTTCTTTCGGATATGCAGATGTATCGAAATATGATTTGATATCATTTCTAACATCTGCATATAGATCATTTGTTTTAACGTTATATATAAAAGAATCAGTATTCATGTAATTCAAATTAATATTTTCACAATATTTGGGTTTCATGTAATCGTAATGAAAATTATACATTTTCCATTTCGATAGTTCTAAAACAGAAAACCCAATGTAAATGGGCTTATTATATTCAGTTCGCATTCTACTCATTTCAATTGAGTAGATTGTTTTTGTACCTTCTCTATCAAGTTTTTCATATAAAATAATGCTCATGCCTGGCTGGGAAACGTGATCGTTAAAAATATATTTTGTTAGGTAATTAAGTGTATTTATTATGGAAATGCGTTTTCCATCCTTGGGTGGTTGTTTGTATTAGGAGGTTTCATAAAATTTGTATTGTGTATTAAGGGGTTTAAAAAAAAAATTTATATGTAAATTTTTTTTGTTTTCACATGCCTGATTTGAGAGTCAGTCAGGGCTTCTCTATTGAATATCACCCCTGAAACTTCTGTACGAACACCCCTACCCGGACACCTATATTGAACAACTCTGTTGAATGTTTGTTAGGAAGCTGGAAATTTTCTTCATAGGTACAAAATATTTCACCGAGTTAAATATGAACCTCCCTACTAATTTTTTTTTCAGTTTTGATTGCTGAAAGAAAATGAAACTAATAAAAAAAGGGCATTTCGGTCTATTTTTATTACCCTTATCCTTTCTGTCTATTCATTAGCATTTTCTTTTTATTGCATTTGATAAGATGCATTAACTTAGGGCTTGTGTTTTTTCTTTTGTTTAAAGTAAAACATAAATGTTTGAGTGTGTCCTCTATTGTCTGTCTATTTTTAATGAAAAATAAGGGTGCGAGAAAGTGAAACATTGTCTATTTTTAAATGCACTCATATGTCGTGTACATATGTGTGCACATTTATATCGCTATTGGTCAGTTTGAGTGAGCTCGTTAGAATATTTTATTATATTGCGCATGTGTGCGTGTGTTTGCATTGAATCATTTTCTGTCTGTCCTTCTCTACCGTCTAGCTTGTTATCTCTACCTATTTCACACCCCAGTGCGTATATTTATGTGTATAAGGATACACAATTTCATTACACATAATTCTTTTTTTTTCAAAGAAAGAGGATCAGAAATTTAAAAAGAGGTTACAAAACCAACATGCACTTGCATTAAATAAATGTATGAGATACATGGAAAATTCTTAAGCAAAGTTAAACACCTGTGCCGATCTATCTCTTTTTTATTACACTTGTCCTTTCTGTTTTTCTTTGCTGTCTACGTTTTTTTTATTGCAGTTCATCTTTTTTTATTGAAAAATTTTGAGTTGGCATTTTCATGAGTGTCTGCTCCTCTACCAACTTTCTTGTTGGTCGCTTTCATTTATCGACAAAATAAATGTTGCGATACCGAGAAATTTCTTATAACGTAAATAGTTGTGATTTTTGTTTTGATTTTTTTGCAGTTTTGATTGTTGAAAGAAAATGAAACTAATAGAAAAATGTATATGGTTTTTGCAGCTGTATAAACGAATTCAACATGTAACTGTTTATCAGCATACAGATGTGAAAATTGTATGACCGAATGTTGTAAATTTAAAGAAATTTGTTTACTATGAAAAATAAATATTTTCTTCATGGTTTTATAATATTGCTTTTTCTTAAGAAATGCGCTAGCATAATTTAGTATAAATGCGAGTGTTTTTCAGAAATTTTTTTAAACAAAGCTTAGAACAATCAATAGCATTCTTTCTCTTTTCAGCTTAATCTAATAAAATACAAACTAAAATAAATATTAAAAAATAAAACTAATTGATATACAGAAATATATATGATGTGTTTTTATTTATTTTATTAGGAATTTTTTTTCAGATTACATAACAATTAAAAATATTTACATTTATTTTACTTTTCAGATACAGGTTTATAGTTAAAAATTCTTTTATATAAATTAAAAAGTTTTTGTGTTAATATATATTCATTATAATATAAGTTACATGCGCATATATTAACATCCTGAACGCAATCCTTTGTTATTATATCACAATCATATTTATGTAATTTATTATGAAAATATATGAAAGGAGTATAGACATTACTATACATTCTTAATTCCTCAATCATTCTCAGAAATAATTTCTTGTGTTCCTTGTCGATATGATTACTGTATCCATCTACTAGCTCTTTTAATTCAGCTGATGAAACCATTTTAGATAAAGAAATACCAATGTAGCTCGCAACAGGATGACTAAATAACTAATTGTAATTTCACAGTCAAAGACTATTTATTATAAAGATGTTATTAAAATGAGTAAAAAAAATGTTGAGGTGTTTTAATTGTTCTCTTTATTGAGTGATATAAATAAAAAAAATCCTTTTTTAGTGTTTTACATATTATTGAAATTACAATTTTTACATTTAGTTATATTGTATATATTATAGTATGTTTGTATTAGCTTTTTTGCCTCTTCTTCTATTTCCATATTTCTTCTTCGGTAGTATGAGCATGAGCAAGTGTCTGCTCCACATGTTGTATTATCATTCGACCAAGAACAACAGTCTTCATAATGTTCTCCAAATTTATTTTTCTTTGTTTTCAAGCTATTTGCACTCTCAAGATGTGATTGAATATCGATGAGTTTGTATTTATCTTCATCAGAAACAATATGGGAACATCTTTTTAAGAAATCATATATTTCTTTTAATATAATCATTTTTACTAGTGTTTATGACTATATACTTCAACAAAAAGTTTATGAATAGTTATAATTCATGATGGATTGGTTATTTATAGTTTTGAAAGCAAATGTGAAATTACTTACTTACATACATACATCAAAAAAAAAAATATAAATAATTTCTTTAGCTTTATTATTAAATTTATTAAAATTATTTTCTTAAACTATCTATAAAATATATATGTATATATATAATTAAAATGGTTACAATAGTTTTCTTATTTCGTTTGTAAGAGGAATATATTCAAACATTTTATCATGTATAATTAAACAATAGGCTGATGTATTAGCTGGAATGTTTTTTAAGGTTTTAAATTCAATTCGAATATCGATTGGTCCAGTTTTAACCGATTCATTTTGATGAGTAACATCCAAGACAATTATTGGTGCCATAGTTTTAAAATTTTCTCTTGTTAATAGTGGTTGAGGATCGCGTGCATAATAACTTTGTTGAAATTTTAAATACATATCATATAGTATAGCAAAACGATTTCTATCGAATTTAAGGTTTAGGTCATCATAAGGATATGTATCAGAGTTAAGATGTACTTTTATATCTGTCAAGTCACAATGCTGAAATTTATTGTCTCTATTTCGAAGTCCTAAGAGCAGGAAACGTGGTCTTTCGTTTTCGGTGGCTAGCTTAACATTCCATAAGACTGTTGTACTTTCTGGAAGTGAAGGATAATAATACATATCCCAACTTCTAAAAGATATATTTAATGGATGGCGATTGTTAATTGTTTTAAACATTTGCAATTTATAAGCATCAGCAAGTTGGATGTGTGGTACTTTCCAAGTAACATTTAGAATGGACAACTTAGTTTTTTCAGTTGTTAGTTGAGATTTAAAAACTTGTTTATTATCTTAAGATCGTAAAATAATCAATTCATGTTTAGAATTAACTATTATTTTATTGAAATCTTCAGCAAAACCAAGCAATAGTTTTAGTGGAACACAAAAATTGAAATAGCCGTCTACAAGTGTAAGATCATCATTTTTGAATGGTGACCATCCTGCGTTTAGTAAATTATCACATTCAGCTTTATTCAATGATACATAGTTCTTTAATTCTGTTGCAATACCCAAGTGACGAGTGCGATCAATTTCTACTCCATTGATTTCATATCGAATCTCATCAAATAGATGTCCTACACAATTGTTTAAAAGTTGTATAGATGTTGAAACTGTTGAGTCTTCCTTTGTTGCAAGTCCCTCGATATAGAGAAGACTTTCGCTTGGTAAAACATACAAATCTTGATTTTGAATTGTGATACGAATTTCATCATTATTTTTAAATGACTGCAAATATGATGTATAGCTATGATATTCTTTTTTAATAATTAAATTATCAAAATGTGGTTTTTGTAAAATATTAATAATATTACTCATTGCTCGTTCAACGTTTCTTATTTTTTTAGATGAAATCCCAAATTTCTTAAAAGCTCCTTATTGTCCTCACGAAGATTATTATATTTTTGCTTCTTTATGGTTCCTTTAATATGTTGTTTTTTCTTTTTTGTCTGATTATTAAAATTTGGTTGCTTTCTGGTTTCGTCTTACGTTGGCAAAGATAAAATGAATGGCGAACGCTTCTGCAATTCAGTTTTATTATATATAATCATTCTCTCATAGGCTTCAAATGTAATCGTATTGTAATTTTTTCACCACGAAAATTTATTAAGTTTCCGTCTTGATCAATAACTTTCAAAACAAGACTATTTATTGTTCTTGCATTTACAGGTAGATATATTACATTAGTCGGAGCCTCAGTTATTTTGTAACCTGGGCTAACGTTAAGTGAAAACTGATGCAAAATATGTGCGGACATGTTATTTATATATGATCCGCTGACAATATTACATTCAACGATTACTGTATTAATTTTAGTTATATCAATTGTTTTATCGGAGTAATGTTCTATACCAGGCTTCAATACTCTGGTACTAAAACCTAATAAGGATCCGATTGATCTCGTTTTATTGAAATAAATTGAGTCTGTAGTGCTTTTTATGCATGTTTGCAAAGTATTATAATTTGCTCGTACATCAAGGGTTCCATTTGCGATTATAGTATGGTATTTATTTTCTAATACTTCAGCTATATCTGATAATTCGTATGATCCAACTGGAACTTCTATCTCGTGGTTACCAATATGAAATAAATTGTTTTCTACATCAACATTCGGAATTGAGTGATATGTGTCAAAACTTATTAGGCCGCAAACATAATTTTCATTTAGTTCGATTGGTGGAAAATAGTTTGCAACAAGATTTGAAGAGTCTCCGTTTAATGTTAATGTAATTGACATTTTAACGTTTGATGAGTGAATAGTTTATTATTAAAAACTGTATCGGTTTTTATAATGAACCAATGTCGATATTAATCCAAGAGTTGCGTTCTGACGAAAATCCCAACCATTTAACGTAAACCATATTTCTTCATCTTTTTAAAATTTTTTCAACTAAATATGTTTCTGGAAATTTAGTTTTCATCATCGTAAAAGCCACCTTTAATTTCATGTTCTTGATAGTCTTGCAATATACAGGTATTAGGATTTGTATTTTTTATAGTTTTAATTTTGAATATTTCTGTAGTCCAATTTGGTGTGTAACTTTCAAATGTATGCTTATATTTACTTATTCGAACATTATCATTTACCTTAAACTTTGGTTTTTTAAATACTTTTAAATTGTTGTAGACTGTATTCAATAAAAAAGTTTCATTTGAAGAATTTACTTCATTTGGGGTCATCTGTATTGTTCTATGAAATGTATTATTATATTTATCAACAAGTTCTTGATATTTGTTTATCCATTTGTATGATCCCTGGTAACTAAACTCTTTCCACATCATTCCTTTTAAAGTTCTGTTAAATCGTTCTACTATGGATGCCTTTAGAACACTATAAGTTGAATAGTGATTAATTTGATTAGATTGCATAAGTTGATGAAATTGATTATTAAAAAATTCTTTGCCATCATCTGTTTGTAAATTCTTTGGTTTTCTGTTGTTATTAGTGAAAATACTTTTCATAGCATTCGTTACGTTGCATGCAGTTTTATTTTTTATGGCTACAGCCCATGCTTTTTTGGAAAAGGTATCTATTACTGTTAGAAGGTATCGATATCCATTATTATATATTGCATAGTTCCCCATTTCAACCAAGTCCGCCTGCCATAAATCATTAATTCCTTTCATTATAACTCGTCTTCTTTTAAATTTTTTTCGCGCTTGTTTGTGCAGCTCGTTAACTATTTCTCTCTTATCCACGTTCATTTTGTATATGATAGTGTATGTCAACGATCTTCTTATATTATATATGTATGACAATCACTTGGCTGCCTTAATTTTAGGCCATTCAAGCTTTCGTTTTTTACATCATCTACACCAACATTTTTATTAATCCTTTTGAACATAAAATCTTCAATTTTATTAAATCTTTCTTCAATATTTTTTATAAAGTCTTTATTTGCAAAGTGTATTTGGTTCTCTACTACTTTTTCAATAAGTTGAACATCTTCATCAATTTCTTTTGTAATCGTTTTTTGTAATTTTTTTATTTCACTTCCAATAATATTTAATTTAGCGTCATATCCATTTTTAAGTTCTTCAATTTTATTTGAAAAGTTATTATTTTCATTGTGAAACTGCTCCTTAAAAATCTTTATCGTGGTATATATTTGTTGCATATCTCTTGTTATGTTATTTATTTGTAAATTATACTTGTATGTTTTTATTTTCGAATTATTTAGATTATTCTTAATCGAACTTTCTCCAAATTTATTTATGTAACTCATTTTTAATATATTATATTAGCTTCTCTCAATTCTTCAACAATGGAAATTATTTCGTTTTTGTGATTATTATGACCAGCACTTTCCGATGAAAGAAGTAAACGTAATCTGTCAACTAATTCATTCGGATCATCCCAATATATATAGCTTGGCTTACAGTTGTCTACAGATTTTAACGACAATCCACTGCCTTCCTTTAAAATATTTGGTTTCGCAGTAAATAACTGTTTTATTATATTGACATATTTATATGCTCGAGTACCTTTAATTTGACCTTTTGATTGATATTGACGCTTGTGTGCATTTGTACTCTTTAAAAGTTCTTTATAATTTTTCTTTATAATTTTTCAAATGTAATGTAGAGGCTTTGAATGAAAGACTAATTCGAATAATCCTGGAGTCATTTTCCATGTTGTATTTCCTATTTGAATAGAATTATCTACATTAAAATTTAGCTCATTATTTCCATATCGCCACTTTCCGCTTTCATCTATATTGAAACCATAAACCATATCTAACTTTTTATTACTCAGGAGCAATTCTATATTTTCAACTAATGAGGACTTATTAATAACGGACACTTGATGTTTGCTCTTATCATAATCATTATGATCACTATCTATTTTTACATCCAACTTTTTTATTTTGTTGATAGGACTGTAAATAGTTATATTATCATCATAACCCTCAGCATCATCAAAATTATCAGAACTGCGATCGGATGGTAGTGATGGAAGTTCTGAATCTGATATGTCATTATTTGATTGATAATCATCTGATTTGTAATCCTGAGTTTTTTTAATTATCTTATTTATAGGTTTTGTTTCAGTTGTAAATCTATCTTTCAATAAATCATCGGATTGATAATCATCAATTTTTTTAATTATCTTATTCAGGGGTTTTGTTACAGGTTTAAATGTATCTTCCAATAAATTAAACCTATCTGCTTCATGTAATTTTATATTTTTCAGCTTTTCTTTTAATATCGTTCTTGTCTTAACAATATCTTTTAATAATTTGTTATTATTCATATCGAACCGGTTTGTATCTGTTGTGAACTGCTTTGTATCTGGTTATGAACTGCTTTTTATCTGCTCTATATCTGCTTTTTATCTGGTTTGTATCTGCTCTGTATCTGCTGTTTATCTGGTTTATATCTGCTTTTATCTGCTCTGTATCTGCTTTTATCTGGTTTGTATCTGCTCTGTATCTGCTTTTATCTGGTTTGTATCTGCTCTGTATCTGCTTTTTATCTGCTCTGTATCTGCTTTTATCTGGTTTGTATCTGCTCTGTATCTGCTTTTTATCTGATTTGTATCTATTCCTGAACAAATCTCACTTACAGTTGTATGAATTTATCAAAACCTTTTCTATATCGCCCTGTATTTATTGAATCGTCCTTACTGACAACAACGAACCCATATTTGTCTTTCCAGCACTCACTACATATATCTGTAAATTCTTTAAATGTCATATCTCCAATAACATGGTCATTATATATGTATATGTCGTAAATTCATTTCATCTTGTTTAAAAATTATAATCATATTCGCATTGTCACGTATTAGATGCTTTGGAATTTTCGTATACGTTTGACATAAATAAAAGCAATCAATATGTTTATGTCTTCCCATACAAAAGTAATCTCTAATATTATCTTGTTTGCCACAAATGACGTCATCAAATATTATTATAGAATTAGAATTTGCCTCAGCTGGACTTAGAACTTTTTCGTTTTCCGAAAATGCAAAAAGATTAATTCCTTTTATTGGATCGATCAGTTTCTTAAGGTAGCAGTATTTAGGTTGATATAAAGACTTTGAATATATATATAAGTTTCTGAAGCTAAGACCATTAGGACTTTCTATTAGACTAATCATGACGTTAGTTTTTCCACAGTTTGAAGGTCCCACAATTAGTGCTCGTATTGAATTTGGTAATAATGAACTATGTTTAATTTTAGCTTTCTTTTTTTGTGATATGTCCACATTTCTTACAACAATTTGTTTGGCTTGCTCTATTAATCGCATATTGAAAACTGATGTGTCTTATCTATAAATACAATCTTATATAAGGAAATCTCACCATTTCCATTTTTAGTATAGTATAAAACACATCATACACGTATGTTAAAGAAAAAATAAATAAAATGGTTATAAACTACACCAAAGGAAATAAACTAAATCAGTGTAAGGCTGGAAGCGGTTTTGTAAACAACTTAATAGATAAATTGCCGGTTGAACTGCATTTATCTGGTTATCAGTTTTGTGGACCTGGAACAAAACTTGCAAAACGTTTAGCAAGAGGAGATAAAGGCATAAATTTATTGGATGCAGCTTGTAGAGAGCACGATATTGAATATTCACGAACAAGCGATATTAATAAAAGACATCAAGCAGATAAAATATTATCTGAAAAAGCTTGGCAACGAGTAATATCTAAAGATAGCGGTTTCAAAGAGCGAGCACACGCTTGGTTCGTAACAAACGCAATGAAAGCAAAAGTTAAATTTGGATTAGGCATGAAGAATACTAAGCCTCGTGTATCAAAGAAAATTAAGAATAATGTGAAAAAGAAAACACGCAAAGTTTGCAATAAAAAATTGTATAATATTAGTATACCAAGAGTTATTCCAGTACCAAAAATTGGTGGATTTCTACCATTAATTCCTGTTTTAACAGCTCTATCAGCTTGGGGAGGATTAGCTACCGGAGGATCAGCTATTGTTAAAGCCGTTAATGATATTAAAAATGGAAAACAACAACTAGCAGAGGCTACTAGACATAACAGGCATATGGAATCAATTGCTTTGGGAAAAGGTTTATATCTTAAACCGTACAAATCTGGCTATGGTCTTTATTATAACCTAGCTCCAAAAAACTTTTAGACAGTCTACCCAATCGACCTTTAACGGATCTAGATTTAATGAAATATGCTAAGCAACTCAAACATTTTAGAGGTGTTTTTATGCGTAATTGTTTGCCTAAAAAAGCACTAACTCAGGAATGTGGTATTGTTAATTTAGATAATTCCAGCGGTCCTGGAACACATTGGGTAGCCTATTATAAAAATTATAACTATAAAGAATATTTTGATAGCTTTGGAAACTTACAACCACCAGTTGAAATAGTTAACTATCTTAAAACTCCAATTGAATATAATTATGGACAAAAACAAAAATTCAATACATTTAATTGTGGACATTTATGTTTAAAATTTCTATTCAATAAATATCATATGAAATAAAACAACAATTTATCTTTTTTCTTTTTTCATAATATTTTTTATATTTTTATTTTACAATTGTTTGTTATTATATAGAAAAGTTAACATGCAATTTCTTTAAAAATATCGTCATCAGAATCATTTAGAAACTGATGTATAAAATTATTTGAGGTTTGATTATTTATATAATCGATTTGTATAAAAATATCATCATCCTCTTCCATAATTTCTTTATAAATATTTAAATTTGATGATGTTGGTACTGTTGAGTGACAATTTATTTTATAATGTCCCCACGCATAAGTATCAACACCATTTTCACGTATAAATCTCTTATCATCTAAATAACTTAATGTTAGTTTACTTATATATTGTGTATATACTTCATGCACCTTTGATCTAAACACATACATTGAATTATAATATAGTTTTTTCTCCAGCAAACATTTTCTAAAATCATTAATTGATAATTTGTTGGTTACACTCTGTTTTACTCCTTTTATTTTTTTTATTTCTGTGTCTATCCTATCTATTTTTATAGAATACATTTTTGCTCGCAAACCAATGAATTCCTTAATTACTTTACCATTACATTCATCTTTCATCATCCCTAATACTTTTTTATTCATGAGTGGGAAATTGAATACATTTTCTTTCGGATATGCAGATGTATCGAAATGTGATTTGATATCATTTCTAATATCTGCATATAGATCATTTGTTTTAACGTTATATATAAAAGAATCAGTATCCATGTAATTCAAATTAATATTTTCACAATATTTGGGTTTCATGTAATCGTAATGAAAATTGTACATTTTCCATTTTGATAGTTCTAAAACATAAAATCCAATGTAAATGGGTTTATTATATTCAGTTCGCACTCTACTCATTTCAATTGCAACCATTTCGTCATGAATTTTGAGGGAACTATGAAAATTATGTCTAGCAATAAGAGCTCTAGCTCCTAATCGTTTACCTCTACTTTCCCATTCACATACTATTTTAATGTCTTTTCTTTTATCGACATTTTCCATAGTCTTACCATATACAGCGTTGTTTAAGAGTTTAAAAAAGTTTTGCTCAAAAGAATTTTTGGCCAATGTTCTGTGATGATTATTTATATCAATATATTTTTTTAACCAATTCGACTGACTAAATTCAAGAATTCTATGAATTTTCTTTAAAATCAGTCCATGTTGAATACATTGCTGAAGATTGCGATAATGTATTATATAATTGGTTTTGTTGTTTAAGTCTGTTATTAATTTTCGCTGTTTCATGCTTTCAATTTTCTTGTTTTCTGCACAAAATGGTAAGTCGCTATGATAGTCGTGCAATGTGGTTGGATATTCTAAATCAACTTCCAATATGTAACCCAATGCTGAATCTTCTTTTACATTATTTACATCAAAATTTTTAAAGTTTTCTACCCACTTGAAATTTTTAAAGGGGAGGTATTGAGACATTGCATAACCATATAAGTTATTTACATCTAAATACATCAGGTAATTTGATTCTTTTGTAGGATCATAATCACTAACGTATTTATTATTGGCTACCGAATGTCGTTTACTGCATTGAACAATACCTCCCCTAATACCCCGTAAAACGAAATTGTACATATTAATATCAGTTAATAATTCCAACTCTATTTCCGTTGTTTTCAACATTGCATCCCAAGATAAGCCCGGGGTAGTATAATATTGACAGGGGTCTAAATTGTAAATGTTTTTACAAACTTTACGGAAATTTTCAAATACATCACAAAGCAATAAAACATCTACTTATAATATAATAGAAGATAGTCCATCAGAGTGTTACATTTGAATGTACTCCAAACCTTTTCAGCATGTTCATAATCCTCTACACTACACGGCTCATTAGAAAGTTTATTAAAGAAACATGAACGGGGTGGTAGATGATTTTCTTGGAGACGATTCACTGAATCTAGATAGTCATACGGAAAGACACCTTTACGCTTCATTAAATTGAATTCATTGTCAATGCGGCAAGTTGATTTAACAGTTGACAAATCATCATCGGACAAAAACCCTGCTAGTTTTTCTAAACTCGATGGCATAAACCGACAAGAATCTAGAAAACGTAATTCAAGAGTATTTTTTTCATTAACCAAAATTCTCTTTGATATGGATACATATAATTCCTTATTTAAAGGAATTATATTTATATCGCCTTCAATAGATGACAGTTCTCTGATAAACAAATGACAATCGTATGCCGAAAGATTATTGAAAAATATAGGGATGAAGTTTGCGATTTGGTACTCTAAATTGCATTTGTTATGTGCGGGTCCCCTATATTCGCCAGTTAAATGGCAATGGTCGGCCACCCGATCTTCAACAGATAAATATATTTTACAAATGTGACATATTGTATCCACATTTTGTCTTATCTGTTGAAGCGGTGTTAAGAAGTTCATTGGTTTAACTACACTTAAATAATTATTATATATATCTAGACTATCCTTAACTAAATTATCAAAAAAGTGTTTTGGTGAGTTATCACCACTATATATTCTAAATATATCTAAGCTAGAATTAAATGAACATTTAATATAATAACTATAAGCAAATAGAATATGCCTTTGTGTAGATTTCACATTAGCTGAATTTTGAACATTTACTGATTCTAAAATGCATTCAAAATCAGCGTACACCACAAAAGGCACATCCATTTGCTTCTTAAAATTCTTAAAACTTACTAAATTATTATCTGGGCTAGGCATCTTGGTTACCTTCTTATTACATTGGTCTTTGTGAGTTTTAAGTGATGAATCGGTGTGAAAATGAATAAGGCAGCAATTACATATATGTACACATCTTCTGTGTTTTGTTAATTGACTTTTTATCAATCTATAATTAAAAGAAAAAATCATTTTAATATAGTATTAATTTTCAACAATATAAATATTATTCACATACCTTGAAATATTTTTAATCCAGACGTAGTGAAATCGCTCGCCATCTTCTAAGAGTAGTAAATTGATGTGATTTGCTTTTTCCTCTGTGGTATAGTAGTATGGGCCCACTACATTATCACCTTCTAAGCCAAACACATTTACACTGATATCAGGGTTGTTAGTTTCAAATATTTTAATTTTATTCGTTGAAAGTGGGAAATTTAAATTTTTAAAATTTAAAACAGTACTATTTTCCAGTACTATAATTTCATCTTGTATATTATTAATATTATAGGATGTGCATCTATTTGAATTAAGGTCAACTGGATACAATGCCGATATTATAGCCCACTTGAAACAATACTCATCATTATTTTGCACGTTGATGCAGGCATGTTTTCTTTGTATTGTTGATGGCAGAGGAATATATTGTGATCCTTTAATGGATTTGTATTCATTAATATTAATTTCAAGGCGTGATATTTCAATTAATGTCCATCCGCTATCACGCTCTTGAAATTCGCCCATCTTTTTCACAATAACATCGCACTGGTCACTGTAGTGTTGGAGAATATCGTCTGTTGTTAATGAAATACTGAGGATAACCATTTTAGTTTGATGTGATTTTATATCTATGGTGCACGCATCCTCTTCTTCTTGTATCAGTACGTATTCACAAAATAGTTCGCAATTAAATTTTATGGAGCAATGTTTTTGGATCATATTCTTTAGCAATTCAACCACTTTGGGTTTAATTTCATCCAAAAAGGTTTCAGGTATTAAATTTGTTTTATTGACATTTTCAATCATATACGTAACGATACGATTTTTAAATACAGACTTGACGCATTTTACGTCACTATCAAATTTTCCTGCACAATTCAATTTATGTTTATTTGTACGTATATGATAACACCAAATTGTTTTTAGAACATATACTCCACAATCTTTGCAATACATATTACTTTCTCCATCTGTTTTTGGATGTTCTATGAAATGTGAATGTCGTTGCCATTCTGCTTGATCTGAAAAACGTATATTACATATGTACGTTGCACATCATTGAAGAACCTTGATGGTGCATCCTCACATGACGTTTTAAGGAACAGTTGTGATTAAATGATTTTCCGCAGATATCACAAGTAAAGATGGCCATTTTTTCGGTCTTAATTTAATTCTTTTTTAACGAAATGGTATAAACTGTTTAAATTTTCAGAACAAGAATGAATTATACTATTTTTCTTAACATCTATTTATACTTAAAACTGTGGGCGTGGTTTTAATGATTAAAAGAGCAAGGTTTTATCAATCAAAGAATTATATATGTATTTGTATATCCTTATACTCATAACCATACGCATTGATGAGTGAAATAAAAAGAGACAACAACATTACTGGTAGGGGACCGATAGAAAATTAACTAATACAATCACACGCATACTCTTATGTAATGTAAATGTATGTTGTTTTCGTAACCAATTTTATTAATTTCTAATCCAATCTAATTTTTAATGTGTGTAATAAAAATAGAGCTAGATGCGCAGGTGTTTAAGAATTTTCTCATACCCTTATTTATCATTAAAAATAGCCAGACGGTAGACAGACACTCATAAAACTGTTAACTTAAAATACTTCAATAAAAAAAAAGATCGACCTCAATAAAAAAGACAGACGGTAGACAGACACTCATAAAAATGTCAATCCTAGAATTTTCTATAAATAAAAAGATCAACCGCAATAAAAAAGATAAACGGAAAAGCCAAATGCAATAAAAAGAAAATGCTAATGAATAGACTGAAAGGATAAGGAATTTCAAAAAGGACAAGGGTAATAAAATTAGAGCGAAATGCCCTTTTTTTATTAGTTTCATTTTCTTTCAGCAATCAAAACTGAAAAAAAAATAGTAGGGACGTTCATATTTAACTCGGTGAAATATTTTGTACCTATGAAGAAAATTTCCAGCTTCCTAACAAACATTCAACAGAGTTGTTCAATATAAGTGTCCGGGTAGGGGTGTTCGTACAGAAGTTTCAGGGGTGATATTCAATAGAGAAGCCCTGACTGACTCTCAAATCAGGCATGTGAAAACAAAAAAAATTTACATATAAATTTTTTTTTGAAACCACTTAATACACAATACAAATTTTATGAAACCTCCTAATACAAACAACCATCCAAGGATGGAAAACGCATTTCCATAATAAATACACTTAATTACCTAACAAAATATATTTTTAACGATCACGTTTCCCAGCCAGGCATGAGCATTATTTTATATGAAAAACTTGATAGAGAAGGTACAAAAACAATCTACTCAATTGCAACCATTTCGTCATGAATTTTGAGGGAACTATGAAAATTAGGTCTAGCAATAAGAGCTCTAGCTCCTAATCGCTTACCTCTAGTTTCCCTTTCACATACTATTTTAATGTCTTTCCTTTTACCGACACATTTTCCATACTCTTACCATATACAGCGTTGTTGAACAATTTAAAAAAGTTTTGTTCAAATGAATTCTTAGCTAATGTTCTGTGATAATTGTTTATATCAATATATTTTTTCAACCAATTAGACTGACTAAATTCAAGAATTCTATGAATTTTCTTTAATACCAATCCATGTTGAATACATTGTTGAAGATTTTTATAATGTATTACATAATTGGTTTTGTTGTTTAAGTCTGTTATTAATTTTCGCTGTTTCATGCTTTCAATTTTCTTGTTTTCTGCACAAAATGGTAAGTCGCTATGACAGTCGTGTAATGTTGTTGGATATTCCAAATCAACTTCCAATATGTAACCCAATGCTGAATCTTCTTTTACATTATTTACATCAAAATTTTCAAAGTTTTCTACCCAGTTAGGGGAGGTATTGAGATACTGCATGGCCATATAAATTATTTTCATCTAAATACATCAGGTAATTAGATTCTTTTGTAGGATCATAATCACTAACGTATTTATTATTGGCTACCGAATGTCGTTTACTGCATTGAACAATACCCCCTAATACTCCGCACAACAAAATTATACATGTTAATATCAGTTAATAGTTCCCACTCAATTTCCGCTATTTTCAACATTGCGTCCCTTGACAAGCCCGAGGTAGTATAATATTGGCAGGGTCTAAATTTTAAATGTTTTTACAAACTTTACGGAAACTTTCAAATACATCGCAAAGCAATAAAACATATACTTTTAAATATGATAGAAGATAGTCCATCAGAGTGTTACATTTGAATGTACTCCAAACCTTTTCAGCATGTTCATAATCCTCTACACTACACGACTCAGAAAGTTTATTAAAGAAGCATGAACGGGGTGGTAGATGACTTTCTTGGAGACGATTCAATGAATCTAGATAGTCATACGAAAAGACACCTTAACGCTTCATTAAATTGAATTCACTGTCAATCCGGTAAGTTGATGTAACGGCTGACAAATCATCATCGGACAAAAACCCTTCTAGTTTTTCTAAACTCGATGGCATAAACCGACAAGAATCTAGAAAACGTAATTCAAGAATATTTTTTCATTTACAGGGACTCTTTTTGATATGGATACATATCATTCCTTATTTAAAGGAATTATATTTATATCACCTTCAATAGATGAAAGTTCTCGTACAAACAAATGACAATCATATGCCGAAAGATTATGGAAAAATATAGGGATGAAGTTTGCGATTTGGTACTCTAAATTGCACTTGTTATGTGCGGGCCCTCTATTTTCGCCAGTTAAATTACAATGCTCGGCCACTCGATCTTCAACAGATAAAAAAATTTTACAAATGTGACAAGGTGTGTCCTCATTTTATCTTATCTGTTGAAGCGGTGTTAAGAAATTCATTGGTTTAACTATACTTAAATAATTATTATAAATACCTAAACTATCCTCGACTAAGTTTTTAAAAAAATGTTGTGGTGAATTATCACCACTATACATATATTCTAAATATATCTAAGCTAGAATTAAAAAACTTTTTATATAATAACTATAAGCAAATGGAATATGCTTTTGTACCGATTTAATATTAGAGGAATTTTGAATATTAACTGATTCAAGTATACATTCGAAATCTGCATATATAATAAAAGGCACATCCATTTGCTTCTTAAAATTCTTAAAATTTATTAAATTATTATCTGCCGTGGGCATCCTAGTTACAACTTTATAGCAGTTTTCCTTGTGATTTTTAATGATACCTCATTATGGAAGTGTATTAAGCAAGAATTATAGATGTATATTTTATGAGTATTTTTTGTTAATTGACTTCCCATTAATCTGTAATTACAAAAATAATCATTATAATATAATATTAATTTTCAACAATATAAATATTATTCTCATACCTTGAAATATTTTTAATCCAGACGTAGTGCAATCTTTCACCATCTTCTAAAAGTAATAAATTTACGTGTTTGGATTTTTCGTGTATGCTGCAGCAGTGTGGACAGACAATTACATCATTTTCCTGGCCAAAAACATGTATACTTATTTCAGGGTTTTTAACTTCAATGGATTTAATTTTGTTGACAGCGAGAGGGAAATTAAAATTTTTAAAATTTAAAACAGTACTATTTTCTAATTTAATAATTTGAATTAAGATCAACTGGATACAATACCGATATTATGGCACACTTGAAACAAAATTCGTCATTATTTTGCACATTAATGCATGCAAACTTTCTCTGGATTGTTGGTGGTAGAGGAATGTACTGTACCCTTTAATGCATTTATATTGATTTATGTTTATTTCAAGGCGTGATATTTCAATTAATGCCCATCCGCTATCACGCTCCTGAAACTCACTCATCCTTTTCACAATAACATCGCACTGGTTACTATAACATTGCTGAATATCATCTGTTGTTGAAGATATATTAAGTATAATCATTTTAGTCTGATGGGATTTGATATCTATGGTGCACGCATCTTCTTCTTCCTTTATCAACACGTATTCACAAAACAGTTCAATGTTATATTTTATTGTTAATATTTTTTAATTATATTTTTTAGCAATTCAACCACTTTAGCTTTTATTTCACATAAAAAGTTTTCAGGTATTAAATTTGTTTTATTAGTTTTTTCAATCATATACGTAACGATACGATTTTTAAATACAGACTTGACACATTTTACATCACTATCAGATTTTCCTGCACAATTAATTTTATGTTTATTTGTCCTTATGTGATAAAGCCAAATTATTTTATGAATATGTTCTCCACAATCCTTACAATAAACTTTAGTTTCCTCTTCTCTTTTAGAATGATCTATTCAGTGCAAATAAAGTTCTACTCGGTCTGAAAAATCTATATTACAATTTACACATTTAAATGAAGTGGATGGTCCCTCATGTTGTAATCTAACGAGATTTCTTAATGTTGAATTTAACTTGTAGACTTTTTGGCAAAATTCACAAGTAGAGATGGCCATCTTTTCGGTTTCATTTAATTCTTTGTTAACGAAATTGTATAAACTGTTTAAATTTTCAGAACCAGAATGAACTATAATATTTTTCTAACTATCTTTTATAAGTATGTACTTAAAACTGTGGGCGTGGTTTTAATGATTTAGAGAGCAAAATTTTACTAATCAAAGAATTATATATGTATGTATTTGTATATCCTTATACTCATAAATATACGCATTGTGAAATTAAAAGAGACAACATCATAACCGGTAGGGGATCGATAGAAAATTATGCAAATGCAATCCCACTCATACTCTTATGTAATGTAAATGCATGTTGTTTTTTGTAACCCCTTTTTTAATTTCTAATCCTTTTTCTTAGAAAAAGTTAGGAAATGTGTGTAATAAAAACAGAGCGAGATGCGCAGGTGTTTAAAAAATATTCCCGCACCCTTATTTTTCATTAAAAATAGACATACGGTAGACAGACACACAAAAATGTCAACTAAAAATTTTTTATTAAAATTTTTCATAAAAAGATCAACCGCAATAAAAAAGACAGACGGTAGAGGAGACAGACACTCATAAAAATGTCAATACAAGAATTTTCAATAAATAATATAAAATAAAAAAGATAAACGGAAAAGTCAAGAGCAATAAAAAAATGCTAATGGAGAGACAGAAAGGATAAGGAATTTCAAAAAGGACAAGGGTAATAAAAATAGAGCGAGATGCGCAGGTGTTTAAGAATTTTCCCATACCTTTTTTTATTAGTTTCATTTTCTTTCAACAATCAAAACTGAAAAAATTAGTAGGGAAGTTCATATTTAACTCGGTGAAATATTTTGTACATATGAAGAAAATTCCCAGCTTCCTGGCAAACATTTAACAGATTTGTTCAATATAGGTGCCCGGTTAGGGGTGTTCGTATTGAAGTTTCGGGGGTGATATTCAATAGAGGAGCCCTGACTGACATTCAAATCAGGCATGTGAAAACAACAAAAAAAAATTACATATAAATTTTTTTTGAAACCCCTTAATACACAACACAAATTTTATGACACCTCCAAGGATGGAAAACGCATTTTCATAATAATTAAACTTATGGCCTGTTTCTACATAACAAGTATGTTCTCAAACAGACAAGCTGTACACAAGCAATTACGTAAACGAATGAGTTTTTATAGCGCACTTGTCTTACTTACGTTTTGTTACTTTGCTCTTTTCGTATTGTCAGATTACATTATTGCCATAGTATATAGTTTGGTATTTTGTTTAATTTTTTTCATGCTAAAATACAAATTTTTTACTACGAAATGGCAACTCTAGTGCAATTACAAGCGAACAGCTATTTATAATGTACAAAACAAAGTTAATTTATATTAGAGATGGGATCGTGAGTGACTTTTCACTCACCCTCAAGCACGCTCACGATATAAAATTTCACTCATGTACGTGGCTTACGTGAGTGGAAAAAAGTTAGTCACAATCACGAAAACTCACGCTCACGAAGTACTCACGAAAAAATCACAACCTGTAAGTATTTATACATTACAATCTCTGAATGCAATTAGAAAATTCTGCAATAAACAATTCCAAAATCGAAAAAATCACGAAACAATCACGCAAAAAATCTACTCATGCACGTTCACACACGTTAAGTTTTTTATACTCACGCTCATGCACACTCAAGTGATTGAAACATAAAACTTCTCACGATCATTCGTGATCACGCGAAATCACGCATGATTCACGCTAATCACGTGAGCGGTGCCCATCTCTAATTTATATTAACCATAGAATCTCAATAAAATTTGTTATTAATTAAAAAATTAAAGGAAAAATGTTTCCATCTATTGAAATACACTTTGAGAGTTTTTTTTTTTTTTAAAGAACAAACACAAACCGCGAAGCCATTTCGGCTTGTCTGCAGAAACACCCAGGGTCTAGCCAGGAATCGAACCTGCGACCCCTTGACTAATAGTCTAGTATGCTATCTACTAGTCTGGGGCTCCCCAGTGATTCAAGTGAGAGTGATAAAGTGGACATTCGTTTATGCCGCAGAAATATCAGGGGCAACATTTTTGAAGAACTTGTAATGTAGAAACATGCCATTAATCACCTAACAAAAAATATTTTTAACGATCACGTTTCCCAGCCAGGCATGAGAAACGTGATCGCGAGTTGGCACAAACATACTACTGAAACTTAACTAGGTAATACTAATTTAAAGAGGATCCCCTACATTATTTAAGTAACCTTGTGCGGGAGGCTGTATGGGATATAGTAGCAAAATATTATGAAGGTATCTAGGAATTTATATTTAGCACTTAATTACTTAATTTTAGAAAATTTTATTAATTGGGTAATTAAATAAAATTGAATGAAAAAATCTTGAACTGAAAGTTATAGGTGGTTCTTTTAAGATAGGTCGGGGGAAACAAGGAACATGTACGAATTTTACACCTGAGTTGGTGAAGTGTGTTGCGTATGGTGTAATATAAGTTGGCCCTTTGTCTAGGATTTTTTGTGCTTATGCCTGTTCTGGAGCAGATACGGCTTAAAACCACATAACTGGTCACCTATCAATCGCGGCTTTTGGAGTCTGGAATTCTCCTTTAATTTAGGTTGTTAAATCGATTAGGTGATGACGTACTTACGTTTTCTTTTATTAGTCTCGTGTTTAAAGTCACACTGTAATTTATTTTTATACGACACTAATTTATTATATTGTAGAATATATTTTTTCCCCTTTAGGAACAAGATTTACAATTCCCTTTTTTTAGCGTGTTAAGATTCAGAAACTTCTCTGACAAACTGCCAGAGTTTTGAGAATTTCGCTACCACGAAAAAACATATTTATCTTCTTCGTAAAGCTAAGTACTCTGTTCAAATTTGCGAAAAATGTTGAGGAACATTGATTATTTCGTTTGAAAATTTTGACAATTAGCCAGTGGTGACAACACTACGATTTAGAAGAAATTTAACGTTTTTATTGCCTTTAAGTAAGCAACATTGTTTTTGTTATGTAAACAAAAACCATGTGTGAAAACAAATGGAGAACAAAATAATTTTAGGAGCTTGTGCTGCTTTGATGACACACGTTCTGATTCAATCCCATACCTTCATTTTATGTTTAGTTATTTGTGCGCAACAAATTCAATGCTAAGTAAAATCTGATCATCTGTTGTTTGCAATTCCGCACGAAATAAGTGGTGCTTACATTATTTCGCAGTTGAAAAATATGTTGCTAGTAACATGTTGAGGTTGAAAAAACAATGCTGCAACATTTCGTATGTTTTCACAAGTTGAACAGAGTACAACTTCGGCCATATTATTTTGCAATTATTTCGCATGAATTTTTTTTATACGGACTTTTGACAGCAGTTCGCACGAAATGATGAACAGAGTACCCTGCTTAAGAAGTAAATATTAAATAGCTCACAGTAGTTGGCTCTTTGGACTGTAGTGTAGGAACATTTGTATGGAATGATCAATACGTTCATCACAGTACATATAAATGTTGTAAATGTTGCTATGCAATTGTAAAACGAAAGCTTTTTTTGTTTTTATATTTAGGAAAAGCTGCTATTATATGTTAACGGAGAGATGTTGATAGTAATGAATTCCTGCAACATGTGTATGATAATCAGTTAACAATTAAACCAACACCACTAACCCCGCAGACATTTATAGACGGTAATAACATTACCAATTGTGTATATAGACTATGTGACATTATTTGAAAAAAAGCTTTTTGATCAAACCGTTCATTACAATATGCGAAAACATTTACATTGGAGATTTCTTATCATTAAGTTTGAAAATGTCTAACCAAGTCCCTGGTCAATGTTAGCACCACATCCTAAACTGACGGTCATTTGCGAGTCGTCTCAGTTCCAAAAGCATACAGAGGAGTATTTGAGTCAAAAAGCTGGCCAAAAAGTTAAAACTGAATTTAAATAAATCTTAAAAACTAAGTACGCAGCTCTATATACAACAACATTTTATATCATAAAAAATTATAGAAAATTACATGCGCTTTTAATGTTTTTTTGTTCAATTTTTTGGCTCAAATACTCCTCTGTGCAGCATGGCAAGACCAATAGTTAAATCATATCCATATTTGTGCATGGTTGAAAGCTTAGTTTTCAAGGTTGATCAGGATGTTCACAGGAAGTCTTGACTTGCAATTAAAACTATTTGAAATAACTTCTTATTACTAGTTTCAATCATCCTTCTTTCTTTTCGATGGATCTGGTATCGCCAACCATCTATAAAATCTGCTTTAGTTTTTCAATATATTTCAATACATGAACATAGACATAATCAATATATGTATTTATATGTAAATTATTAAAAAAAAAACTTCAACAAGCAAAATTACGGGTTGTGAAAAGACAATGGTCGCTTTCATAAGACGTAGCTGTTGAGCTCAACAGTTACGTCTTAGAAACGGCTTGAAGATTAATTGGATAATGAACAGCTGATTAATGTAAACAATTGAAAAGAAACAAAAATGCTGCAAAACAAATAATTTAGATTTGCTAAATTAATTAGTTTTGCCTAAACTAAAAACATCGAATTTGCAATGAAGTTTTTCTTGGCAGGAATTTTCCATTTTTATTTTAAAAGCTGCACCACAAATGTAATATTCACAACATAAAATCCACAGCAAAATACTCTAATTATTGAACTAATTATTTTCGTTACTTTATCGCATTTGTAGTCGCCCCTAACAAAACGACGTTGCATTAGAATATAAAAGCGTATAACTCTCTTGATCAGCTGTGGAATTAACACAACATGTTGACTAAGTGTAGCGTAAAATATTTATGATCGAAAAAATTTCAGCAAATACTCAACTGTTTTGTGGAGCGGAACTACTCATCTCTGCGTTTCTAAGACAAACACTCAACGGTTGCGCAACAGTTACGTCTTATGAACGCGACCAATATGTAAATAAGGCAAAATTGTTGTTATTCGTAATTGAAAATAAAAACAAAAATTTATTTGACAAATAAAATATGTATGTATTGTTAAAAAATTATTTAACTTAGTTACTTTTCTTTTGCCTTGCGCATTGAAGATTAAAAATTATATAGTATGGTTCTCTAAGATTGCCGTTATAAAATTACTGCGATACGTTTAAATAATTCAATGCTCTTCTTTAATAATCACTTTAGGCTGCAAGCTTAAATGTGTCTGTGAAGTCGTTTTGTTTTTCGTCCCATATTTTCCGGGAGGACAGCCTGATTGTACGCGCTCTCCCGAAGATGAAGGCAAAGGTATTGCGACATATTGATGACCACTTCCATCTGTAAAGATAAAACAACAAATATTAATTTTTTACTTAAATATTTTTTTCTATTTTCGAAACTATTTGATACCGTCTGAGATGTTAAATATATAATACAATAACAGAAGAAAATTCCATTTTCTCTTTTCGTCCCATATTAACTTTATATTTATTATTTATTTTTTAAATTTATTAATCGAGATTGTTTCGATATCTTTTTTCAAAGATTTGCAAAAACTTTTGTTTGTTGAAGGGTTTTTTAGCTAGTCTATATACAGGCATTTCATTGATGCTAATGCCAAATCATCAGTAGACCTTAAACCATATTTTTGAAAAGTTTCAAACCTCTTATCTTAAACAAAATCTTTTAAAAAACCAATGAGAATTTCAAAAAAAACAAAAGTATAAAGAATAGGCTTTGAAACTTATTCAAAAATCGAGTCACCCAAAGAGCGTCTAATTTTATATAGGTTTTAAAGAAAATAAAACAGATTCGTATCGAATATAATTTGATTTTTGGGATTTCCTTTTTTATTCATCAGGGATGGGATTTCGTTCTAACCAAAACTGAATTAACGTTTAAAAATGAATAAGTTCCACTTTTCGTATTCTAATTCCTTAAATTATACGGTTATATAGTAGATATTCCTAATCATTAGTATCCACCGTCAAAAGTGGAAAAACTGAAAAAATTACTCTAATGACAGCTTTAAGGTCTACTGATGGTTTGGCATTAGCACCAATGAAACACATGTATATAGACTAGCTAAAAACCCTGAATTTTTTGTTTACTCATTTGATTTTGTATTCCTTGTTGACTCTGCATTAGAGGATCAGTTTGAAGAGTTTTTGTTGTTGTTTTCAGATCGCCTATATTCAGAGAGCTTTCTGCTTCTTTACTTAAGTTAAAAAATTTTCCAGAAATTTTTCACTTTTGAGGCTACTTGAGCGCTACCTAAACGGTATTAAGAATCATTCTTAGGAAGTTCTTATATTCTAAAAAGTTTGTTTATTGAGATGTTAGGTACATTTTTGTAGTTGATTCTTTTCTTGAATTTTAAGGGTTTGCTACCTATGGACCTGGACAGTGGAAAAAAGGTAAATAATTGATATTTTTAATTTTTTTCGATTGTCATCTTGAAGATAAAGATTTTTGATTTTATATGTTCACAGTTTTTGTTCTCTATGACAAGATCTACAACTTTGCCTCAGAGAGAAAATAAAAATTCTGAACGATTCGCAAGATATGTGCCCGAGAAAATTATCATTATTTTGCAAAAGTGACACCGAGACCCCAAATCTTTGGGTGCCCATAAAAAAGTGCATGATTTTGGGCTAAACTGGGAGACACGGATCTTCTTTTTTTGGCCCTTTATCACGTAGTGCTGTTCGTATATGGTTATTTTTCCATGACTTAAAAAATTACACACAGTGGTATATACCAAGATTTTTAGCATTGTTTACAAGCACCAACAGAAATCATTTTCAACACCAATGTGGATGGGCGATATAACACAAACAGATGAAAATTCAAGGAAAGTTTCTATACAAATATCATCCCTTGAGCAACCAGCAAACAAAATGACCTTGCATAACGTTAGGACTCTTTCAAATCTCGATCTGCCTGCGCAAACGCTTACACAAGAGGAAATTAGAAATTGTGAAAACTTTCAGAATTTATGCCATGTACAAATGTATAATTGGAATCGACAACGTCAAACTATGTGTCCCGTTCGAAATTAAAGAAAGTGCAAATGATGGATTAATTGCACTAAGGTAATGCATGTTTGTTCCTGTGGAATGTATGAGGAAAAGATTTGGGAAACTGGACTGCTATATACTTATGTATATATTTATCTACCGGACTCATTTTCTGTGGCTAGCAGCAGATTGTTTTGCTTGGAAGCTAAAACGAATAAGGACAAACTAAAATCGTTCCTAGTAGAAAAAATGCCAGACTATGAGAAAATGCTACATAAGAAAGCTACAGTACAATGAAAGTTCGAATGAAGGTAGGTCATGGTACATTCCTATATTTGTCATAAAAACGAAAAACAAAGATAAAGCTCGTATTTTTGGGGACGCTGCGGCTGCAGTCGCAAACGTTTCTCTAAATTCAGAGCATTTCATGTGTCCCCAAACTCCTGTGATCAAAGTGTTCAGCAGTTTTTATGTCGCCAAGGTGACATCTCCAAAAATATTGATGTGCATATTATGACTGTATTCACCTTTGACACTTCCGGCACAAGAATGCCGAACGGTTTACTGTGGAATTCCCTGAGTCATTTACTGCTATATTAAATAATACGTATGCCGATGACTGGGTACAAATTGTAGACTCAGAAGAGGCAATGATTGCCTTAGCTAAGACTGTTCGCAAAATTCACAGCGATGAACACTTCGGAATGCGTAACTGGCTTTCCAGCTCTGAGTATGTTATAAAATCATTGGAATATCCCAATTCGGAAGCCTTTTGACCTTTTTTGAAAAACTTGCGGCCGAAGTATTCGATGAAAGTATTATTCCAACTAAACGAAGTATGTTAAGAGTAATTATGATTATCAGTTTCTTACTTGCGAATCGAACCCGAAGGCAATATAAAATGTAATCTCTTCAAAAACTAGAGTTGCACTTCTGAAACCAGTTTCCATGCCCAGGCTCGAGCTTATGGCTGCAATAATTGGTTTACGATTATCAACTTTCATTGAAAACGACATTTCCATCCAAGTACATAACAAATTCTTGTGGCCTGATCCTAAAGATGTCCTTTACTGGATAAAATGAGATGCCAGAAAGTTTCAACAGTTTGCGCCATTACGTAAAGGAGAAACTCTAGAGGGTTCAAATTTAAACAATGGAGATAGGTCTCATCAGCTCAGAATAGTGCAACAAAACTGAATATTGATACTCGCTGGTTTTCAAGCCCTTCCTTTGGACCATTTTATATCGTTATCGGAACACGTAAGAAAAAACGTTGGGTTGTGCTATTCATTTGTATGACGGTTCGCGCAGTGCATATAAATTGCACCAGGAATAGGAATAAATTGAAAAAATATATCTCATTTTGAATTCAAGACCATTGGCTTATGTTCCTTTGGAATTATTCGAGAGGGAAGCCCTCACTCCAAATCACATTTGAATTGGTTTTTCCAGTGGCATACGGAAGCGAGTGATTGCAGTGGATTGGCATTGAGTAAAAATTTCAGAATTTCAAGCATGATTGCTGATAAATTTTTGAAACGATGGTTTAGGGATGTTTTACCTTCTTTGGCTAGGCGAACGAAGTTGTATGAGGATTCAGCATGCCCGATTGCAGTAAATGAATTGGTTGTTATCGTTGATGACCACGCTAAAAGAAATACGTGGGGCAAGGGTATCGTGATTGACCTACACCACGGAAAATATAAAGTTGTGCGGAGTGCACTGGTAAAAACTGAGAGTGGCCTTCTTACTCGTGCTATAATCAAGCTGGATATTAATGAATAAGTAAACCCCAAGCTGTAGCACGAAGTTTACAGATGGACTATGTTGCAGTACATATTTAGTTATTTAAATATAACCGCAAATTAATTTAATAATTATAAATGTACTACACTATACATCCCTGACTTTAAATGTCATTTCTTTACAACGGACATTTCTTTGTGAATTGCAAATTTTATTGCTTTACATCATTTCCTTTCTTACATGTTACATTTAAATCCACGTTCTACAAATTATTAAACAAAAGCATTGAAGCATATAATAACAAATTTAGCATTTTAATTCTAGTATGATTTTTTAAATGTTTTTTTAATTATTTCCATGGCACTAAACTGTTTTTCAACATCAGCGTTACAGAAAGGTAATACTACGGGTGGTCCAATATGATATTTCATTTTCAATAACCCGCCATTTTAACAATTATCATGACTCGGCCTGTAACTACATTTAAATTATTAAAATTCACTAAAAATATGGTGAAAATTCGCAGTAACAGTTCGCAAAACTAAAGCATTTTTGCCTCGTTATGAAGCACCTTCTCGGTGAAAAACTCGAGCAGTTGAGAAAAGTCAGTGATGTGAACGTCGCTCAACTGAGAATATTGCTGTTGTAGGCAATAGTGTTGGGGAAATCTCAGGTGTCCATTTCTCGACGGTGTTAGGAGTTGGGCGTTCCACAAACGTCACTTGTAAAGTTGCCTGACCGTGTGCGATCACAATTGTCCACCGGTATCTGGTGATTTTAACTTTCAGACTTTTTTATTTGGGGCTACGTAAAAGGTATTCTTTATGCCAATGGAACACAATCGATTCAAGACCTCAAAGATTTATTCATGAACTTATCGAGATCATTCAGTAGCAAAAATGCAAATTGTTGATGGAAAATTTCATGAGAACATGACCCTGCAAAGCATATCAACATTGCAATATTCTTCTATCTCGAAGTGTTAACGTGCTGTTGTTCCACATCGCCGATGTATCCGCATTATCAGAAACCATATTTACCGGTCCCAAGGTTCACTCAGCACAGCAACATCTACATTTGAATCTCGAACGCTTTTCTTAAGAAGCTCTTAGACTGCCTGGTTGAGATTTAACTGTAATAAACGCATTTTGATGTCCTAAGTTTTATTTTAAACCGTTAGTCTTTGTAGCGCTCTTTTGTATTTACAACCGGTGACAAGTGAAAACCGGCGTCGGTTTCACTCCTACAAAGCAACAAGACGATTTATAGGAACAAGTTCCAATTTTGTGACCGGTTTTGCCACACCATAAGCAATTATTTGAAAGGTCCTGCACCTTACAATTTGCGGCTCTATGCTCATAATCAAGACACTTAAAGCATCTTCTTGCTGTTATCTTTTTCCGTATTCGGCATATGACTCAACCAACCGTCTCTGTATGTCCTGTCGGATCACTGTATTCATTTTGTTTATGAGATTTTATTTTTTTCTACTTACATATGTATATATTTGAGTCTGTTTTATGTACATACTTATGTTTTTGATTTTTTTTTTGTTTTTATAATTCTGTTGACATGTATGTATGTATGTATGTATGTATTTTCTTTCTTCATAATTTGATTATACAGATACATATGTACATACATAAAAATTGCATAGTCTTGATTTTATTTATAAATATTTTTCTCAGACTCGTTGGTGGACTATAGATTGTATTTATAGGTTTACAATTCAGAGCTCGCAAAAAATAAATTTTTAATTTGTAAGTATGTATGTATGTATTCTATGTCTACGCCACAACACAACACAATCACACACAACAAAAATAACGGACTTGCGCAATACGCTATCTTGCTTTCTGGATTCATCATACAAATGACATACATACATAAGTACATACATACATATGTACATACATACATACATATGTACATTAGTATATAACTTCTAAGCCCCTGCAACGATTTGAACAAAATTTTAAATGCGGCATGATGTACATACATACATAAGTATGTATGTAAGTATGTACATATGTACAAGTGACATACACGAATCCAATTTCAATATACCATAATTGTATACAAACCAATTCAACCAAATAATTTACACACAAGATTTTTGTTTATTTCTTATTTTTATTCCCATAGCTAAGTCAGTGAGAATAATCATATTTCACTGATAATGAAATGCTTTAATAAGCAAAATATTGAAATAGCTTTAAGTAGAATAAGTTTTTATGAAATAATAAAATGAGTTTTAACATCAACTCCAAATTGAGCGGATGTTTAATTTGTCATTGGCGCAGTCGGTAGGATCCACGCAAAGGATCCACAAACGAACTTATGTACTTACTTTAAGATTTAATAAAAAAAAATGGAAATTGTAATAATATGTACATAATACTAACCGAAATAAGTACATAAACTGTAGAAACCATTTAATTTGGGTTTCTTTTAATTTTTACCACACCCATACCAAACTTCGCTTTTATTGCGTTAGTAACCATATATGCAAATGATTTTTCTGCAAGACTGCTATCTTTAGATAAGACTCGATCCTAAGCTGATTTTCAAGCATTTTATCTGGCTGAATAAGCTATATCGTGATTTTTGCAGGCATAGTCCAGTAAATTAATTCCTTTGTCATCTCGATTTAATCGTTTTTGTAGTTTTGTTCCAGATCCACAGTACTGATATCCAGGAAGATGAAGTTCAACAGGAAGATTATTTATTATTTTACCTACTATACCTTCTTCAACTAAGGTATTTTTATGACCAAACGCCTTGTTGTAATATATAACCATCTTATATATTTATTTTTTCTATAATAAAAGGTAACAAACATAAATTACATTTAGTTACAAAAACGCGGTTAGTGTAACAACATAAAATAATTTTTGTTCGTAATATTGGTGATTCATCGAACATCACTTCAAAAATTAAACGCAGCTCACTCTTACCAAATTTTATTCGGGTTCTTATAGTGGGACCATCAAATTGTGGAAAGACTAATATTATGATGGGGTTACTAGAAAGTCCTAACGGACTAAAATTTGAAAACGTCTATTTATACTCAAAATCCTTATATCAGCCGAAATATGAATACTTGAAGAGATTAATTTCACCAATTAAAGGTATGGGATATATTACACATTTGCCAACAATGAATCAGTTATTCCCCCTAACGAAGCTAAAACTAATTCAATTATGATATTTGATGATGTTGCATGTGAGAAGCAGAATAACATACGGGACTATTTTTGTTTGGGTTGACATAAGGATGTCGATTCATTCTACTTGTGTCAAACTTATACTGGAATTCCCAAGCATTTAATAAGAAACAACGCAAATGTAATTATAATGTTTAAACAAGATGAGAGAAATATGAAGCATGTTTATAGTGATCATGTTGCCAGCGACATGAACTTTGAACAATTTCATGAAATTTGTAGAGAGTGTTGGAAGGAAAAATATGGATTTCTGCTGATAAGCAAAGATAACAAGTTAAACAATGGTCGCTATAATTCGACTATTTTATAACAATATAAATTACTCTACATAAAAGAAAAACTTTAGTATATAATCTGACTTTGAACACAATATATCTACATATCTATTGAAATATTTACTATACCTAATCACCTGATCTGATAACCTAATCATATACGTAATAGCCTGATCTGATATCTGATAACTTGATCTGATAACTAATAACCTGATCTGATATCTGATAAACTGATTAAATACCTGATAACCTCATCAGATACCTAATAATCTGATCTGATACCTAATAACCTGATCTGATAGCTGATAACCTAATCAGATAGCTGAGAATGAACGAAAAAATTTTAAAATAGTTGATTGCAACGAGGAATGTCTTGAAGAAAAAGCTTCGTAGTATTAAAACTGGTGAAATAGATACTCGCGAACAACTACAAGACACATTTAAGCCTGTAACGGACCCTTTACACAACTTTATAAATAATTCTGAAAGTATTAATTATCAAAAAAGAAAAGAATGAGATGAAAACAGAAATTGAAGATAATAACAGTCATATTAAGAAACCAACGGTGAAAGTAATAATGATGAAGATGATGATGATGACTTTTACTCACAGAATTCAAATATTGAAGAGAATTACACTGACTTATCTGTTTTGCATGGAAGAAATGAATTAGATACTAACATGGTCCACATAAAAATTTCAATAATGAATGGAAATTTGGTGATAGTAATCTCAAACTGAATCAAGACAAAAGACAGGTTGGTGGTCAAATATGAGCTCTATCACCAGGACTATTTTCTCTAATGTTTCATAAAATACCAAAAAACTATGATAAATATGAACTAAAACTACATAAAAAAATTTTAATTAGTACAAATTAGTACAGAAGAGACTGTAAACCTGATGGTCAAATCAAGGAACCGAAATCATACAAATATAAACATATCATTAAAAAGATGTTTAAAGAGAACAACCAAGAGACTTTATCAGAAACAAATAAGAGAATATCTAATTATCAAGGTAATGGAATGATGCATAAACCAAACTATATATATTGGGACGATCCAACTGAGTTGGTAGATGGACTTCGTCTACTGATAGCATCACAAGCTGCTGGTCATACTAGTCATAATAACGAGATTGTGTCAATTATTGAAGAACTACGCGAAGCTAATATAATAGAATAATCTATATAAAGTATGTCTGTTGATAAGTTTGGACATTATCTAAACGGTACAAGCGATATAATTTCACTTAAAAATGCCCCTAGACTGTTGGGGTTCTTTACGGATACGAACAACAACATCGATGTCCAAAACAAAACAATCAAAAATGTTGCAAAGGCTGTGGAGGAAAACGATGTTATCAGTAAATTGTTTCTGCAAAATCAAATCGAAGAAACAGAATACAAACTATTAAAATACTTTAAGGAAGATAAAAACAAAATGTGTGATACTTTTAGAATTCAACTCGAAATGCTACAACATGCAACAACATTACAGTTGGAAAAGAATAAGAAAATTGAAGAAAACATTTCCAAAATCAATACATTTTTGGAAGATGGTTATCTACAAAGATTTGTTGAGAGCCTACAAAAGAAAAGTTAAATGAAAAGATTTATAGATTGGAAAATTACATGTTCGCATCAATAAGTAAAAGTTCATCAAGCAATTACAACGCATCCAAAACAATTTTTAAAACTATAAACATGTCTTCAAAAAGAAATCTAGTTAACGAACTCCATAAACAAGCACGAAAATCTTTTGCACGTCGTAGAGTTGTAATGAAAGGAATAGATGATCTCTGGCAAGCTGATTTAGTTGAAATGGGAAATTACTCTATAGACAATAAAAATTATAGATTTTTGTTAACGTAAATGATACATTCTCAAAATATGCATGGGCAGTACCGCTGAAAACAAAAACTGCACTTGAAACAACACAAGCAATGGTAGATATTTTTCAATTGGGACGAGTACCAAAAAACCTACAAACAGACGATGGTAAAGAATTTTTTAATAAACATTTTTGCAAAATTGATGGATAAGCACAACATTAATAGCTGTTCAACGTATAGCACAATGAAAGCATCAATAGTAGAACGATTTAATAGAACATTAAAAGGGATGATGTGGAAAGAATTTAGTTTTAATGGTTCGTATAACTGGTTAGACATCTACAAAGATCTATTAAAAGCATACAACAAAAAAGGTCATCGTACCATCAAAATGCCTCCAATTAAAGTCAACTCAACAAATGAGAAAAAAATACTAAATACGGTATACAGTCATTTGAAGATCTAAAAATAACTTAATTTAATGTTGGAGATGTGCTCATTTTGAAAAAGTTTATACACCAAATTGGGCAACAGAAATTTTCACTATTAAAACAATTCATATCCTACAACATACATATTAGAGGATTATCGTGGTAATCTCATTCAAGGTGGATTTTACGATGAAGATCTCTCAAAAACTAGGTTTCCAAATACATATCTGGTTGAAAAGATTAATAAAACTAGAGGAACTAAAGCATTTGTTAAATGGTTAGGATTTAGTAAAGAACACAATTCATGGATAAGTAAAGATGAAATGTTGTAATTGAAGCAAAATATTTAGAATTATTGTATTTAGTATTAAAGATTTTAATGTAAATTCAAAATAAAAAAGATTAAATTAAAATAAAAATGCTTTTTATAAACCATATTGTGTGTTAAACTTTATTAATTTGCAATCAAGCAGCATAATGTTAATAACACTTACTCTGAGCTCCAGGTCATCAGAGTTATCTGCCAATTACTTCCCTCCTATTGAGTTAAATAGGGCATATGAATGTGCGCTAACTGATTTTCATTCGTATAATAGCATTCCAAATGATAATGTCTATAACAATTTGTTTCATATAGGTGAATATGTGATTGAAATACCAATTGGATCTTATAAATTGAATGATATAGTTGTTTATATTGAGGAAGAATACCAACGATATAGTAAAGAAAATAAAATTTTTATAGAAGCCAATAACAACATAATGCAGGTTAGAGTTAATACCTCAATGCATCCAATATATTTTAAATGCAATTGGAAAACTCTTAGGGTTCAATGTTAAAATCCTAACTCCAAACGACGATCATTATTCAGATCTTGCAGTTAATATTATAAATGTGAATCTCTTACGAATTGAAAGTTGTTGCAAGTTTTAGATCTAGTTAATTGACCTTTTGAGTTAAACAAGAAAAAAACCTATCTTTTATTAGGCAACCTTCCCCCACAATAGCTATGTTGCCATCAACATTTGTACGTAAAGTACCTACATATAATAAGAGCTCCATCCACACTCTGAGTGTTCGACTCATTATTATATCATTATATGTGACGCACAAAATAGAAAGGGACATAAGGGTAAAAACCGGTTTTGTTCAGGAGAGCTATTTTAAAGATTTAAATACGTGTATCTTTGGTGTACTTCAATTTCATAAAACGCGCATATCTCTAGGAGGGAACACTTTTGGGGCATGGGATCGGTTTCATTCGATGCTCAGATGTTGTCCACCTCAAAAAAAAGTGCAAAATTAATTTTTTTTTACCCTTAAGTCCCTTTCTCTATGCGCCGTCACATATGTATCTGTCTTATTTTAGCCTATATAAATCAATCAGAACTTCCCATGTCATTAGGCTCACCTTCAAGAATATTTTAATAGCAAATTAGTTTTATGTAAAGCATTATTAACGGATTAAAATCTTCCACATTCTTAAAGTAAAAGTTACAGTGTGAAGAAGGTTCGAGTAAAGAAAGAAACCTTTGTTAAAAGTAAACTTAAATCAATTTATAGAGAAAAAAGGAAAAGCCAAAATTATTTAAAATATTTTCTTTTCCAAACTGAAGCAATTGCATAAATACAATAAATTTTTTTTTCCAAAACGGAACTAATTTTATTTTGGTCAACCTCCTACAAGGAAAAAGAAAGTCATCTGATTCCCTATCAAGGTAAGGAAGAAAGAAAAAAACGTGGCTTTAGCTTGCATAACTAAATCCAAACTACATATGTATATTTTATCTATTCAGGCGGCTCCACTGTGCCCGCTCTTGGTAGGAAATTTTAAGGCTAGGCATTCAGGCTTCCCACTCCTTTTTTTCAAACCCAAAATAACTTGGAATATAGTGAACGATGCGATAACCGGATTAAAAGTACTTTCACCACATTGTCTAACGTAATCAAGTACAAGATACTTTGCTGCTAAACATCATGTCAAGCAAAACTTAAAAGTCTTTCTATATCCTGAAAGAGAGGCTACAACATACATTCATAAACGTCATTAGAATAATACCTTCGATCAACACATAACCCTACCAACTACCTACATATTTCTAACATTATTTTATTAAAAACTACTCAAAATGAATTAACTTTCTCGGATATCATAATAGTCTATTCTTAAATCTACCCTAAACCTAAGAGAATCTAGCTGATGAAAATAACACACTGATTATATTGGAAACTACTTTATCATTATCTAATTAAACTAGCTAAATTGATAAATAATTATATTTTTCAAAAACCTTTCTTTTAACAAATTCAATATAACGACTAAATTTTCTAATATTCTACAAATTTCCTGAAATAAATTAAGATTATTTGGAATTAACCTTTTATTATTTTTATATTCTACTAATGATTTGCTCTGAGTGTAAAATTACATCTTTAAAATTTTTTTGCACTTGTTCCTTACCACTTGTAATGTATCTAATTAACTAAACAAAAAGCTAATTTTATTAATGATTAGGATTTCCAAAGAGTAGCCAAAGGAGACAACAACAACGACAACACATATTGTGTGCTGGGCCCATCATCTCTAGTGTGGAACATAATCTCTTCTTGGTATTTATGTATGTAAGTCATAAATTTTTTTTTATATATTGATTTTTTTTTTGCTATGCATATTGTCTTAATTTCTGTCGGTCCTATTCCATACCGTTTCTAGCCTCTGTATTTATAATCGATCATTATTAATAACATCTTCAGTTCGTTATAAACCTTACTAGTTTAATGAGTGAATGCTCTTATAGGATTTGTGTTAATCTTTTATATATAAATATTCTGTAATAAAATTGTTTTAAGTAAAAGGCTGAAAATGAAACGTTAAGTTTTTTTGGGGAATGATAATCAAAGCAAGTATGTTTGTACAAGCATAAAAGTGTAGTCATGATGTGACAGATTATAAATATAGGTACGAGGTCTGTCATAGGAGTTTAGAAATATGGCACAAAACCTGGCCATATCAAGATTGTCGAAATGCAATTATATTTTTTTACTCTAAGGGTATGTAGAGTATCTTATGTGTTACGTTCCAAATCCTCTGGTTTAGAACCATGGACAATCTCATGATTATAGCTAGCTGGAAACCATTGCCCTTAACCTTGAAATTTGTGTGGTATTATTTTGTACAATATTTTCCCAATGAATTTTTTTTCCATTCGAACTTACCGGCACGTAATAATATGGCGCCCAACGAAAAGATGTAGTTTCTTTTAAATTTAATCTAGGCATCATTTATTTTCTGTAGACAACGTACTCTGTTGGTTATCAATAGTAACTTTAAGTCATTTAATTAACATCCAAATTCAAACTGAAATACGTAAGTCATAGTTTTTTTTACGCATATGAATAAAACTATTGCGACATAATGTGGTTTGACATTTTTTATTCAATCAACGTTTTATTTCAAATAGTCCAAGGCTAGATTTTAAGTTTTGTTTTAGCACTTGTCGCATCTGAAATCGTTATATCAAGATTACTTTAGTCCTATAAGATCATAAATTGAAAGATTTTTATGTAGCAGATTAATCGATTTGCACTAAAGTAATTTTAATTTAGAATAAAGAAAGTTGGTCCAGTTTAGCTGTTTAGTAAAGCTAAAACGTCGCACTTTGCTTTTTGCATGACTTTTGTCGTTCGTATTGACATATGGCTGACGTTATCGTTCCCTAATATGCATTATAAATTTTCACAAATAAAACATTTGATAATTATAAGTAGTGTGTTTATGCCGGCTCGCTATCACTTTTTTCATATAAAATGAATGTGCATGACTGGCTGGGAAACGTGATCGTTAAAAATATTTTTTGTTAGGTAATTAAGTGTATTTATTATGAAAATGCGTTTTCCATTCTTGGATGATTGTTTGTATTAGGAGGTTTCATAAAATTTGTATTGTATATTAAGGGGTTTCAAAAAAAATTTATATGTAAATTTTTTTTTGTTGTTTTCACATGCCTGATTTGAATGTCAGTCAGGACTCCTCTATTGAATATCATCCCTGAAACTTCTATACGAACACCCCTATCCGGGCACCTATATTGAACAGCTATGTTGAATGTTTGTCAGGAAGCTGGAAATTTTCTTCATAGGTACAAAATATTTCACCGAGTTAAATATGAACTTCCCTACTATTTTTTTCAGTTTTGATTGCTGCAAGAAAATGAAACTAATAAAAAAGGGCATTTCGCTCTATTTTTATTACCCTTGTCCTTTTTGAAATTCTTTATCCTTTCTGTCTATTCATTAGCATTTTCTTATTATTGCACTTGACTTTTCCGTTTATCTTTTTTTATTGCGGTTGATCTTTTTATTTATTGAAAATTCTTGGATTGACATTTTTATGAGTGTCTTTCTACCGTCTGTCTTTTTTATTGAGGTCGATCTCTTTATTTTTTTTATTGAGGTCGATCTTTTTATTTTTTTATTGAAAAATTTTGAGTTGACATTTTTATGAGTGTCTGTCTACCGTCTGGCTATTTTTAATGAAAAATAAGGGTGCGGGAAAATTTGTTAAACACCTGCGCATCTAGCTCTATTTTTATTACACACATTAAAAATTAGATTGGATTAGAAATTAATTAAATTGGTTACAAAAACAACATACATTTACATTACATAAGAGTATGCGTGTGATTGCATTTGCATAATTTTCTATCGGTCCCCTGCCAGTTATGTTGTTGTCTCTTTTTATTTCACTCACCAATGCGTATATTTATGAGTATAAGGATATAAAAATACATATATAATTCATCGATTGATAAAACCTTGCTCTTTTAATCATTAAAACCACGCCCACAGTTTTAAGTATAAATAGATATTTAGAAAAATAGTATAATTCATTCTTGTTCTGAAAATTTAAACAGTTTATACCATTTCGTTAAAAAAGAATTAAATTAAAACCGAAAAAATGGCCATCTTTACTTGTGATATCTGCGGAAAATCATTTAATCACAACTTTTCCTTAAAACGTCATGTGAGGATGCAACATCAAGGTTCTTCAATGATGTGCAACATATGTAATATACGTTTTTCAGACCAAGCAGAACTTCATTTGCACTTAATAGATCATTCTAAAAGAGGAGAGGAAACTAAAGTTTATTGTAAGGATTGTGGAGAACATATTCCTAAAATAATTTGGCATTATCACGTAAGGACAAATAAACATAAAATTAATTGTGCAGGAAAATTTAATAGTGACGTAAAATGCGTCAAGTCTGTATTTAAAAATCGTATCGTTACGTATATGATTGAAAATGTCAATAAAACAAATTTAATACCTGAAAACATTTTATGTGAAATTAAATTGAATTGCTAAAAAATATAATTAAAAAATATTTAGCAATAAAATATAACATTGAACTCTTTTGTGAATACGTGTTGATAAAGGAAGAAGAAGATGCGTGCACCATAGATATCAAATCCCATCAGACTAAAATGATTACACTTAATATATCTTCAACAACAGATGATATTCAGCAATGTTATAGTAACCAGTGCGATGTTATTGTGAAAAGGATGAGTGAATTTCAGGAGCGTGATAGCGGATGGGCATTAATTGAAATATCACACCTTGAAATAAACATAAATCAATATAAATGCATTAAAGGGTCACAGTACATTCCCTTACCATCAACAATTCAGAGAAAGTTTGCATGCATTAATGTGCAAAATAATGACGAGTTTTGTTTTAAGTGGGCCATAATATCGGCATTGTATCCAGTTGACCTTAATTCAAATAGATGCACATCCTATAAAGTATCAAACATAAGAGAAGAAATTATTAAATTAGAAAATAGTACTGTTTTAAATTTAAAAAAATTAAATTTCCCTCTCGCTTCCAACATAATTAAAGCCTTTGAAATTAACAACCCGGAAATAAGTATAAATGTTTTTGGGTTGGAAAATGATGTAATTGTCGGTCCATACCACTGCAGCATACAGGAAAAAGCCAAGCATGTAAATTTACTACTCTTAGAAGATGGTGAAAGATTCCACTACGTCTGGATTAAAAATATTTCAAGGTACGTGAATAATATTTATATTGTTGAAAATTAATACTATATTAAAATTATTTTTTTTAATTACAGATTAATGGGAAGTCAATTAACAAAAAATACTCATAAAATATACATCTGTAATTCTTGCTTAATACACTTCCATAATGAGGTATCATTAAAAAATCACAAGGAAAACTGCAATAAAGTTGTAACTAGGATGCCCTCGGCAGATAATAGTTTAGTAAGTTTTAAGAATTTTAAGAAGCGAATGGATGTGCCTTTTGTTGTATATGCAGATTTCGAGTGTATACTTGAATCAGTTAATATTAAAAATTCCTCTAATATTAAGTCGGTTCAAAAGCATATTCCATTTGCTTATAGTAATTACATAAAATGTTCTTATAATTCTAGCTTAGATATATTTAGAATATATAGTGGTGATAATTCACCACAACATTTTTTTAAAAACTTAGTCGAGGATAGTTTAGGTATTTATAATAATTATTTAAGTATAGTTAAACCAATGAATTTCTTAACACCGCTTCAACAGACAAGACAAAATGAGGACACAGCTTGTCACATCTGTAAAAATTTTTTATCTGTTGAAGATCGAGTGGCCGATCATTGCCATTTAACTGGCGAATATAGAGGCCCCGCACATAACAAGTGCAATTTAGAGTACCAAATCGCATCCTTCATCCCGATATTTTTCCATAATCTTTCGACATATGATTGTCATTTGTTTGTACGAGAACTGTCATCTATTGAAGGTGATATAAATATAATTCCTTTAAATAAGGAATTATATGTATCCATATCAAAAAGAGTCCCTGTAAATGAAAAAATATTCTTGAATTACGTTTTCTAGATTCTTGTCGGTTTATGCCATCGAGTTTAGAAAAACTAGCAGGATTTTTGTCCGATGATGATTTGTCAACCGTTAAATCAACTTACCGCATTGACAGTGAATTCAATTTAATGAAGCGTAAAGGTGTCTTTCCGTATGACTATTTTGATTCAGTGAATCGTCTCCAAGAAAATCATCTACCACCCCGTTCATGCTTCTTTAATAAACTTTCTAATGAGCCGTGTAGTGTAGAGGATTATGAACATGCTGAAAAGGTTTGGAGTACATTCAAATATAACACTCTGATGGACTATCTTCTATTATATTTAAAAGTATATGTTTTATTGCTTTGCGATGTATTTGAAAATTTCCGTAAAGTTTGTAAAAATATTTACAATTTAGACCCCTGCCAATATTATACTAGCCCGGGCTTGTCATGGGATGCAATGTTGAAAACAACGGAAATTGAGTTGGAATTATTAACTGATATTAACATGCATAATTTTGTTGTACGGGGTATTAGGGGGGATATTGTTCAATGCAGTAAACGACATTGGGTAGCCAATAATAAATACGTTAGTGATTATGATCCTACAAAAGAATCTAATTACCTGATGTATTTAGATGAAAATAATTTATATGGACATGCAATGTCTCAATACCTCCCCTTTAAAAATTTCAAGTGGGTAGAAAACTTTAAAAATTTTGATGTAAATAATGTAAAAGAAGATTCAGCATTGGGTTACATATTGGAAGTTGATTTAGAATATCCAACCACATTACACGACTATCATAGCGACTTACCATTTTGTGCAGAAAACAAGAAAATTGAAAGCATGAAACAGCGAAAATTAATAACAGACTTAAACAACAAAACCAATTATGTAATACATTATCAAAATCTTCAACATTTCATTTAACATGGATTGGTATTAAAGAAAATTCATAGAATTCTGGAATTTAGTCAGTCTAATTGGTTGAAAAAATATATTGAGAATTCATTTGAACAAAACTTTTTTAAATTATTAAACAACGCTGTATATGGTAAGACTATGGAAAATGTCGATAAAAGGAAAGACATTAAAATAGTATGTGAATGGGAAAGTAGAGGTAAACGATTAGGAGCTAGAGCTCTTATTGCTAGACATAATTTTCATAGTTCCCTCAAAATTCATGACGAAATGGTTGCAATTGAAATGAGTAGAGTGCGAACTGAATATAATAAGCCCATTTACATTGGATTTTTTGGTTTAGAACTATCAAAATGGAAAATGTATAATTTTTATTACGATTACATGAACCCAAATATTGTGAAAATATTAATTTGAATTACATGGATACTGATTCTTTTATATATAACGTTAAAACAAATGATCTATATGCAGATATTAGAAATGATATCAAATCACATTTCGATACATCTGCATATCCGAAAGAAAATGTATTCAATTTCCCACTCATGAATAAAAAGTATTAGGGATGATGAAAGATGAATGCAATGGTAAAGTAATTAAGGAGTTCATTGGTTTTCGAGCAAAAATGTATTCTATCAAAATAGATAGGATAGACAAAGAAATAAAAAAATAAAAGGAGTAAAACAGAGTGTATGTAACTAACAAATTATCAATTATTGATTTTAGAAAATAATTGCTGGAGAAAAAATTATATTACAATTCAATGTATGTGTTTCGATCAAAGGTGCATGAAGTATATACACAATATAAACTAACAATATAATAAACTAAAGTAAACTAACATTAAGTTATTTAGATGATAAGAGATTTATACGTGAAAATGGTGTAGATACTTATGCGTGGGGCTATTATAAAATAAATTCTCCCTCAACAGTATCAGCATCATCAAATTTAAATATTTATAAAGAAATTATGGAAGAGGATGATGATATTTTTATGCAAATTGGTTATATAAATAATCAAGCCTCAAATAAATTTATAAATCAGTTTTTAAATGAATCTGATGAAGATATTTTTAAGGAAAGTGTATGTTAACTTTTCTATATAATAACAAACAATTGTAAAATAAAAATATAAAAAACATTATGAAAAAAGGAAAAAGATAAATTGTTGTTTTATTTCATATGATATTTATTGAATAGAAATTTTAAACATAAATGTCCACAATTAAATGTATTGAATTTTTGTTTTTGTTCATAATTATATTCAATTGGAGTTTTAAGATAGGTAATTATTTGAACTGGTGGTTGTAAGTTTCCAAAGCTATCAAAATATTCTTTATAGTTATAATTTTTATAATAGGCTACCCAAAGTGTTCCAGGACCGCTGGAATTATCTAAATTAACAATACCACATTCCTGAGTTAGTGCTTTTTTAGGCAAATAATTACGCATAAAAACACCTCTAAAATCTTTGAGTTGCTTAGCATATTTTATTAAATCTAGATCCGTTAAAGGTCGATTGGGTAGACTACCTAAACGGTTTTTGGAGCTGGTTTATAATAGAGTCCATATCCTGATTTATATGGTTTAAGATATAAACCTTTTCCCATAGCAATTGATTCGATATGCCTGTTATGTCGAGTAGCCTCTGCTAGTTGTTGTTTTCCATTTTTAATATCATTAACGGCTTTAACAATAGCTGATCCTCCGGTAGCTAATCCTCCCCAAGCTGATAGAGCTGTTAAAACAGGAATTAATGGTAGAAATCCACCAATTTTTGGTACTGGAATAACTCTTGGTATACTAATACTAGCTTTCCTCTTCCTTTTAAAATTTGAATGAACATATTTTTGGGTAATCTTAACAGCATCACTTATATTATCGGGTTTCTCATTTTTCAAAAGTTTTAAAGCATGTTTGACAGTAGATGAAAACAATTTTTTATTGCATACTTTGCGTGTTTTCTTTTTCACATTATTCTTAATTTTCTTTGATACACGAGGCTTAGTATTCTTCATGCCTAATCCAAATTTAACTTTTGCTTTCATTGCGTTTGTTACGAACCAAGTGTGTGCTCTATTTACATTTTCGGAAAATTATGAAGTTTTAAGCCCAGCAGAAACAAAACCAAACTCTATTATGATATTTGATGATTTAATTTGTGGTAAACAAGATAATATTAGAGATTACTTTTGTATGGCAAGACATAAACATATTGATTGCTTTTATTTATGTCAAACGTATACGAAAATTCCAAAGCATCTAATACGTGATAATGCTAATATGATTATAATTTTTAAACAAGATGAAATGAATTTACGACATATATATAATGATCATGTTATTGGAGATATGACATTTAAAGAATTTAAGGACATATGTAGTGAGTGCTGGAAAGATAAATCTAGGTTCGTTGTTGTCAGTAAAGACAATTCAATAAATACAGGGCGATATAGAAAAGGTTTTGATAAATTCATACAACTGTAAGTGAGATTTGTTCAGGAATAGATACAAATCAGATAAAAGCAGATCACAACCGGATAAAAGCAGATCACAACCGGATAAAAATCAGTTCACAGCCAGTTAAAAGCTGTTCATAACCAGTTAAAAGCAGATACAAAGCAGTTCACAATCAGTTAAAAGCAGATACAAGCAGTTCACAACCAGTTAAAAGCTGTTCGTAAGCAGTTAAAAGCTGTTCGTAAGCAGTTAAAAAGCTGTTCGTAACCCGATAAAAAGCAGTTCACAACCAGTTACAAACCGTTTCGATATGAATAATAACAAATTATTAAAAGATATTGTTAAGACAAGAACGATATTAAACGAAAAACTAAAAAATATAAAACAAATGAAGCAGATAGGTTTAATTTATTGGAAGATACATTTAAACTTGTAACAAAGCCTCTGAATAAGATAATCAAAAAAATTTATGATTATCAATCCAATGATTTACTGGATGATACATTTAAGCCTGTAACAAAACCTTTAAATAAAATAATTAAAAAAACTCATGATTATAAATCAGCTGATTATCAATCAAATAATGATATATCAGATTCAGAACTTCCATCATTACCATCTGATGGCAGTTCTGATAATTTTTATGATGCTGAGGGATATGACGATAATATAACTATTTACAGTCCCACCAACAAAATAAAAAAGTTGGATGTAAAAATTGATAGTGATGATGATTATGATAAGAGCAAACAACAAGTAACCGAAAATGTTAATAACTCCTCATTATTTGAAAATATAGAATTGCTCCTGAGTAATAAAAAGTTAGATATGGTTTATGGATTCAATATAGATGAAAGCGGAAAATGGCGATATGCAAATAATGAACTAAATTTTAATGTGGATAATTCTATTGAAATAGAAAATTCAACATTGAAAATGACTCCCGGATTATTTGAATTAATTTTTCATTCAAAACCTCTACATTACACTAAAAATGATTTGAAAAAATATAAAGAAATTTTATTAATTACAAATGCACACAAGCGTCAATATCAATCAAAAGCTCAAATTAAGGTACACGAGGTTTTAAATATGTTCGTATAATAAAAAATTTACTTGATGCAAAAGAAAAGCCTTCAGCAAAAGGTAGCGGGTTATCGTTAAAAACGATAGATAATCGTAAGTCCAGCTATATATATTGGGATGATCCGAATGAATTAGTTGACAGATTACGTTTACTTCTTTCATCGGAAAGTGCTGGTCATAATAATCACAAAAACGAAATAATTTTCATTGTTGAAGAATTGAGAGAAGCTAATATAATATATTAAAAATGAGTTACATAAATAAATTTGGAGAAAGTTCGTTTAAGAATAATCTAAATAATTCGAAAATAAAAACACACAAGTATAATTTACAAATAAATAACATAACAAGAGATCTGCAACAAATATATACCACGATAAAGATTTTTAAGGAGCAGTTCCACAATGAAAATATTAACTTTTCAAATAAAATTGAAGAACTTCAAAATGGATATGACTCTAAATTAAATAATTGGAAGTGAAATAAAAAAACTACAAAAAACGATTACAAAAGAAATTGATGAAGATGTTCAACTTATTGAAAAAGTAGTAAAGAACCAAATACACTTTGCAAATAAAGACTTTATAAAAAATATTGAAGAAAGATTTAATAAAATTGAAGATTTTATGTTCAAAAGGATTAATAAAAATGTTGGTGTAGATGATGTAAAAAAAAGAAAGCTTGAATGGCCTAAAATTAAGGCAGCCAAGTGATTGTCATATATAAGAAGATCGTCGACATACACTATCATATAAAGGGTGGTTAAATTTCAAGGGCCGATGTTAATTTTGAATAAAACACAAACTATTTAGGAAATTATTGTAATTTTATTTTATTATGATGTATTGGTATTACTCAATTATGTATGGAACAAAATATCGGCCAAATGGGCGCCGCGACCTCGGCGGCACACCTCCATCCGATGGTCCAAATTTTCGATGACGCTGAGGCATAATTGAGGTTCTATGCCGTTAATGTGCCGAATTATCTGATTCTTTAGGTCTTGAATTGTTGCTGGCTTATCGACGTACACCTTTTCTTTCAAATAACCCCAAAGAAAAAAGTCCAACGGTGTCAAATCACATGATCTTGGCGGCCAATTGACATCGCCATTACGTGAGATAACACGGCCATTGAATTTGTTGCGCAAAAGAGCCATTGTTTCGTTAGCTGTGTGGCAAGTGGCACCGTCTTGATGAAACCACATATCGTCCACATCCATATCTTCCAATTCGGGCCATAAAAAGTTCGTTATCATCTCACGATAGCGAACACCATTCACAGTAACTGCCTGACCGGCCTCATTTTGGAAAAAATACGGCCCGATGATGCCGCCAGCCCATAAACCGCACCAAACAGTCACTCTTTGTGGGTGCATTGGTTTTTCGACAATCACTCTTGGATTCTCATTCGCCCAAATGCGGCAATTCTGTTTATTGACGAATCCACTGAGGTGAAAATGTGCCTCATCACTAAAGATGATTTTCTTCGAAAATTGATCATCCACTGTTGCCATTTCTTGCCACCATTCTGCCCATTCACGACGTTTGGAATGGTCAAGAGGCTTTAGTTCTTGAGCCAATTGCACCTTGTAAGCGTGTAAATGCAAGTCTTTATGCATAATGTTCATCAACGACGAGCGTGAGAGGTGCAATTGTTGGGAACGACGACGAGTTGAGGTGGACGGCTCTTCAGCCACACTATCGCGAACAGCAGCAATATTTTCTGCAGTACGAGCTGTACGAGCATGCACTGGTGTTCTCACATCTTCTACAGACCCGGTTTGCTCGAATTTTTCCACGATTTTTGCGATTGTACGCACATTTGGACGATTAAATTGACCAAAAAAATTACGAAGTGCACGATATGCATTTTGATTTGAACGCCCATTGTCATAATAAGTCTGGATAACTTTAACACGTTCTTGGATTGTGTATCTCTCCATGGTTCAAATTGAAATAGAGAAATGTCAAATAAAATTCGGAAAAAAACTTGGCGTTTAGGTGTGGTTCACATTCAACATCGGCCCTTACAATTTAACCACCCTTTACAAAATGAACGTGGATAAGAGAGAAATAGTTAACGAGCTGCACAAACAAGCGCGAAAAAATTTTAAAAGAAGACGAGTTATAATAAAAGGAATAAATGATTTATGGCAGGCGGACTTGGTTGAAATGGGGAACTATGCAATACATAATAATGGATATCGATACCTTCTAACAGTAATAGATACCTTTTCCAAAAAAGCATGGGCTGTAGCCATAAAAAATAAAACTGCATGCAACGTAACGAATGCTATGAAAAGTATTTTCACTAATAACAACAGAAAACCAAAGAATTTACAAACAGATGATGGCAAAGAATTTTTTAATAATCAATTTCATCAACTTATGCAATCTAATCAAATTAATCACTATTCAACTTATAGTGTTCTAAAGGCATCCATAGTAGAACGATTTAACAGAACTTTAAAAGGAATGATGTGGAAAGAGTTTAGGTTCCAGGGAACATACAAATGGATAAACAAATACCAAGAACTTGTTGATATATATAATAATACATTTCATAGAACAATACAGATGACCCCAAATGAAGTAACTTCTTCAAATGAAACCTTTTTATTGAATACAGTCTACAACAATTTAAAAGTATTTAAAAAACCTAAGTTTAAGGTAAATGATAATGTTCGAATAAGTAAATATAAGCATACATTTGAAAAAGGTTACACACCAAATTGGACTACAGAAATATTCAAAATTAAAACTATAAAAAATACAAATCCTAATACCTATATATTGTAAGACTATCAAGAACATGAAATTAAAGGTGGCTTTTACGATGATGAAAACTAAATTTCCAGAAACATATTTAGTTGAAAAAATTTTAAAAAGAAGAAGAAATATGGTTTACGTTAAATGGTTGGGATTTTCGTCAGAACACAACTCTTGGATTAATATCGACATTGGTTCATTATAAAAACCGATACAGTTTTTAATAATAAACTATTCACTCATCAAACGTTAAAATGTCAATTACATTAACATTAAACGGAGACTCTTCAAATCTTGTTGCAAACTATTTTCCACCAATCGAACTAAATGAAAATTATGTTTGCGGCCTAATAAGTTTTGACACATATCACTCAATTCCGAATGTTGATGTAGAAAACAATTTATTTCATATTGGTAACCACGAGATAGAAGTTCCAGTTGGATCATACGAATTATCAGATATAGCTGAAGTACTAGAAAATAAATACCATTGTAATATTAAAAGACCGTTCTGTTCAATGGGTAAAATGAGAGTGTCTTTATTATTTCATCTTTCTTTACTCGCTAGTTTATTCTTAAACATAGTTGCTTAAAATTAGTAAGTATTGCCAGTGCTGCGCAGTGTCATCAGAGATGGCACTACACCTCCCTTCTTTTATAGAAACAAAGATAATTTAATTATGATTTATAATATAATAAAAGTTTTATAAATTTTAATATCTTTGTTTCTAATTGAAAATATTTATATTTTATTTTTATTCTAAAGTGTTTATATTAAAATGTTTGAAGTTTTATGAATTTTAATGTCTTTGTATATAATTGACAATGTTTATATTTTATTTGTATTTTAAAATGTTTGTAAATATTTGAAAATTTGGAAGCTATTTGAAAGTTTGGAAGCTTTTGAAAGTTTGGAAGCATTTGAAAGTTTGGAAGCATTTGAAAGTTTGGAAGCATAAGCATTGGCCACCTACCTATGCACCTCCCTTTTTTATAAAAATGTTGAATCAAACAAGGTGATCAATCTTGTTCGTTTCAAAATCTTTCATACTATATGCTTACAAATTACAAATTATTATTATGTTTTTATATTTGCACTAATTTATAAATGACTCCAAAATATATTTACAATCAAAATTTTGTTTTGTTTTAATTTCTACAAATTTAGTTTAATAATATATATAATATATTATTTTTGTTAGGTTTAATTCCAAAAATATTAAAAAATTTTTTTTTTTTTAAAGGTTTTGTTTTTAAATAAACAAATTTATAGTTTAATATAAATTTTTATGTTTTTTCTTTCATAACATGTTATTATTATTAGTTATTAATAAAGTTATTGTAACATTTAGATAGATTTATTTTTATGAAAAAATTTTAAAAATTTTTGTTTTGGTTTTTTTTTGATACGTATTTGATTTTGTTTACATTTTTCTTATTCTATTTTTGTGAACCGTCTTTCTTTTCTTTGTTAGTTCATGCATAATTGTTACATTTGTACCATCCACATTCGTTACTAGATAAGGACCATCGTATATGCTCTTGTGTTTTTCATATGGTTCTTTTTGTAATAGAACAGTATCATTTGTTTTTATGTCTAATGGTTTGGCAAATTGGTCATAATAATTCTTATTTCGCTGCTTGTGTTTATTGATCAATTGCTGTGCTAATTCATTCGATTTCTTTAATCTATATTTAACTTCTCTACTGTAATTTTCAATGTTATAAATTGGCTCTACCTCAATGCTCTTCTCATTCGGCATTATTGACTTTTTACCAAATACTAATTCATAAGGAGTAAATTTGTTATCAAAAACTGTATTGGGTGACGTATTGTGAAAAAAAGTAAAATATTTGAGATAAGTATCCCAATCAGACAAATTTTCGTTCAAATATGCTCTGACATACTCGTTGAACACACGATGGTTTCGCTCTACAGTTCCTACCGTTTGGTGATGATACCCTGTAGAAAATTTTATATCAATATTAAAAATTTTACAAAGTTCCGTGAATATATCGTTTTTAAATTCAGTTCCCAAATCTGTTTTTATGGAATTCATTTTGCCGTAAATTAATATGAAATTTTCGAATATTGCACGCGCAACAGTCCGTGCTGACTTATCAGGGATTGATATTGTAACCAAATATTTCGTAAGGTCACACATTAAAGTAAGTGCATACTTGTTTCCGTACGCTGATTGTGGCAATGGACCGATTGTGTCTAAAACAACTAAATGAAAAGCCTTGAGTGGAGTTGGTGTAAAAATTAGTTTTTCTATATTTTTCTTCTTAACTTTATTTACAATACATTTAGAACAACTCCTAACAAATTTTGCTACGTCCCTCGTCATATTTTTCCAATAGAATTTTGTTTTGATTTTTGCATACAATTTCTTTTGTCCACAGTGACCACCTAAAATAGGGTCGTTGTGGTATATTTGCATGAGTTTTAGTTTTTTGTCGTCGTCTAGTATTACTTCGATTGGGTCCGTTAAGGCTATTTCCAAATTTTTAAGAAACTTATTACCATAATTTTTAAAGTCTTCAGTTGAACAAATTGTAAAAAGTATGTAATTTTTTGGTAATTCTGCACTATGAATGTTGTGGTTATCGGCTTCCAGTTGTAGCCTCGAAAACAAATAGTCTAGCCTAATTGTTTCGTTTATAATCTCAAAATCCAAACAGTTTTTTAAATTTTTTATATAAATTGATGCGCAATATTTTAATTTTCTCTTCACTAGCGATTATTTCCGTTCTAATTTTTGCTGTATTTTTGTTGAAGTTATAAGAAAATTTGTCGAAGACTTTTAATTTGGTAATGTTTTGTTTTTCTATTTCGTGTTGTCTGGTATTTTTTCTGTTATCTGTCATTTTAGCCATCGAACGTGTTGTCATAGCCAGTACTTGGTTATCTGAGTTTTTAGTTCATTAATTCCGACTCTCGAAAGAGCATCCGCTCTTTTCCTTTGATATATTCTACTACAAAATTATATTCCGAGAGTTCCAACCGTATACGGGTTAGTTTTGATGATGGGTCTTTCATATTAAAAAGATATACTAGGGGTCTGTGATCCGATCTTACTGTAAATAAAGTTCCGTAGACGTAAGGACGAAATTGTTTAATTGCAAACTGAATTGCAAGCAATTCTAATTCAATTATCGGTTTTTTTTGTTCAGATTGAGTAAATGTTTTTGAAGCAAAAGATATTGGTAAATCGTTACCATGGAAATTTTGGCTGAGTATAGCTCCACATCCTGATTTAGATGCATCTACTGTGATTAAAAATGGTTCTGAGAACTTTGGATATTGCAATATGTTAGGGTTCATTAATGCTGATTTTAAGTTTTCAAATGAGTTTTTACATTCTGTGGTCCAATTAAATTGGATGTTTTTCCTCGTCATTCTATTTAGTGGTGCTGCTATAATTGCAAAATTCGGAATGAATTTACGATAATAATTTGCAAATGCCACAAACCTTCTGGTAGAATCTTTATCAAATGGAATTGGATAGTTTTTTATTGCCGTTATTTTTGACTCATCCGGTAAAAGACCATTGGCTGTGCATTTGTGCCCTAGGAATGTGACCTCTGGCCGAAAAAAATTGCACTTATAAGGGTTTATTCTCAAATTGTACCGTCTTAATGTTTCAAAAACTTCCTGTATATTTTTAATATGATGCTGTTTGCTGCAACCGATAATTATAATATCGTCGATATATAAAAAGCTTTATTTGAATTAATACCCGAAAATGCAATTGACATCATTCTAGAAAAGGAGTTAGGTGCCACATTCAGCCCGAAAGGTAACACTTCCAGCGAAAAGATCCTTTGTCGGTGCTAAATGCTGTGATATTACGTGATTCTGGCTTTATAGGGATTTGGTGAAATCCTGAAAACAAATCAAGTATTGAAAAATATTGCGCCCTACCTAATTTATCTAGGATGACGTCTATGCGTGGTAGAGGAAATTTGTCTGCGAGTAATTTTTTGTTCACTGCTCGATAATCTACGCACATTCGATACGCTTTTTTATTATCGGCACTCTTTTTCGGAACTAATATAAGAGGGCTATTGTAATTCGATATACTAGGTTCAATCAGATCATTTTTTAATAACTTTTCAACCTGTTTGTCGATTTCATCTCGTTGGGTATACAGAAGCCTGTAATTTTTTATGTAAACTGGTGATTTATCTATTAATTGAAGTTCCTGCTCATAAAAATTGTTTGTTGTCATCTTATCGTTCTTTAAACAGAAAATATCTGCATATTGTTCACAAATAGGTAACAAGCTATCTTTAACTTCAGTTGGCATTTGATTTTGTAAAATTCCCTTTAATTCTGCTATACGCTCAGTATCAATATTATTTTCATTAATGGAATATATATAAAAGTTACTCAATTTTTCCAATTTGATTTTGTCATTTCTTATGCATTTGAGTTCATCAGTAGTGTTAATAAGTTGTACGATAGGGTTGTTCGAATCGATTATTCCTTTGCTTACAAACACGCTTCCGCAAATTTCTTGGGAATCGATAAACATGGGTTCTGTTATGTTTCTTAAATTAAATATTTTGAACACTTCACACCTGGGAGGAATTATAAAATAAAAATTTGTTGTCCCTTGTTGTATTGGGATATTTATTCTAGTATTTCTGATAGTAACAGATATGGCCATGTTTTCGTAGTTAATTTTACATTTATTGTCTTTTACAAAGTCTTTTCCCAATATGCCGTTAGCAGGAATCTTAAAGTCATCACTGACTATATGAAGCACTTGAGATATTAGTTGGTTTGAAATAATTAAATTTGTACATATTGTACCTAACGTTAAAATTGGATTATCGGTTATTCCAGTGATGCTTATTACTTGGTTTCTATTTATAATAGTATCGTGATTAAGACAAGAAATTTTGATAAGGGAAATGTCTGCTTGTGTGTCTACGAGAAAGGTGCAAGTTTGTTTTGTGTCAGTACAATTTACTTTAATGAAATCAGAATATGTGAGGTTTAACGTATAGATATACGTTTTTGAAATATTATTTGTTAGATTTACTGTTGCGTTTGTTCTTCTTCCTCCTTCAACGACGGTCGTTGAGGGGACTCAACGTTTAAAGTCCTAACAGCAGCTCTTTGGTATGCGTTTGTCGGGGGTTGGTATCTGTGATTACCGCGATAACTACGATGAAACCTATTATTGTTATTGGTGAAATAACTATTGTTGTTTCTATAGCGAGAATAGGAACCTCGAGAATTTCCGTAATTAGTGTTACGGCTGGAATTATTGCGAAACTGTTCATTGTTACTAACAATGTACATATGTACATATGTAAATAAATAAATTGAATTCCAAATTTGTGTTATTTATGTGTGTATGTTTCTGTTTGTGTTGGTGTATGTATGTATATATTTGTATTGGAGTGTTTAAATGCGTGTGTATAAATGTGTATATATGTATATAAACTATAGTTTTATTTTTAATGGAAATAATATATGTATATGCAAGATCATTCTTGTGTATATGTATGTATAATTTTATTTTATATATATATTTACACTATCAGTACACCTGGTGCTGCTTGTTCCTAGGCGGTTGTTAGTTTCTTCTCTTGTGTTGGTGTTTCTGTTGGGTTTTATCAATTTTATTTTGTCTTCTTTTTATGTTGTATTCGTTTAATTTTCCCCTTTTTTCTGTCTTTATATATGTAGTGTTGTGGTGAATTTGTTGTTTTTGCTGTTTATTTTCGTGGTGCGTTTGTTTTGTTATCTTCGTTTTAAATTGTTGGTTGTTGTTGTTATTTTGGTTGTTGATTCCCTGTAGGAAATGTCGCTGTTGATGCTGTTGATATTTGTTGATTTTGATTTTTTTTTTGTATTTTATTTCATACCTTTTTGTTGACTTATTTAATGTATGCATGTATGTGCATTGGTTTCTCGTTAATTTCAATTTTTTTTTCTTGTGATGTTTTTAAATTTTCATTTTTTTTCTTTCAAGTCTTTCTACTTTTATTGTTTGTTCTGAGTTCTTTTTTTTATTTTATTTATTTTCATTTAGTTTCATTTTTGATGTATGTACATATGTAATTTTTCAATTTCATTTTTTTTTTCATTTTTATTTTGTTTCAGTAGTGGTTCAGTTAATTGTTCATACATATATTTCATTTTGTTTCTTCCGTTTGTCTTTCGTATGTTTCATTTTTCATTTCGTTACTTTTTTGGTCTTTCTTCTCTTCAGTTAATTTTTCCCCGATTTTATTCTTGTTACTAGGTGGTTTTTTTTCCTGTACCTGTTTTTTCCACTTGTTATTTTCGGTTTTGTTCTCTTTTTTTTGTATATATGTATATAATTTTTACCGTATTTTTCAACTTTGGTACAGTTGTACAAAAAAAGTTAGTACATACATATATGTATACTACGTTGTCCAACAGGATACATGATTATCTTTCTATTTAAACTATTAATTATTGGACGACTTGCTAGACAACGCGCCGGGACTGCTTGGCTCAAGCTGCTTAGCAAGCTGTGTGGACTCCTGCTGCTGAGTGCTCTTGTTGTCCCCGCCTGCTGCACTAGAGTTGTGAGGAGTTTTTTCTTTTTTAAAAAGCTTAAAATATGTTTCGCAATTTTGGAAATTTTTCAAAAAAAAGCCGGAGACTTAAATTGTTTTTTTTTTCTACAGCGGACTGAGGACAATCGCCGACGGATTAAAATCTTTATTAATTACTATTTTCTTAATTGTGTAGGTTATGATTTGTATTTGGTTTCTTTTTATTGTTATTTTAAATGAAAGGAAGAATTATTTTATTTCATGTGTTTATCGTTTATTATTGTAATTTTTCTAATCACTTTTGCTTATTATTTAATTTACTCTCAACACTTTAAATTTGTAAATAAAATGATGTGCGACTTGTTTATTTAAAATTAAATACAATCATTTCTTTTGTAATTAATTGAAGTTAATGTCACGGTCGCCATGTAATATTAAAAGACCGTTCTATTCAATGGGTAAAATGAGAGTGTCTTTATTATTTCATCTTTCTTTACTCGCTAGTTTATTCTTATACATAGTTGCTTAAAATTAGTAAGTATTGCCAGTGCTGCGCAGTGTCATCAGAGATGGCACTACACCATAGTATAAACGCAAATGGAACCCTTGATGTACGAGCAAATTTTAATACTTTGCAAACATCCATAAAAAGCACTACAGACTCAATTTATTTCAATAAAACGAGATCAATCGGATCCTTATTAGGTTTTAGTACCAGAGTATTGAAGCTTGCATCAGTTTTCACTTAACGTTAGCCCAGGTTACAAAATAACTGATGCTCCGACTAATGTAATATATCTACCTGTAAATGCAAGAACAATAAATAGTCTTGTTTTGAAAGTTATTGATCAAGACGGAAACTTAATAAATTTTCGTGGTGAAAAAATTACAATACGATTACATTTGAAGCCTATGAGAGAATGATTATATATAATAAAACTGAATTGCAGAAGCGTTCGCCATTCATATTATCTTCGCCAAAGGAAGACGAAACCAGAAAGCAACCAAATTTTAATAATCAGACAAAAAAGAAAAAACAACATATTAAAGGAATCATAAAGAAGCATAAATATAATAATCTTCGTGAGGACAATAAGGAGCTTTTAAGAAAATAAAACATTTACTATATAGAGAACGTAAAAAGAAACGGAGAGATACAATGAGTAATATTATTAATATTTTACAAAAACCACATTTTGATAATTCAATTATTAAAAAAGAATATCACAGTTATACATCATATTTGCAGTCATTTAAAAATAATGATGAAATTCGTATCACAATTCAAAATCAAGATTTGTATGTTTTACCAAGCGAAAGTCTTCTCTATATCGAGGGACTTGCAACAAAGGAATATTCAACAGTTTCTACATCTATACAACTTTTAAACAATTGTTTATGACATCTATTTGATGAGATTCGATATGAAATCAATGGAGTAGAAATTGATCGCACTCGTCACTTGGGTATTGCAACAGAATTAAAGAACTATGTATCATTGAATAAAGCTGAAAGTGATAATTTACTAAACGCAGGATGGTCACCATTCAAAAATGATGATCTTACACTTGTAGACGGCTATTTCAATTTTTGTGTTCCACTAAAACTATTGCTTGGATTTGCTGAAGATTTCAATAAAATAATAGTTAATTCTAAACATGAATTGATTATTTTACGATCTAAAGATGATAAACAAGTTTTAAATCGCAACTAACAACTGAAAAAACTAAGTTGTCGATTCTAAATGTTACTTGGAAAGTACCACACATCCAACTTGCTGATGCTTATAAATTGTAAATGTTTAAAACAATTAACAATCGCCATCCATTAAATATATCTTTTAGAAGTTGGGATATGTATTATTATCCTTCACTTCCAGAAAGTACAACAGTCTTATGGAATGTTAAGCTAGCCACCGAAAACGAAAGACCACGTTTCCTGCTCTTAAGACTTCGAAATAGAGACAATAAATTTAAGCATTTTGACTTGACAGATATAAAAGTACATCTTAACTCTGATACATATCCTTATGATGACCTAAACCATAAATTCGATAGAAATCGTTTTGCTATACTATATGACATGTATTTAAAATTTCAACAAAAGTTATTATGGCACCAATAATTGTCTTGGATGTTACTCATCAAAATGAATCGGTTAAAACTGGACCAATCGATATTCGAATTGAATTTAAAACCTTAAAAAACATTCCAGCTAATACATCAGCCTATTGTTTAATTATACATGATAAAATGTTTGAATATATTCCTCTTACAAACGAAATAAGAAAACTATTGTAAAAATGGTTACAATATATACATATATATTTTATAGATAGTTTAAGAAAATAATTTTAATAAATTTAATAATAAAGCTAAAGAAATTTTTTATAAAGATTTTTTTTGATGTATGTATGTATGAAAGTAAGTAATTTCATATTTGCTTTAAAAAACTATAAATAATAAATCCATCATGAATTATAACTATTCATAAACTTTTTGTTGGAGTATATAGTCATAAACACTAGTAAAAATGATTATATTAAAAGAAATATATGACTTCTTAAAGAGACGTTCTGATATGGTTTCTAAAGAAGATAAATACAAAATCTTGAGAGTGCAAATAGGTTGAAAACAAAGAAAAATAAATTTGGAGAACATTATGAAGAATGTTCTTGGTCGAATGATAATACAACATCTGGAGCAGACACTTGCTCATGCTCATACTACAGAAGAAGAAATATGGAAATAGAAGAAGAGGAAAAAAAGCTAATATATACAATATAACTAAATGTAAAAATTGTAATTTCAATAATATGTAAAACACTAAAAAAGGATTTTTTTTATTTATATCACTCAATAAAGAGAACAATTAAAACATCTCAAAACTTTGTTTACTCATTTGAATAACATTTTAATAATAAATAGTCTTTTACCTATAAATTTTAATTAGTTTTTCATTCATACTGTTGCGAGCTACATCAACTTTATTAAAAATGGTTTCGTCAGCTGAATTAAAGGAACTATTAGATGGATACAGTTGCCATATCGATAAGGAACACAAGAAATTATTCCTGAGAATGATTGAGGAATTCAGAATGTATAGTAATGATTCTTATCCTTACATATATGTTCATAATGGAATTCATAGATATAATTGTGAAAATATCAGTAAATCAAATGTTAATATATGTGCATGTAATTTATATTATAACGAATACATATTAGCACAAAAGCTTTTTAATCTTTATAAAAGACTTTTTAACTATAAACCTATATCTGAAAAGTAAAATAAATGTAAACATTTTTAATTGTTATGTAATCTAAAAAAAAAATCCTAATAAAAATCTCCATAATAAATAAAAACAAAACATATATATTTCTGTATGTCAATTAACTTTATTTTTTAATATTTATTTTAGTATGTATTTTATTAGATTAAGCTGAAAAGAGAAAGAATCCTATTAAATAAAGAGAAATAAAACAACAATTTATCTTTTGCTTTTTTATCATAATATTTTTATTTATAATTCTTCATCGCTTGATAAAACAATTGTATTATTATATATATGCTATTAAGGGGAACGTTTTCGATACCAAAACGTTCCCCAATTTTTCTAATTTGATTAATATATATTATATTTTGCCTACAAAAAGGGCAGTCCAATCTGCTCCATTTTTGCAGGCAAGGCTTACATATCAAATGGGTGCAACTAAGATACCATATAATTGCACCCGACTTATAAGATTCACATATTAAACATTTATAGTTTTCTTCAAATATACTTTTAAGAGGACTCTCTTCGGTGTCCTTCTTATGAATTATTTGTTGCAAGTATTTTTTAAATTTGATGGTTGATGCTGTTCGTTTTTCAATATATTTGTTTATTTTATTATTATATTTATTTTGGTTTTTGTTACAAGTATTATACTTTTTTTAAGTTAGTTCTAACCTGCTTATACATGTTTTGTATTACTAACTTTTCGCTGATTAGTGGTGGTGGTGGAGATGTTTCTATTGCTGAAGATGATGAAGATGAGCAAGAGTTCCTAAACAATAATGGTGGTGGTGGTGGTGGAGATGTTGAAGATGATGATGAATACCTCCTAAAAAATAATGGCTGTCCTGGTGATATTTCTGATGAAGATGATTGTGAAGGTCTTCTGGAAAATAATGGCAGTCCTGGTGGTATTACTGATGAAGATGATGGTGAAGGTCTTCTGGAAAATGATTGTTGTGGTGGTGATGCTTGTGATGATGATGGAAACAGGAGCTGCGTTTCCTCATCATCGAAACTAATGAAATTTAGCATTGATGACTCTTCCATATTTATTTTAAAAATTTTATAAAATATTTTCTTTATTCAAGTTGTCACTGACTTCACAATTTTCTTTGAAAAAAAAATCTGAAAACCATTCGCATTTATATGTTATGTTAGCGTAAATCAATAAAAAAAAGGTAAAATCTGTATATATCGAAAGAATTGATCAATACCTGTAATATAACCAAAAAATATAAAATTTGCAAGTATCCACATGTTTCACTTTCCCACTTCCTTATTTTTCATTATAAAAACGAAGACGTTAGAGGAGATAGACAGAAAATTATCTAATGCAAACTCACACGCATGCGTAATATTATAAAATATTCCAAGGAGTTCACTCAAACTGACCAATAGCGATGTAACTGTAGGTAAACACCCTTATTTTTCATTAAAAAAGGAAGATGGATGAGTAAATAGATAGAAAATTATCTAATACAAACACACGCACACATGCGCAATATAATAAAATATTCTAACGAGCTCACTCAAACTGACCAATAGCGATGTAACTGTACACACATACACGAGATGCGCAGGTGTTTAACAAATTTTCCCGCCCCTTATTTTTCCTTAAAAATAGCCAGACGGTAGACAGACACTCATAAAAATGTCAACTCAAAATTTTTCAATAAAAAAATAAAAAGATCGACCTCAATAAAAAGATCGACCTCAATAAAAAAGACAGACGGTAGACAGACACTCATAAAAAAGTCAATTCAAGAATTTTCAATAAATAAAAAGATCAACCGCAATAAAAAAGATAAACGGAAAAGTCAAGTGCAATAAAAAGAAAATGCTAATGAATAGACAGAAAGGATAAGGAATTTCAAAAAGGACAAGGATAATAAAAATAGAGCGAAATGCCCTTTTTTTCTTAGTTGCATTTTCTTGCAGCAATCAAAACTGAAAAAAATAGTAGGGAAGTTCATATTTAACTCGCTGAAATATTTTGTACCTATGAAGAAAATTTCCAGCTTCCTGACAAACATTCAACATAGTTGTTCAATATAGGTGCCCGGGTAGGGGTGTTCGTATAGAAGTTTCAGGGATGATATTCAATAGAGGAGTCCTGACTGACATTCAAATCAGGCATGTGAAAACCAAAAAAAAATTTACATATAAATTTTTTTTGAAACCCCTTAATACACAATACAAATTTTATGAAACCTCTTAATACAAACAACCATCCAAGGATGGAAAACGCATTTCCATAATAAATACACTTAATTACCTAACAAAAAATATTTTTAACGATCACGTTTCCCAGCCAGACATGCACATTTATTTTATATGAAAAAAGTGATAGCGAGCCGGCACAAACACACTACTATTATATTTTTCTTAATGAAACGTAATATTATATTTTTATATTTTATTATTATTATTTTTTTCTTCTTCTTAAATTATACACCTAAACTATTTTTCCTGCACCTACTTGCATGACTCAAAGTAGAAATTAAGCGCGTAATTTCTGCATGTTATTATCCATATTATTTTCGTTATGATTACAAGGAACTCTGGTGGGAGTAATAAAAGTTCCTCATCCTCATCATTAATTGTAAATATTATATTATCGCAAATTTGTTGACGTTTTTCTCTTTTTAATAAAACAGACAAAACGTCGGGACAATATGGAATAAAAACTTGCATTTTTATTTACATAAAACGCGGTAGGCCAATAGCTAAATCAAAAAATCAAAAATAAAAAATACGTAATTGGGTTTTGTCGTTTACCGATACAATATAAAGGCGTAATAAAAAATATAGATTTTTATATTGTACCCACTTTAAGTCAGACAGCTTACTTCGGCACAAATTTCTGGCGAGAGTTTGCAATAGCTCCACAATTATTGGCTCCAATATCCTCTATCATATCAGAATTATTAACGGACGAATTTTCCACTACAATATATCATGACTTAGCTCCTGGTCAGAAATTAGAGCTAGAACAAACAATTTTCAAGTTCCCCTCGTATGAAAAGTTAGGACTGGGATGTACAAATCTATTGGTACATCACATAGATACCGGAAATGGAGCTTTTATTAAGTGCAAACACTATCCTCTGTCTCCACCGCGTCAAGAAGAGGCTTATAAGCAAATTGAGAGCTTATTAAGTATGGGCGATAAAGAGGAGTCTAACTCACCCTGGTGCTCGCCGGCAGTTCTAGTAAGGAAGCCAGGAAAGGTACGCCTGTGTATGGATTCCTGAAGATTGAACGCAGCCACCAAGATGGGTTTGTATCCTTTGCCCCACATTAATGGACTACTTAGTCGATTGAACGATACTTTTTACATTAGCGGAATCGATCTAAAGGATGCTTTCATACAAATTCCTCTTTCAGAATCTTCAAAAGAAAAAACTGCTTTTGCCATACCGGGTAAGCCTCTATATCATTATAAGTTCATGCCCTTTGGGATTTGTAATGGTCCCCAAACCATGAGTCGGCTCATGGAAAAAGTTATTCCATCACGCTTCAGAGAAAATGTATTCATATATTTGGATGACCTATTGATATGTAGTCCGGACTTTGAGTCCCTTGTGAAGCTTTTGTCTAAAGTTGCTGACTGCCTTAAAATGGCTAAGCTGACCATAAACGTTACCAAAAGCAAATTCTGTCAAAAGGAAATGAAGTATCTAGGCTACATTGTTGGTAATGGCTGCCTCAAAGTTGATCCTGAGAAGGTAAGATCAATAAAAGAATTTCCCATTCCTAAATCCCCTCGAGAGATCCGGAGATTCAAGGGATTGGCAAATTGGTATAGGGTGTTTATAAATAACTTTTCCGACATAGCTGGGCCATTAACCAACTGCCTGAAAAAGTCCCTAAAATCCTTCTCCCTGGGCGATGCTGCAAAAGATTCTTTTGAGAAACTGAAGACAGCTCTTTCATCAGCTTCAGTTTTAGTGCAGCACGATTTTAGTAAAGAGTTTGTGATTCAATGCGATGCGTCTAAAATAGGGGCAGGTGGAGTGTTGTTTCAGTGTGATGAGGAAGGTAAAGAGCACCCAATTGCTTACGTTTCAAAGAAAGTAAATAAATCGCAAAAAATTACACTGTCACAGAACTTGAATGTATGGCAGCTGTGGTCTTCATCAACAAATTTCGGCCTTATATTGACGGCTTACCATTTACAATAATAATAGACCATGCCTCACTGAAATGGTTAATGTCGCAAAAAGACTTAAGTGGTCGTTTGGCAAGCTGGAGTCTTAAGTTAGAAGGCTACGATTTTAAAATTGAGCATAGGAAGGGAAATCTCAACGTAGTACCGGACTGTCTATCACGAATGTATGGCGACGAACTAAATATGTCGAAATTGGACCTTGACATTGATTTGTCATCTCCACATTTTAATAGTACAGAATATTTAAAACTCAAACGTACTATAGAGGAGAATAAGAACTCTGTACCTGACCTGTTCGTATTAGAAAACCTTGTTTTAAAATGTGTGCGATTCCGGCAGGGTATATAGAATGAAGAAAATAGTCTGTGGAGACTCTGGTTACCAAAAGCTCGTTTTGATTCTGTTATTACAGCTGCTCATAATTCGAATAATTCTTGTTATGGAGGAATATTAAAAACATTGTATAGAATTCGCCAAAAGTATTTCTGGGCTTCGATGTAAGGATATCAAGTCGCTTATAAAAAATTGTGATGTATACAAGTAAAGCCTGACAACATGATATCAAGACCCGTCATGGGAAACCAATTCCTAACAAATAGACCATTAGAACGTTTTTATTGTGACTTCTTGGGTCCCTATCCGCTTACCAATGCAAAAAACTCCACAATTTTTATTTGTCTCGACCATCTGACGAAATTTGTATTTCTCAAAGCATTAAAAACTGCAACTTCTTCTAACGTGATATTATTTTTCCAGACAGAAATTTTTCCAACTTTCGGAGTGCCAAGATTCATTCATAGCGACAACGGAAAACAATTTGTTTCGAAAGATATGTCAGACTTCTTCAAAATGTATGGAATATCTCACAAAACGACCGGATTTTATGCCCCTCAGTCAAACGCCTCTGAGCAAGTGAATAGAGAAATTACCACCAAGATAAGGTGTTATCTACGAGACCATTAAAAACACAAAGATTTGGATAAGTACCTTGCCCAAATATTATCCGTACTTCGAAGCGATTATCATACTGCCATTCAATGTTCCCCGTATTTTGCCACCTTCGGGCAAAATATGATAAAACACGCTTCGGCTTATCGCATTTATTATAGTGTAAAATTACATCTTTAAAATTTTTTTTGCACTTGTTCCTTACCACTTGTAATGTATCTAATTAACTAAACAAAAAGCTAATTTTATTAATGATTAGGATTTCCAAAGCGTAGAAAAAGGAGACAACAACAACGACAACACATATTGTGTGCTGGGCCCATCATCTCAAGTGTGGAACATAATCTCTTCTTGGTATTTATGCATGTAAGTCATAAATTTTTTTTATATATTGAATTTTTTTTGCTATGCATATTGCCTTAATTTCTGTCGGTCCTATTCCATACCGTTTCTAGCCTCTGTATTTATAATCGATCATTATTAATAACATCTTCAGTTCGTTATAAACCTTAATAGTTTAATGAGTGGAATGCTCTTATAGGATTTGTGTTAATCTTTTATATATAAATTTTGAATATTCTGTAATAAAATTGTTTTAAGTAAAAGGCTGAAAATGAAACGTTAAGTTTTTTTGGGGAATGATAATCAAAGCAAGTATGTTTGTACAAGCATAAAAGTGTAGTCATGATGTGACAGATTATAAATATAGGTACGAGGTCTGTCATAGGAGTTTAGAAATATGGCACAAAACCTGGCCATATCAAGATTGTCGAAATGCAATTATATTTTTTTACTCTAAGGGTATGTAGAGTATCTTATGTGTTACGTTCCAAATCCTCTGGTTTAGAACCATGGACAATCTCATGCTTATAGCTAGCTGGAAACCATCTATTCATGCCCTTAACCTTGGAATTTGTGTGGTATTACTTTGTACAATATTTTCCCAATGATTTTTTTTTCCATTCGAACTTACCGGCACGTAACAAAGTAGTATCAGTGTTAATACATATATGAAGAATTCCAAATCGCATACACTACACTAGTTTCCGATTAATGTGCCTCCAGGCTATAAAATAGCTGAGATTCCTAGAAACCTTATCTTTTTACCTGTGAACTCCAGAGAGGTAGGTTCACTAACGCTACGAGTATTTGAGCAGTACGGCGATTTAGTTAATTTCCGACTAAATAATGTTGATATACAACACAAGTATATCGAAACATATAACAACAGCTACAACATGCAACCCTAAAACATTATCATAACCTAAACCACAATTAAAAACATCAGTTCATCAAAAAACGTTGACAACAACAAATCAAAATTTTCTAACGTGTCTTAATTTTAGACCGAAAACAAAATGAGTTCAATAATAAAAGTCTTAGATAAGCCATTTTCTGATGAAAATATAATCAAAAAGGACTATCATACATACATATGTGCCATACCTACAATCTTACAACAATAATGATGAAATACGCATTTCAATATAAAATCAAGATTTGTATGTTTTACCCAGTGAAACTTATACATATATATGTATATCGAAGTATCTGTTGTAGATGAGAAAACCTTTAAATCTACAGCCAATTTCAAATTAAAAAATTACTTTGTGGAATTTATATTTGATAAAATTCCTTATGAGCTGGATGGTATTGAAATTGATCATACAAACTATTTAGGAGCCACAAGCAGCATTAAAAATTCAGTTTCTTTATCACCAACGGAAAGCACCGGAATGCAGAATGCTGTTTTTTTTTTCAAGGAGAAGTAACACTCAGGCAATTAGTATGCCTATTAACCCGTAGGTGTGTTACCTTCTTTGGGAAAGGGATAGTGAGAGAGGACAGATGGTGAAAGAGAGAAAGCTTAATTTTTACAACTCTGATATTGCTATTGGTTGGAATAAAATTGATGATTTGAAACTTTTAAATAGATACTTTAATTTCTGTGTACCACTTAAGATGCTTTAAGGATTCGCTGAAGACTATAATAAAGTTATACTACTGGAAAACATGAATAGATATTCTTGAGTAATAAGAATGATGAAGATCTTGTACACTCGAACCTTTCTACTGAAAAAGCAAAACTTACTATTTCACTCATCTCATGGAGAAGTCCACACGTACAATTATCTGATCTTTGCAAGCTGAATACGATTAAAATTATTAGCAATGGTGCTTCTATACCAATGGCATTCCGTAGTTGGGATTGTCATGTGAATCCATAATTAAATACAGGAACAAGTCATATTTGGAATGTTTAATTAGCCGCAAGTAGAGAACGCCCACGTTTTGTATTGATTGATTTTCAACAAGAAAATAAGTTTGTTCATTGTGACCTGACCAATTTAAAAGTTCATTTAAAATCAGTATCATACCCATATCACGATCTAAATATTAAATTAAAAAATGAGCGTTATGCAATTCTATATGATATGTATCTAAGATTTCAACATGAGAGAGTCTCAACCGCTTCTTACCGCTCAAGAATTTAAAAATAATGCACCGATTATTGTAGTAGATGTTAGCCATCAAAACGAGTCGCTCAATAACGGACCAATTGCTATAAAAATTGAATTTGAAACAGATATAAATATTCCATCAAAGACAAGTTCGCAAATGCTTATAAATTAAGTAATATGGAGGATAACAAGGTTTTCATAGACTTGCAAGGCTTCAAAAGTAATTCATACAATATTATTGCCAAAGAAGTAGCAGTTGTTTTCAACAATAATGAACACATCAATTTCCTTATAAAACCTCCATATGATTTCCTATGTTTGTCAGCAAAAAAGCAGAGAGAAGAAAATTGGTTAACAAAAAACTATCATCATCTATACTGGAACGATGGATCAGTATCATTTCAAAGCGTTTGCAGATTTTTGAAAGACAACTTAAAATATTCTATAATCTATGTTAAAGGTGAAGAAATGAGAAAATGTTTAAAAGAAATGATTCATCAAACAATTGTTAATATTGAGGATATTGCCTGCATCAACTTTAAGGAAATGAATACGAAGTATCCAGACGATTTCTACTGTGACTATCACAACTATTGTATTTGCGCCAAAAGAAATGCAATTTTACTTAAAAAAGAGACTTCAAAATAAAGAAAATACACATGTTTATTCAGTGTTTTATATTAAAGAATATTTAATAGTAATACAGATTAAATTGTATATATAAATAAAAATATGGAAAACTTAATTCAATATTTGCTTTTTAAATACAAATGATTTAAGCATAGTTAAGAATACATAATGAAATTATAATAAATAAATTAATAATTAAGTAAATGAATAGAAACTAATAAAACAGAACAAAACTAAATCTTCATTGTCATCTTACAGGTAATATTAAAAATAAAACATATTAATCTACATGCATTGTGTCATTAATTCTATCTAAATAATGACCCCAAACACGCGTTTTTATATTATCTTCCATTTCTCTTGTCATCAGAAGAGCTAAGCACTACTTTATACAGTTTTTGAATATACAACTGGTGTGCTTTGGATCTGAATAAAAACATTTCATCTGGCAAGATCTCTCTTTCAAATACACATTTCTTGTAGTCATTAACGGTCAACTTTTTAATTACAGAATTTTTAAGCCCCTTTGATTTTTTAACATCTTGCGAGTGAAGAGTCGACAGAGAATACATTATATCCCCCTTGTTTTCATCTTTCAGCATTCCCAAAACCTTCTTATTGAGTAGCGGTAAGCCCATATAGATGGTTTTGTAACATCAAAATCTTGTAAATACTTATGGTTGGCCTTAGAATATCTTTGTGAGCATTGAACTAGTCCACCTCTTATTCCATTTTGCATGAACATATACATTTCGGAATCAGTAAACAGCTCCAAAGTAACTTGAGTGGTTTTGAGTATAGCATCCCAAGATAGACCTGGTGCTGTATAGTAGTGACATAGATCAAGATCATAAATTCCTAAACAAATTTTTCTGAAATTTAGGTAGAGCTCCGTATAGTCAAGGAGAGTGTTCACCTCAGTGAACAAGCAAAAAAAACCTCACGCCCAACACTGGTCACAATTAATAACCCACAACTGCAACCAACTTCAGCCAGCAACAGTAAACAAAATCGTTTCAACAATTTTATACGTTTTGGACATTCGTTTACCAACCTATCAAACCGAATAGAAACCGTGGACGTTCTATAAGTTGTCAACTTACCATCTTTTAAGGAAACCCGTAAATATACATACAGTAAACTAAACACAAAAGTGAAAATAGTGTCAACTTGAATTATATATACCTACATATGTATATAAAACAAATACCGCAACCGACAAACATTTATATATGGATGTTCATATATAATAGAACCAAAGGTCAATAAATATATACCAACATACACACAGTAATACGTTTTATAACGTTTTAAAAAACGAGTTTTATTTATATACTGGAGCCCCGCTTACAACACGCGATATGTCGCACCTTCCCTAACCCGTTTAAATAGAGAGTCTTACAATTAAACTCTCTCCATACTTTTTGAGCATGTTCATAGTCGACTATGGTACATTCTTCATTCGTTAGAATATTGAAGAACTCTTCTCTACTAGGGAGTTCAGTTTCCTCAAACTTAGTCATGGAATCCATGTAAGAGTACGGAACACACCCTTTCTTCTAATCAGTTCGATCTTCATCAGCGAAATATGATCGAGCAGCATTGAAATCACTGTTCTCAAGATTTTTCGCTAATTTGTCTAGACTCGAAGCCATAAATCGAAACAATTCTATAAATGTTATTTCGAATTTAATATGAATTGACAGAGAAATATAGCGCTCGGTGCTCTGGGGAATCACTTTTAGACTGGTATTTTGTTTGTATGCAAGAAAGTTCTTTAAAAAATAGATGCATATCATATGCAGAAAGATTATGGAAGAACACCGGAATAAATTGAGGCGTTTTGTAATGGGCTATGGGCTGCTCCGCGAAAAATACCCGTAAGATGACAATGATCTCTGACTTTATGGCAATTTTGTGCATTGTTATATTGAACTAATTCGATTGGAAAGACGACTATACCCTCAACTTTAGATACATAATTTGCATAAATATCCGTTGAATCTTCAACAATTTATTTAACAAATATTTTTCCTGAATTTCCCCCCAAATAATATCTATACAAATTATTTTCTCTATGAATGTGTGTTGTTGTAGACCTTTTATAATTTATGAGTTAAGGAATTGATTGTTCGGCTTGAGGTGTGTCTCTTTTATTTAATAAATAAATTAAAAATAAGAACACTTCTTTAAGATTTTTATTTTTTATTATTTATTAATTTATTTTTCCAATACTTCGACCAACTTTGTTGGTCATAATCAGGGAATTAATATTTTCTAAGAAAAATCGACAAATGACTTAGAATAAGTTAACTTAATTTTTAATTAAGGATAAATAAATAATAATTACATTTTAATACGTCGTAGTGTTGTCAGTTCTTTATACTTGTAAACTTTGTCAACTACTGTTTACAGGTTTTTGTTTATCCCACTTCTGTTTCTTTATTGTGTAACGATATATGTGTGTACAATTGTCTGTGTCTGATTTGTAATTAATTCTCTTTTCAGTTGGGATATTTATTATGTGGAGCATCTCCTGCATGTATCTCTTCATATAGTTCTTTTTCCTCTCTAGTATCCTCACTTTACTAAAATCTGGTTTGTGTCCAGTTATTGCACAGTGGGCCGCAAGTGCAGTTTTTTGGGTCAACGATTTGTCATTCGTTTTCAAATCAGATTTATGTGCAGATATTCTAGTCTTTAACTTTGTTCTTGTCGTACCAACATATACTTTTTTGCATAAATCAGTGTCGTCGCCATAGCAAGTTATTTCGTAAACAAAATTTGATTCCTCCATTGTTTATTTAGTTTTGATTTCATATTTGTAAATAGTGTTTGTATTGTATTGTTCGTTTTCATTGCCAAAATATATTTGTCTTTATCATATATATCAGAACGTTTCAGTCTTTCTAATAAGCCAGGTATATAATTTATTGATTTATATACATCGTATTGTATTTTGATTGGTTTTTCTATTGTTGTGTGTTGTTATTGTTTATCCTTTTTCTAACTGCATTGTTTATTAACGTATTTTATATTTATGGGGAAGTCGTTTTTTGTTAATATGCTCTTTATTTTTATTTTGTTTTTGTCGTGAAATTCTGTGTTGCTTGTGTCTAGTACTCTGTTAATGAAGTTGGTGGCTGTGTTCAAAATAATGTTTCGAGGATGCTTCGAATGAAAATTTATTAGACTTCCAGGGGCTGTAGGTTTTTGATACCAATCTAATTTTATTATGTTGTTTTTTCTTATGACCAATGCATCTAAATATGGTAATTTATTTCCAGTTTCTTTTTCTACTGTAAATTGTATTTGTTTGTTAAAAGCATTTAGAGCTTCGAGTGTTTCCTCTGCTTTGCTGGTTTTTACTATCCCAAATAGGTCGTCAACGTATTTCGTAATTTTTCTTGGTCTTATGTCCATTTTTTAAGAACTGAGTTTAGTTTTTCTTCCATTATTATATCCGCTACTACTGGAGATGCAGGAGACCCCATTGGCATTCCTTTTTTTGGTTCGTAAAAGATGTCATTAAATCTAAAGTATCTGCAATCCTTTATACAAAATGTCAATAAATCCGTTTTCTCTACTAAAACTACACTTAATAAAGTAACTGTATGCTTCTGTATATGTTTTATACTTTTACTCACACTTTCATCGACTTTTTTTTTTTTTTTTTTTTTTTAAGAGAAGTAACACTCAGGCAATTAGTATGCCTACCAACCCGTAGGTGTGTTACCTTCTTTGGGAAAGGGATAGTGAGAGAGGACAGATGGTGAAAGAGAGAGAAAGCTTAATTTTTGCAACTCTGATATTGCGCGCTGTGTTAGTTTTTAGATCAGTGTTGCAGCGCCTTTGATGTCAAGTAGGCGCATTAAATGTGTTTTTAAGCTTTTGTAGCCATTTTATTCATTATTTTACTTCGCCGGCGATTTTGCTACAATACCGACGAAGGAGGGCGCTGTGATGTCCGCTAGCATACACCAGTATCAATTGCTGCCAGAAATGTTCAGTGACCAGTGTGCTATGCCTTCATCACTTAAACACTCCGACAACAACAAATACAATGGCATACTCTAATGCACATCTGAAAAATGCTGGATGTTATGACTTGTCTGAAGCTGGGCTCGAACCCACGTTCTTAGACATTATTTGCTTTGCAGTCAACGCGCTAACTACTTCAGCCAACAGCAAAGTCTGCGTAGATGACGAATGGTACATTCAGCTGCTTGTAGAAGTTCTTAAATCTCAGAACATCATAATTTTCAGGCATTCTGATCACTTTTCCTCAGCATACATTTTTATGATATAATCATCATGTGTATGATGCAGACATGTTTTGCAAATCGAAATCTTACCCTTCTGTGATGTTATGTTGGATCGAAGAAGCCTAGAGAAGAGTGGAAAAACAAAATAATACGTAAATGACAATAACAAGTAAATTTTTAAAAAGAGATGAGAAAATGTTTTTAATAAATACACAAATGAAACTTAATTTGATATATTTGAGTCGAGCAATAACATATTAATATGTATTTGCTTTTCTCCCTTCGTCACGTAGTATGGTCCTATAAGTGATGTTCTATTATGGCCAAAAACATTTCTGCTCACATCGTTTTGATTTTCAATTTTTTTAGCTGCTTGAGTGGGAGAGGGAACTCTAAGCTTCACAATTTATCGTAGTTTCTCCTAAAAGAATTTTATTAGACTCTATATTCTCAATGTTGTAGCTTCTACATTGGTTACGCTGTCTACTACTATCAATATATAAAGCTGCAATGAGGCACCCTTTAAAGCATTAAACATCAGAGTTCCCGACATTTATGAATGCACGTTTCATTGAAATATTTCTTGGGAGAGGCATCAAACCGGACGTTCTTATTCTGGACGCCTTCCTTATATTAATTTCAATTGAATTAATAGAAATCAATGTCCATCCGCTATCCCTCTCCTGAAACTCTTCAATTTTTGTTCGTGTTTCTTCCGTCTGTTTCTTGTACAGCTCTTCTATATCGTCAGAGAGGGTCACCAACATCATCTTTTTTATGTGTATTGGTTTCAATATGGTTGTTCCATGATAGTAGTGATACCACTTCATTATATGATCCGCAATGCCTTTTTAATACACTCACACCACCACTACAAAACTTCACAACCGACGAATGTACTTCCATGTGCTCATTTAATTTTATCTGTGTCATAAAAACTTTATTACAAATGATACAACTTTTAGTATTCATTTTTGTACAGTTATTAATTTTTTATTTCTATTAATATTAACAAATTTTCCTTAAAGTTTTTTACTTGCACACACTAACAACAATTATTTTAAACAATTTTTATTTAAACACACTTCAAGAAATTAGCTTGTTAAATTGATAGTAGCCAATATACTTGTCTACTTCTCTTATTTATAGGCACTTATGAGAATCGCGTAGTAGTCAACTAATCAGGACTGTACCAAGGAATTCATAGTTGTCGATGTCAGCAGAATTATGAAAACATAAAGAAAAATCAAAGACATACATAAAATCAGACTCAAATATATAAAGGAACAAAAATGAAATCTAATAAACATCATTAATACAACTATACCAAAGCAATCGCAGTATACACACACACATTAAAACACACCCTCATACACACGTTATGACGTCAGTGATGACGACACACCTAAAATAATCACATATACACACATTATCTGCCAACAAAAAATTTCTCTGCCACCATACCAACAGCAACACATCAAACAACACACAACAACATAGTATAGCAAACGAACATACAGACACACACAACACAACACAGGCAAGCAAACAATGGTATACACACGCATACACAACACACATTCTCACCATACGTATAAGTTAAGAAGTTAAGAAATTTCCATAAAATAGACGATAAGAAATTTCCATAGGAAGTAATTATTAGTTTAAGATAAAAAAGGTCGACTCAAATATTGTAAAAAAGGTCGACTCAAATATTGTAAACAAATTCAAGGTTATTAGTTTACGATAAGAAAGGTCGACCAATTCTAGGTAATTAGTTTCAGATAAAAACATGTTTACAAGTTTAAGAAAAACCCAAATGTGTTTAAGATTAAGAAAATTTTAGTATTTAAGAAAAAGAAATTAAAATTGTAGGACAGTCGTAATTAGACAGTTCGAACAGAACACATAGAATTAAGTATTTTAATGTTAAGATAATATTAAATAAAGAATACTTCAAGGTACGGCTAGTATCTTGAAGATATAATATTTTTAGAAAACCAAATAAGTGTTTTCATAACTGGCGATCCTGCCAGGAGGATATTATATTTATATCCTTCGAAGAGCGGACCACTGGAATACTTGTCGCAGCAAGGAACCAGAACAACTTCTTTATAAAAAGAAGACATAAAAAAAAAATTCTTCATAGGAAGAAATTAAATAACAAATCCTAGATAAAATAGGATATTTAACAAATTAAAAACTAAATCCTGCATAGAACAGGATACAAAAACTCAAAAAAATAAAGTGCAGTAATTAAGCCTTGATGAGAAAAGCCGCAAGAATAAAAATCTTCAAAAAAAACAGAAACATGGAGCAAGAAACTTTAAACCAGTTGATGCAACAAATAGCAAACCTACAAGTAGCTTTGCAAGGCATCCAGCAGGAAAATGTTTCACTACGCAGCAGACTAGAACAGATCCCAATAAATCCGGTCGTAGGGCAGGCATATGCCGAAGCTCTAGAACCCAAGGTAGCTACATATAACAGCCCGAATGAGATCAACCTTGAGATATTCAAGTCATTATCCACGTTTGACGGAACAAAGAGCAACTATCGATTATGGAGAGACGATGCTACACGTTTAATGAATAGCATTAACCGTCATGCTAATTCCAACAAATATGTCGAAGCACTGACCATTGTGAAATCCAAAATAATCGGGCCAGCAGCTAATATCCTTTTGAATCACAACACTATTTTCAACTTCGAGGCAATTCTGAACAGATTAGATTACACTTATTGTGATCAGCTACCACTGTATGTCCTTAAAGACGAATTAATAAGATTAACCCAAGGCAAATTAACTCTGTCAGAATTCCACGATGAAGTTAGTAAAGCACTGACAGTAGTTATTTCAAAAACTGCAATGTCCGGAGATCCCCCAGAGTCGATTAAGTGTATGACGGGACATGCAATGGAAGATGCAGTTCGAACGTTTAAAAATGGCATAAATAACGATTTTATTCGGTCAACACTCTACGGGAACCCAATCAGGGATTTAGAACATGCCTATGCCATTGCACAAATCATAGAGCATGACAATAACCATAGAGGTCTTCATTATAACAATGTCCATCGTGAAGAAAAGAGAAGTCATCATGAGAAAATGCACCAGAAGACACAACCACGACAACCATTCAAAAATGAACAGCATTTCAGAAGACCGTCTTACCATTCATCACATCAATATCAGCACCAAAATAACTTCCCCAAGCCAGAACCAATGGACATCTCCTCTGGTAACACCAAGCAAGTCCAGTACAACACTCAAGGATTCCACAGTCAACCCTGGAAGAGATTACAGAGTGGGAATTATCATCAGCAGTCAAAGATACAACGAAACAATAGAATAGAGGCTACTCAACCTATAGAGGACAATAGCAGCATTATATCTAAAAAAAGTAGTAAGTCCCAATATAATTCTAACCATATTTATAAAAATTTAAACTAATAGACGGGTTGTTCTATATAACTATGACTGATGATGACAACAAAAAGTATAAGATATTCATAGACTGTGGAGCAACCCACAATTATATTAAAAAAACTTAGTCTTAGGACCTAGAATTAGAACCAAACCTTTAAAAATGACCACCATGCACGGTGAATCGATCATAACGTCCAAGCAGAAGATAAAACTATTTAAGAAAGAATTAGAATTTTTTGAATTAAAAAATGATGTCGATTTTGATCTAATGTTAGGAGTTCAGGGAATGATACAATTAAACGCGGTCATAGACATGGAAGGAAAATTGTTCAGTGTCCCAGAATTATCACATAGAATAAATTACTCTATAGGAGAAAAACAATATGAAGTAGAAATAGATAGTTTGATGCAGGAAAACAATAAAATAGGTCCTTTGCCTTTCACGACAACAATCGAAAAGTGTATCAGAACAACTAATAAGGATCCTATTTGGACAAAACAATACCCTGGAAATATAAGTGATATGGAATTCGTCAATAAAGAAATAGAAAAGTTATTAAAAGATGGAATAATCCAAAGGAGTTTCAGTCCATATAATTCTCCAATGTTAAAAGTGAAGAAAAAAGGTGTTGATGAAAACGGTAAACCTAAAAGGAGAATGGTAATAGATTTCCGCAAATTAAATGAGCATACAATTACAGATAGGTGCATTATCCCTGACGTTAACACAACTTTGCAAAATTTGGGTGATGCTAAATTCTTCACTACCTTGGATTTGGAATCTGGCTTTCATCAAATTAAAATTAAAGAAAGTGACAGAGAAAAGACAGCCTTTTGCGTTAATGGAGGCAAGTATGAATTCATACGAATGCCTTTCGGATTGAAGAATGCACCTTCCATTTTTCAACGGCGCGTAGACGACATTTTAAGGGAATTCATAGGAAAATTCGTGTACGTCTACATAGATGATGTTTTGATCTATTCATCTACAGCAGAAGAGCACATGAAACACATAAACATTATTGTTGATGAATTAAATAAAGCTACCCTAAAAGTCTCGGATGAAAAATCAAAATTCTTTATGTCCGAAGTTGAGTACCTGGGCCACATCATCAAACACAATAAAATAACGACAGACCCAGAGAAAATAAGAGCAATTGAAAATTTTCCCATTCCCAAAACTCTCAAGGATTTGAGAGGATTTTTAGGATTAACAGGTTATTACCGTAGATTTGTAAAAGACTACGCTCAAATTACAAAACCTCTAACCATACATTTGAAGGGTGAAAACTCACATATAGGCAAAAACAAAAGTGCAAATAAGCAAATCGAATTGGATCAAATAGCCATAGCAGCTATAGAAAAATTAAAATTGAAATTAAAAGAGCAGGTGGAACTATTTCAACCCGACTTTAAAAAACCATTCGAATTAATAACGGATGCATCCAACATAGCTATTGGAGCCGTGTTAAGCCAAAATAAGAACCCCATTTACTTTTTATCAAGAACTTTGAGTGAAACAGAGCAAAGGTATAGTACAAATGAGAAAGAATTATTAGCCATAATATGGGCCTTGCAAAAGCTTAGGAATTATATATACGGCATAGCCAACCTTACGATCTTCACAGACCATCAGTCCCTAACATACGCCATCTCAGAAAAAAACCCTAACCCCAAATTAAAACGCTGGAAAGCTATAATAGAAGATTACGGTGCAAAAATGAAATACAAACCAGGTACAGAAAATGTAGTAGCTGACGCACTATCCCGACAGATTATAAACACGTCTTCAATTGACACCGTACACTCAGCCGAAAGTTCACGTAGTGATATTATTAAATCAGTTTCACAGCCATTTAATTCATACGGCATACAAATAGAATTGGTACCCACGAATAATTTGGTAGAAACAAGAACACGAACTATTTTTTCGGGGAAAATACGATATACTATTAATTTTACTAACCATGATAATTTAATAACAGAGTTAAAAAAATTCATACCCCCAAAGAGAGTTATATCATTACACACAGATATTGAAAACATATATAAATATGGAAAAACAATCACAAACACATTTATTGGGACCAATTTTGTCTATACCCCTAAAAAATTAAAAGACGTAGTAGATAAGAATGAGCAAATTCGCATTGTTAAAGAAACACATGATAGAGCTCATAGAAGCTACAAAAATACTATAAATGAAATACTCGAGAAATACTATTGGCCAGAAATAAAAAGAAATGTAAAAAAAAATATAATAACAATTGTTCAGCATGCTTATATGGTAGATATGAAAGAAACCCTATCAAAGAACCCTTACGCGACTCGACTATACCAACACAACCCAGAGAATTTATACACGCAGATATTTATTTCAATGATAAAATGATGTACCTCGTAACCATAGATAAATTTTCCAAATACATAGTAGCACGCGAAATTAAAACAAAAGCAGGAATTGAAAACGAGTTAGAAGAAATAATCACTACAAGTTTTCCCGAATGTAAACGATTGATAACTGACAACGAAGCATCTTTTGTCACACCAGCCATTAAACAAATGTGCCATAAATACGGCATTCAAAAATTAGAAACGCCAGTTCATAGATCAGCAGCGAACGGACAAGTTGAAAGAGCGCACAACTCAATTAGTGAACTAACAAGAATTTTTAAATTTAACAACCACTCCACAAGCAGAGATGAAATATTCAGAGCCATTAAATAGCTCAATAATACAGTGCACAGTGTAGTAAAATATCGACCAAAGGACATATATTTCGGTTTAATTAATGCAAACAAAGAAGAGATAATAAAAAATCTAAAGGACGCGTCTGAAAAAGTGCTTAACCGATTAAACAAAAACGCAAAACACAGAACGTTCACAAAGGGCACACAGGTATTAGTAAAAATAGTCGGCATCAGAAATAAAAATCTACCACGTTACAAAAAACAAATTGTCGAGGAAGACTTAGGAGACATAATCATACCAAAAAAAGGAAAAAGTGTACATAAAAACAACATAAAGAATATCACTTTCAGACATGATGAAGCAAGTATACCAGATTATAGCCGTACTGGCAATATTATTCCAGACGTCGAAAGCAATAACTGATATAAAGCACATCGAGGGACAAAAATACATATTAACCCAAATTGACGATTCATATTTATTTGATGAATTTACATTTTTGTTTCACGTCACTAATGTAACAAAAATCCTCAATTTATATGAACAAATATTTGATGAAAATTCTTATCCTACTATTGAAGAACATATTCTAATGAAGAAAATAGAAACTCTAATAAATCAACTTAACGAACATAAAATTAGAAAGCGAGGATTGAATTTCTTGGGTTCGACTCTGAAGTTCATTACTGGTATACCAGACCATGACGATGTAATCGAAATAGAAACTAAAATTAATGCCCTAATTGACAATAACGAAAAGCAAAGAATAATTAATTCCAAATTCGAGAAATTACTGGACTCTATACAAGGAGGAATAACAGAAAGTCACATCATAATTAAAGAAATTCACGATGAATTATTAACATTGGTAAGAACAATAAATGCGGACAAAAATAATTAATACTTGGCTGAATCATTAGATTTAAAGGATGTAAAAGAAATAGCAGAACATAAATTATCATTTGTACCAATTATTAACATATTAGAATATTCCGACATCTATATGGCAAGAACCGATGATTCTATTATTACCATTTACAAGTACCCCATTATAAACAATTATTGTAAATTATTTAAATTCACACCACTTAGCATGAAACATGGCAAAATTGCTACTGACAAGGAAATCGCCCTCTGTAATAATATGTATACCAGGGTATGTGATTGTAAAAATTACCTAAGCAAAAACATTTGCAAAACCAACACCACAAATGATGACTGCATCCGACCTCTTTTAGAAAACAGAAAAGCCAAATGTACAGTTTTGCAAGAGTATAATTACCCATTATTGAAAATAGACGAAGGACTCATCCTCCTAGACGGCGTAAACACTGTAGATAATAAAAACATTACTGGAACCATATTAATAAAATACACAGACAAAGTAGTGATTAATAATATTACATATACTAATATTCATGATAAAATAATAGAGGCCATACACAACAAACATGATGAGGATCTAGAAATAATAAGAGTATTAACATCCTCTTCAGAATTAGCATTTAGCAATATAGACTCTCTTAGGAAATTCATAATACCTGTAGAAAAACATCCCATCAGGTATATACTTTTAGCAATAATAACAACAATAATTCTTACATATAGTATTCTAAAAGTAACAAAATATTATTTAACCCTAAGAGAAATCAGGGCTAAAGAAAATTTTCAGGTAATATATAACAAAAAATTAGAAAATGCAAGACAGGAATTAATTACTAATCTCATATGAATCGAGTCGATTCATTTTTGTGAGGGGAGAGTTACAGCTTAGATACGAATCGGGACGATTCATTTTTAAGTAGGGAGAGAGTTAAGATAGGCAGTAGGAAATTTCCATAAAATAGACGATAAGAAATTTCCATAGAAAGTAATTATTAGTTTAAGATAAAAAAGGTCGACTCAAATATTGTAAAAAAGGTCGACTCAAATATTGTAAACAAGGTCGACTCAAATATTGTAAACAAGGTTATTAGTTTACGATAAGAAATTTCCATAGAAAGTAATTATTAGTTTAAGATAAAAAAGGTCGACTCAAATATTGTAAAAAAGGTCGACTCAAATATTGTAAACAAGGTCGACTCAAATATTGTAAACAAGGTTATTAGTTTACGATAAGAAATTTCCATAGAAAGTAATTATTAGTTTAAGATAAAAAAGGTCGACTCAAATGTTGTAAAAAAGGTCGACTCAAATATTGTAAACAAATTCAAGGTTATTAGTTTACGATAAGAAAGGTCGACCAATTCTAGGTAATTAGTTTCAGATAAAAACATGTTTACAAGTTTAAGAAAAACCCAACTGTGTTTAAGATTAAGAAAATTTTAGTATTTAAGAAAAAGAAATTAAAATTGTAGGACAGTCGTAATTAGACAGTTCGAACAGAACACATAGAATTAAGTATTTTAATGTTAAGATAATATTAAATAAAGAATACTTCAAGGTATGGCTAGTATCTTGAAGATATAATATTTTTAGAAAACCAAATAAGTGTTTTCATAACTTATATGTTTATAAAAACAGCAGCGCACACAGCCACGTATACACACACGCACACAAACTCTTTCACACAGCCACATGAAAAACTAGAGGATGGCAACACTGGCTCGCTCTGCAGATCCCCATTATCTATGTATCTACTAACGTCGAACAATCAAGCTCTATTTTTGTAAAAATTTTGCCATTTTTCACTATCATTTCAAAAACTTGACTTTGATTTTTTCCACGATCAATTAAAAAAATTTTTTTTTCAAAAAACCAAAACTTAAAATTTGAAAGCAAATTGTCTTTGAAAATAATAAAGAAATTTCTGTAAAATAAAATATATTTTTTTATCTATTAATAAGTTTTACAACAAGCATAAATTACTTGTAATCTATTAATATTTGTAACAATTACGAAGCCAACAAAATTGTACATACCTGAAGTAGTCAACTTTGACCCCTGTAGCCCACGGTAATGTTTCGACGTGGTGATTCTAATTTAAATATTGTAGAGTATCCATAGATTCGACTATGATTATGTAAATGAAAACGAAAATATTCAAGCGCGTGAATATAAACAAAAATACAATATGGAATGAATTTCCGTCATCCCACGTCAAATTTGGTTGATAAACAGACCGGTTTCGGCTATGTGCCATCTTCAGTGTTCTCACAATAACCAAATTTGACGTGGGATGACGGAAATTCATTCCAAATTGCATCAAACCCCGTCGGAAGAAAACCACAACACTTAAAAATACAATACTTTAAAGTTAATGCCTTGTTTGAGATAGGTCTGCAACAAAATTAATTGCCAACACGCTTCAGCCATAAAACTTTGGAATCCCTCATTGTAATCTAATACTTTTCATAACCACGGTCATTGCACGCTTTCTTAATTGTCGATAAATAGTTCATTGCTCACTAGTATCAAAATTATGCTGAATTAACGGTATTTCACTATGGATACGAGACGCCCAAGATATACTATTTTGTTTATAACAAATTTTATAAAGTCACTCAAAAATGCTGATACCCTGGTACAATGAATGTATTAATAGTAAGCGTAAATGTATGTATGGATGAATAAGAATTAAGTATATATAAGGAGAAGTTATTGAGTGACGCACATTAAAGTCACTCAATTTACAAACGCGAATTTCTCATATGTAATATATAAGAGCCAGAATAATTTAATAAATTATCAATTAACTTTGATCACCTAATGCACCCGTGTTTGATATATTTATTTAAACATTACAATATCCTTAAAGTCTAGGTCCTCTTCTGTGAGTCTTAGATACATTGTGTTGTAATCGGATAGCAAGTTTCAAAGATACAGGTTTATTACTTTTTTTTCTAACTGGAACCACTGTGCATCGTACATCGTCGATGTTTTGTGGTATTGGATAGTTTTTAATTAAATCATTTTTGAGGATATGGTTTGACGCCTTCTGAAGTGATCAAATGCCCGAGGTATGTAACTTCGTGTTGTAGAAAACAACAACTTAGTATACTACAGCCGAAAACAATTATGTCACAACATACAAGAATGCTTCTGATTCTAAGCCTGACAATCTTATAGTGAGCATGCGTTGAAAGCTGTTAGATGATATCTTCAGTCCGAATGGTAGTCTTGTAAATTGGTAATGACCTGTATGTGTTGAGAATGCCATGCAGGAGCGAGATTTATGATCGATTTGGTGGAAGGAACTAGTCATATCGAGGATTGAAAAGTATTTAGCGCGTCCTAATTTGTGAAGAATGCCATCCAGTCTAGGAAATGGGAATTTGTCATTAATTATTTTTTCGTTTAGCTTTCGAAAATGTACTACCAATCACCACTTTTGTATGTGTCTGTCCTTTTTTTAACAAGAGGAGCGGTGTATTATAAGGACTTATAGATGGTTCTATTATTTTTTCTTTAAGCATGTCTTGGAACTTTAAATTTATTTCGTAGGTATTTAAATGGGGTAGGCGGTATTTACATACATACTGGATTACTGTCCTGCAACGAAATTTTCCATGTGTAGAAATTGTTTGTGGTCAATTCGTCACCTTCTGAATGAAAAACGTATTGCAACCTTTCAATTATTGAGATTATTTCACCGTTGTCTTGTTATGTATGATGTCCAATTTTTTCTGTCCCCCTATTTTTTGTAACACTTCATACTTATTCAATGGGTCTTAAAACTTCATCATTGCCATTAAGATCTGAACAAAACGCGTTCTTTCCCTTTAAAAATTTTACCGGGGGTAGTTTTGCAATAAGTCACGACCAGGACACATTTCGATTCTGGTTAAGAGGGAATTCAATTAGACTACTTAACTACCTTAAGATACCGTTTAAGTAGACTCTGTAAATTGGATCCCTACGTCTCTGAAATTTCCGTTTGAATTTATTTCTTTGAGCAATAAGCATCTTAGATGTATCTGCTTTCGTCTACCGGAGAAGACCAAACCGCACCATCTTGAAAATTTCACTGTCTCTTACCTCCTGTGTACAGAAATGCATGCTGTTGCTTTTAAGCAATTTTAGGGCCTCCTCATGCAGCGCCATGCTGCTTGAAATTATTTTTGTTCGAATCGACATTCTCTTAAACATAAATTTATCACCGATTAATCCTTGCACTTTGGAAAAACTTACGTTGGTATCCACAATTATCAGTGGAATTTTCTTCTTTTTTACTAATTCTTCTTCTTCATCTTCGGATAGCAGATGGAATCTGTTGCTGGTGTTCGGCCCAATTGCCCCAAAACTTCCTTCTTTTCTGACCATTCATAGTCAAATAAAATATTAATTTATTTAAAAAGAAAAAAATAGTTTATTATTCGCAAATAAAAATTCAAGTTGCACAGTGGTTCTAATTAGAAAAAAGGGTAATAAAACTGTATCTGCGATCCGATTACAAAACAATGTATGCAAAAAACACAGAAAACGACCTAAGCTTTAATGATATTTAAATTTCAAGCATCCTGTTGAATCATACAGTGGAGTACAGGGTGTAAAAGATGACTACCTCGAGCATGTAAGTCGTTGTTGGCTTCATAGCTTTTACAAATATTATTTTATTTCAACAAATTTATGTTTTCTGTAAAGCTTTTAAAAGCAAAAAAAAATATATGAAGAAAATAGGAATAGCAAAATTTTTTTGGATTTTCAATCAAATATTTTATTTATTTAAAAAAAATTTTTTTACACAATTTTATATATCCCTGAAGAAGCCACACAAATTATAATAAGTACAGTTATCTACCTGTCCATTGTGTTTACATGTGTAGCTAAAATTCAAATTATTTTTATATTTTTTATTGCAGATGTTCTCTAAATAGGAATATTTGTTAAAATATAGCAGGCAAAAACTTGGTTAAAAAATATGACAGTACACATTGAGTGCATCGTACCGCTGCATCCTTAAACCTGGGGTGTTTAAAACTTGAAAAATTTTAAAAGAGCTGCGAAAAAATATTAAGGCTGCATTTTGGGAGAAGTGAAATATTACAAAAAAAATACTAATAGAACAACCATTGGATATCTTCTGGGAAGGTTCAAAAGCTAAAAAAATCTCTGACAACGCTGGCGGAAGAAGAAAGCAAAGTTAATAAAGCTCTATAAAATTTTTGAAAATAAAACAATTATTTGGTTTAAAAAATAGATTGAACTATTATAAACCCAAAAAAGTACAAACAATTATGCGTGGGATATAAAATTGCAATAAAAATATATATATTTTGTTAATTTTATAAAGACACTTAGAATGCCTGAGTGCAACAGGTGTAAACAAGCAATCCGTGGAGAAACAGGGATACAATGCATGGGTGTTTGTAATAAAGTGTTTCATACATCTAGTAAATGTTGTGGAATGGACCAATACTCGTCCAGAATACTGGAAGAAAACTGTTTCCTGAGGTTTATTTGTGATGACTGCATGCAGTACATACAAAATGTTGATATGGCGTTAAGAGGAATACAAGATGATGTGCATAAAAATAAACAAAATTTGGTAGAATATAAATATGAATTTGAAGTGTCACTTAAGCAAAACGAAGATGAAATAAAAAAATTATTAGAGGCAATTGAAAGACGATATTAAGAAAGAATGAATAAAATGATTAAATATCAAAAATCCTGTGAACAAAATGTCGAAGAGGTTAAAAAGTTATTTAGTAATATAAATGAATTTGATAATAACAACAAAAAGTTATGCCAATCGATAGAAGAAAAAAATGAAAATATGTGTAAAGAGATAAAGAAAGTAATAAATGAGTCAAACAGTAAAACAACAAAAATGTCATACGCGGAACAAGTTAAAAACAAAGTGTTACCAGATGCAAGCAAACGAGTACCCCTAATTGTGAGGCCAAAAGAAAAACAACCAGCGGAGAAAACGAAGGAAGAATTAAATAAAGTTAATCCAGTTAATTTAAAAATAACAAATGTTGAAAGTAGAAGAAATGGAACAATAGTAATACAAAGTGAAAATGGTGAAGAAAGAGAAAAAATAAAGAAGGCTATCCAAGAAAAAATTTCAAATGAATATGAAATTAAGGTGCCCAACCCATTAGAATTGAAAATAAAAATAACTGGTATGACTTTCGACCATAATGAAAAAGATCTAATTGAAAAACTAAAAAAGCAAAATCCAATCCTGTCGAATGCCAACATCAAATTTGTTGAAAAATATGAAGTAAAGAGAAGAAATAGAACAATGTATAATGTTAAATTAAAAATTGATAATGAAGCATATCAGAAAATTATGGAAGAGGCAAAAGTAAATATTGGATGGGAAAGATGCAAAGTTTATGATGGTACAGAAATACTTCAATGTATGAAATGTAAAGGATATAACCACTTAGCGAAAGAATGTAAAAACCAGGAGATATGCTTAAAATGCCATGGACAACATAGGACAAAAAATTGCGATAGTAATGAACGAGTAATGAGATGTATTAACTGTATGAAAGTAAACAGCAAACTTAATATGGACTTAGACGAAAATCATCATACAAATGATAGGGAGTGCCCAGTATTTCAAAACAAATTAAACAACAAAATGAGAAGGTTTGGTCTAACGACCTAACAATTAAAGGAACTACGTACTTTATATACGAATGTGCAAGGCCTTATTAACAACTGCAATCAAGTTGAAATTATTGCGTTACAGGAAAATCCCGATTTTTTTATACTGCCTGAGACACATGCAACAAAAGATATAGATGATTCCGAAGTACAGTTACAAGGCTACCATCATATTATGTCGTTGTCAACATCCTCGAGAACCGGCGGTGTCGTGATATATTTTAAAAATCAATGGAATATAACCAAAATAAGTGAAAAGGTCGATGACACAAAGTACTGGATTTTAGTTTGTAGAGCCACATGCGACAACTATAGTATTTTGTGCAATATATAGATCCCCTAGTCATAGTGAATATGAGTTTTGTAACATATTTGAAGAAATGGTAGTAGAAATCTGTGATAATAGCCTTAATAACTGTGATATTTTAATTACCGGAGACTTTAATATAGACTGGTTAAAAAACTCGACATATAAAAATAAAATTAGTTGTATACTTAGTGATAATGGTCTTAAACAAATAGTTAATGAGAGCACCCGCGTAACAAAAACCTCTAGTACAATAATAGACTACGTAATAACAAATAATTACAATATATCAGTTAAAAATAGTACAACAAGCAAAATTGCCGATCACGAAATGATAGATATATCGATTGGAAATATAAACAATAGAAATACAAAAGAAAGAAAGATGGTTGAGATCTTTAAATACAATAAATATATGTTTAATACTGAGCTAAACAATAACATGAAATTCGATGACAATAAAAGTATTGGTGAGGACGTAGTATTGTTTGACAGTTGTTTAAAAGAAACAATAGAACGATGTACATTTAAAAAAATGGTTAATGAAGACAATAATGTGAATAAGTGGTTTAATGCTGAATTACAAGTACTGAAAAGAGAAAAAATAATTAAATATTTACAGGCTAAATCTATTAACACAGATCAAGCGTGGGAAAACTACAAAAGAATAAGAAACCAATATAAAGTAAAAATTGAAAACGAAAAGAACAATTATATAAATAATAAAATTAATAACACAGTTGATCAAAAACAAATGTGGAGAAAAATAAAGGACCTAGTATTTAAAAAAAATCAAAATACGATAAAATCTGTGATATTTGAACAAGTTGAATACAATGACAACTATGACGTAGCTAATAAATTTAACACATTTTTCGTAGATAGCATTAGAGCTATATAAGAAACTCAATTGATGAAGTGCAATATATAAACCAAATAACGTTCAATATGACCAATATGTTTAAATTTCGTGCAATAGATATATTAGAACTTAAGAATATAATAGAAGATATGAAAAAACTCGGACTATGATAAAATTTCAAATAAACTTATACTTGATAATTGGAATGTGGTGGGAAATATAATATTAAAAATAATAAATAAGTCGCTAGAGACAGGAGTTTTTCCTGAAAATTGGAAAGAAACAATGGTAACACCAATTGAAAAAGTGCCAAAAACCAAAAAATGTGAAGAGTATAGGCCCATCAACACATTAAAAACTTGTGAGAAAATATTAGAAAAAGTGGTGAAAAACCAGCTGGAAAAATATATCGAATTAAATAATATGCTGTACAAATATCAGTCAGGATTCCGTAAAAAATACTCGTGTGAGACAACGGTAAACTATATCATAAGTAAGTGGAAAGGCATGGGAAATACTAAAAAAGTGATGGCAATATTTCTCGATTTTAAGAGAGCGTTCGAAACAATTGACCGGCGAATAATGCTCAGAAAGTTATATATGTACGGGATAAGAGGAAAAGAGTTAGAGTGGTTCCAGTCCTACCTGCAAAATAGGAAGCAGACAACAAAAGTAAATAGAGCGCTGCCAGAAGAAATAATAAATGATTTTGGTGTACCGCAAGGTTCCATATTAGGTGCCCTGCTATTTATAATATACATCAACGACATGCCAAATATTTTGGAGAGATGTGAGATGGCTATGTATGCTGACGATACACTTGTATTTACTTCTGCCGATAATGACGAAGAATGTCGAGCAAATATGACACATGACATAAATAAAATAAACACCTGCTTAAAAATGAACAAACTAAAACTAAACGAAAATAAAACAAAAATAATAGAAATAAACATACACACTAACGATTCATTTAAAATTAATGACACAGTAATAGACAAAGTTGAACATATAAAATATCTCGGATTTATAATAGACAAAAAACTAAAATTTAATGAACATATAGACTATACGTGTAAAAAGATCGGTAAAAAAATCGGTTTCCTTAGAAGAATAAGGTGTAAAATATCAAAAACTACCGCGATAAATATATATAACACTATAATTAAGCCCCATTTCGAATTTGGACCAACAATTTTATACACATGCAGCAACACAAATCAACTAGAAAGAATGCAAAAATTACAAAATAAAGCAATGAGAATAATTTTAAAATGTGACCGGTATACTCATATAAATACAATGCTACATAGTCTTAAATGGATGAATATAAAGCAGAGACTTGAATTCAACACCCTAAAATTTATTAGAAAAATGAAGCGAGGAGATGCCCCGGAATATCTATGTGAACAAATAAAATATGTGGGGGACAGGCAACCATACGGACTTAGAAATGCCGATGATTTTCGTATCCAGAGGGTTACTACAACGCTAATGCAGAGATCATTATTTTATAAAGGCTTTCAATTATATAATTATTTGCCAAATAATATGAAAAATGAAAGAAACGATACTGTTTTTTGTATAAAATGTGTTAACTTTGTGAGATTTAATGTAAATTCTTAAAAAATTAAATTGTTGTATATACCTATGTATGTAGAAATGTTAAAGTATTTAAAATACTAATAATAATAATAAATAAAAAAATAAAAAAAATACTGTCTCGAGAATTATATTGACGTTCAACGACAGTGATGTAAAAAAAGCAGACTCTGAATTCATTTTGATGGTTAACAGGGGACAAAATAACGTAACATCACTATAAATAAGTTTCCAGGAGAAAAAAACTATAATATGGAAACTGTTTGAGATATTAAAATCATATTCAAAATTGCACAAAAACCAATCTTTGAAGCGTCAACAGTAATAACGAATTCTTTCGTAAAATCTGGATATTGAAATTTTGTTGGTGAAATAAGTTCCGATTTTATTGTTTCATAGGCTTTCTGACAATTTTCGTCCCAAACAAAATTTACTTTCTTCCTTGTTATATAATTAAGAGGCGCAGCATGTAACGCAATGTTAGGAATAAATTTGTAATAGTTACCAAAAGCTATCAAACCTTTAACAGCGTCTTTGTCTCTTGGTACTGTGTATTTCCGTATTGCATTAATTTTTGAATCGTCGGGTAAGATTCGATTCGAGGTACATTAGTCTCTTGAAAATGTGACTTCGGATCTAAAAAAAATTGCATTTTCATGAAATGATGTTCCTTACTGTATCCAATAGCGATAATATCGTCTATATATAAAAAAGCTTTTTTTGATTCTAGACCTGAAAATACTATAGATATCATCCGAGAAAATGAGTTCGGAGCTACATTCAGTCCGAAAGGTAAAACCTTCCATCTAAATGCACCTTGCTCTATACTAAATGATGTTCAATTTCTTGAATTTTCATGGAGTGGTATCTGGTGAAATCCGGAAAAAGGTCAATTATCGAAAAATGTTTAGCTCTAACAATATTGTCGAGTGTATCATCAATCCTTGGCAATGGGAACTTGTCTGCTATGAGCTTTTTATTAATTGCTCGGAAATCAACGCACATACGATAGGATTTGATATTATCTGGACTTTTCTTCGGTAATAAAATTAAAGGATTGTTATAATTAGACGTGCTCGGTTCAAATTAGTCGCTTTGCAGTAAATTCTGAGCTTGTTCTTTTGATTCGCTTCTTTGCGTGTGTGGGACCCAATAATTTTTTATATAAAAAGGGGATGTATCATTCAGGCGTAGTTTTTGTTCATAAAAATTATTTATGGTTATCTTATCATGTTTGAGCGTAAATATGTCTGCGTAAGCTTTACATAGTGGCATTAGATCTTCCTTGACATAATTTGGCATTTTATCGTTCAAGATAAGTCTTAAGTTTTCAATACGTTCACGTTTCAAAATATTTTTATTAATTGAGTAAATATGATATTCGGAAAGTTTTTCGGTTTTTAGTTTGTAATTATGCACAAATTTCATTTCATACGTCGTATTTAAAATACGTAAAACAGACGTTTTGGTATTTACAATACATTTGCTTATGAATACACCTTTTCTTGTGAATCAACAACACGCGGTTCAGTTACGTCTTCCAACTGGAATATTTTAATATTTCACTGTCATTGAATTGTAATTTATTTTGCATTTATTTGATTTCAAAAAATCTTTTCCCAAAATACCATCAGATGGAATATTAAAAATGTCGGGAACTACATGAAAAACTTGTGATATTAGATTATTGGATATTAACAATTTTGTACTAATTGTACCTAACGATTTGGTAGTATACGTTATTTTGCCTACTGTATTAACTTTATCCGACTCATTGATTATTATGCCATTTTTTTGTATATGAAAATTTTAAAATTGATATGTCTGCTTGCGAATCTACTAAAAATGTATTTGTTTTGTATGATGCGATACAATTTAAACGTATAAAATCTGAAAAGTTTCGATTGAGGATATATTCTGATTTAAAATTACTTTGATTTTCTACAAATGGTCTTCTTCCACCCTCAACATGTCCAGCTGAGGGACTTCCGCGCTTAAAGTCCTGACTGATGCGTTTTGCTTAGAAAAATTGCGCCCGCAATTTCTATTATAATTTAAATCGTTATTGTTTCTACCTCGGTTGTTGTATCTTTTATTTCGGGAATTATTTTGATTATTGGCTCTGTAAGAGGTATTCTGCGCATTCGGCCTATAAGAATTTTAATAGTTATTACTACGGGAAGTATAAATCTTTTTAATAAGCATGTATGTAACCAAAATATAAGTACATAGTATTATTAATAAGCAAATATTTGTATGATAATTAGGAAAACTTTTATAATTAAATCATTTTATATCTATAATTTTTATATATTTTCGTTATATATTGCTTATATATTTATACATATTTATTTATGTGTTGATATGAAAGAATAGTAGTATGCATGGTAAATATATCAGTTTCAATAAGTTGATGTAGAGTACCAATTTCCAATTAAAATTATATTATACAATTTGCAAAATAATAATTTTATATAAATAACATACGAAAGTAATGCTGCGTGCCAAATAGTTTAATTCTCTTTCGCTATGCAAATACATAAGTTAACAATGTTGTTAATAAAAAAGCTAAGTACACGAAATAAGAAAATAAAAGCAAAAAAAAATATTGTCAACCTAATTAAGAAATCAAAAATGCAATTTAACACTATCGTAATAAAAAGTGCAAGGCACATGAAATAAGAAAATGAAAATAAAAGAAATATTGTTGACCTAATTAAAAGCGCATTAGCTAAGGTTAATGACTCGTTATTGCAAAAGAAAATTGAGACATATTATTATAAGCAAAATTTCGAAAACTAAATTAAATAGAATTTAAATCAATAGTTAAGCACTTTTTGCATTTATTATTTTTTACTTAATAAAATTAATAAGATATAAATTGTAAGAAGATTATTGTATTAACTCAGTTGTAATTTGAATTTAATAAAGTGCGGTCACTTGACCAAAAGAAAAACAAACAAACAAATAAATTTTTTTTAGAACTCCTATTAAGGAAGTTCTTAACTGGCGCCCGAGCAAAAGTAAAAAAGTTAACCGGTACGTGTTAGTGTCCTTTCTGCAAAAGCCCTTAAGTAATGCAGCAGAAAAGAGTAAAAAGTGTCCTCGCCAAATCCGCGAAAAAATTTAACAAAACTAATTCTACATAGTAGAAGAAAAAAAAATATCCTCCCCAATGCCTTGAAAAAACTAAATAAAATTATAAATATAATATAATTAATATAATTATAAAATAATAGTAGAACAAAAATCGTGAAATATTATTGAAATACTTACAACACAAGTAATAAACAGAAAACCAGGAAAAAAAACTGTGGAAGAAGTGATATTCAGTGGCAACAATTAGTGAAATAATTAGAAAATCAACAAAATAAAAGAGATAGTCAGTGGCTCCCATGTAGCGGTTGAAGCAAAAAGGAAGGCATTACGTGCCAAGCCAGCTATCCATAACCGAAGGCGTAAGGATATGCGGATAACTATACTGTAAGCTGAAGTTATATATATTTTAGACATAAAATAATATTTGTTAAAAATATTTTTATTAATGAAAAAGTTAATATAAAAAAATTAAATATTTTAGAAATAAAAAAATATTTTTATGAAAATTAATGAAAAGATTAATATAAAAAAATTTTAAATACTATAGACATAAAATATTTGTAAAAAATATTTTTATTAAAATTAATAAAAAGGTCAATATAAAAAATTAAATATTATAGACAAATATTTTAGTTAAGCGCTAAAGAACAGCAAAAGTAATATAAAATAATAGAAAAAGAACAGAAAATATTCTTTTAGTAAAGCCAAAATTCACCATTACATAATGTCAAATCCGGAAAACCTTATACGTCCTGCAGTATTAAATGCAGCGAATACAGAGCAAGCATTCAGAGCACTAAATATTAGTGATCTAAATAATATAATTACCGAAACTACTTCTAGGCTGTTACAGTAACAATTGCCAGGGTTAATTCAATCCGTATTAAACCCAAGTCCTTATATAGCTTCTGATCAAGAAATTGAGGCACAATATCGCGGAAATTTTTCTGATTTCGACAAAATACCGGATATCGTCAAAAGGCTGCGTGAATTCAACGGTAACCAATCCGAGTTTATTTCATGGCGTAAGAGCGTAGAACGAGTTTGTGAACCATTTAAAGGTACACCAAGATACTACGGTATCCTCAGCGTAATAAGAAACAAGATCGTCGGTAATGCTGATGTTGCCCTCGAACCTTATAAAACTCAATTTGGAATGAATTTCCGTCATCCCACGTCAAATTTGGTTGATAAACAGACCGGTTTCGGCTATGTGCCATCTTCAGTGTTCTCTCAGTAACTCAGTAAAACTCCTCTGGATTGGAAGTTCATTATTAAGTGTCTTTCTTTGTATTATTCTGATAAGAGGGATTTAGCTACCCTCGAATACCAAATGATTTCATTAGTTCAAGAGAAATTGTCTATTCAAAGTTTCTATCAAGTGGTTTACAAACACTTATCTATAATGCTCAACAAACTTGGAAGCTTAGAAGCGTCCAACGAAGCTCTAAACTTGTTAACAGAATCATATCGCAATAAAGATTTAGATACATTTATCAGATGCTTAAATGGCGATCTACCGAAACTTCTTGGCATGAGAGAACCAGCAGATCTACCCCAAGCTCTCCATCTTTGTCTTAAACTTGAAAATCAAAGTTACCGAGCAAATTATACTCAAAGTTTCAATTGTAGAAAACCTGCTCCTCCACTTACACGTCGCAACTACACACGTAACTATCAAACACAACACATTAACCAAACACCTCGCTTCAACCAAAATAATTTTTATCCACAATTAGCTCACATTCCTCATGCACAACAAAAACCATTTATATTCCCGAACACCGATAATCGTCTACTAATGAACAACTATCCAACAGAACCCCAAACTAACACAAATAATTACCACCAATTTGATCCTTCAAGACACATCCCTCCTACGCCACAACATTTACCAGAACCTATGGATATAGATAGTAGTTTGCATTCAAAACGAGTTAATTATATGAACAGACCACAACAACAAAACATTAACAAAAGATCACCGCCAACAATCACAAACTCCAATTATCGACCTAAAATACAAAAAATCTCACATTGACAATGATTTAGAAACTTGTAATAATGTAGTTAATAATTCTTTTGACACTGATCAAGTCAGTGGAATGGCATATAATGAAGATGATATTAACGAGCTCAGTGATATCCATTTTTTAGAATGACTTCGCTTCCTTATTTTGAATCTAGAGCTAAGATAACAATACAAAAATAAGGCTTAAGCAACATTATTCTCAGGGTATAAATACAATAGCTATTCGAGATGATCATATGTCTTCAGAACAAAAAGAGAAAATGAGAGAGATAGTTAGCGAATATCCTGAATTATTCATTGAACCTAATCAAAAATTAACATGTACAACCAGAATAGTTGGTGAAATTTGTACTTTCACTGATACATCAGTCTATTCAAAGCAATACCCGTATCCAATGGCGTTAAAATCCGAAGTCGAAAAACAAATAAAAATTTTGCTTGATGATGGCATTCAACCTTCACGTTCACCGTACAACTCACCAGTTTGGGTTGTTGGAAAAAAAACAGACTCACTTGGCAATAAACAATATAGACACGTAATACACTATAGGAAACTAAATTCACTAACAATCCCCGACAGATACCCAATACCCGAAATAAACGATGTCCTTTCGCAATTAGGAAACAGCAAATACTTTACGGTCCTAGATTTAAAGAGTGGATTCCACCAAATCTCCTTAAAAGAATCCGACTTCGAAAAAACAACATTTTCTGTCGCGAATGGCAAATACGAAATTGTACGCCTCCCCTTCGGTCTAAAAAATACTCCGGCTATATTTCAACGAGCTTTAGACGATGTTTTGCATGACTACATTGGGAAGATATGCTATGTATACATCGATGATATTGTTATATTCAGTAAAACGGAGAAAGAACATTTAGAGCACATTCGAGCTATATTTGCAACACTTCAAGCAACAAACCTAAAAGTACAACTAGATAAATGTAACTTTCTAAGAAGTGAAGTAGAATTCTTAGGTTTCGTAATCTCAGAAGATGGTATAAAAACTAATAAAGGAAAAATTCAAGCTATTCTCAATTTTCCATTACCAAAAACGATAAAAGAACTACGATCCTTTCTGGGATTATCCGGCTATTACCGTAGATTTGTGAAAGATTTAGCTAAGATAGCAAAACCGCTAACGCAAATTCTAAGAGGGGAAGAAGGTCGTCTTTCGAAAAATAAATCATCTCAACAGCACATAATACTAAATGATGACACCGTCGAGGCTTTCGGAAAACTGAAAAGTACTCTGGTTTCTCAAGATATCGTACTAGCTTATCCCGATTACAATAAAGAATTAGAACTCACAACAGATGCTTCTGACTTCGCCCTAGGTGCAGTTCTGTCGCAAAACAACAAGCCATTCGCGTTTATATCACGAATATTGAACAAAACAGAAGAACATTATGCGACAAATGAGAAAGAAATGGTCGCAATAATTTGGGCCTTAAACTCGCTTCGAAATTATCTATACGGTTTTGCAAAAGTAAAAATATTTACTGATCACCAGCCACTTACTAACGCACTCAGTAATAAGAACAACAGTAAAATGAAGCGCTGGAAGGCTATTTTAGAAGAATAGAACTACGAACTTTTCTACAAACCAGGAAAAGCAAACGTAGTGGCAGATGCCTTATCAAAGATTCCTAATACAGAACAGGTAAATTCCCTTTCAATAGCAACACATAGCGATGATAGTTCCGGACAGAACCTCATATTAAGCGTCGAAACACCAATAAACTGCTTTAAAAATCAAATCATTCTCCACACACATCCTACACCGCAGTATAATTTCGAAATTATTTTTCCACATTACCACCGTCACCATATATTTGAACCAGAATTTACTGAAAGCAAACTTATAACTATTCTAAAAAATATCTTTACCCCTCAATCCTTAATGCATTCAAAAGCACGGAAAGAAATATGATATCGTATTCGATTCACTTCACTACAGGTAGAAGATGTACGAAATGAGGTAGAGCAAAACAACATAATTATAGAAACACACAACAGAGCACACCGAAACAGTAAGGAAAATAAACAATAAATTTTGGAAAAATATTACTTTTCAGCTATGTCCAAAAAAATAAAGAAAATAGTAAAACAATGTATTACATGTAAAGAGAATAAATACGATAGACATCCCATGAAACCTGCATTAAAAGAAACACCTATCCCAAAACATCCCGGCGAAATTATCCATATAGATATTTATAAAACTGAAAATAATTTGGTATTAACAGCGATTGACAAATTTTCCAAATATGCACAAGTAAAAGTGATAAAATCCAAGGCAACAGAAGATATAAGGCAACAACTTCGCGAACTAATATTTGCATTCGGAGTTCCTAAGACTATAGTTATGGACAATGAGAAATCTTTTAATTCCTCAACCATTACTTTCATGATAAAAACCAATTAAATATAGAAATATTTACAGTGCCGCCTTATTCAAGCAACGTTAACGGACAGGTAGAAAGATTCCACTCTACGTTATCCGAAATCATGCGATGTACAAAAATAGAAAACATTCATAATAGCTTTAAAGAATTACTCGAAATTTCAGTATACAAATATAATTGCTCAATACATAGCACAACAAAACAAAAACCAATTGAATTATTTTTCAGTAGAAGAGTTAGTACAGAACCATCCCAGCTTGAAAATGATAGGGTAGTAAACATAGAAAGATTAAAGCAAAAACAAGAAATTGACATGCAATGCCATGATGGACATAGACAGGAAAAAAAACTTACGAACCAGGCGAAATAATTTTTGCAAAATTAAACACAAGATTAGGAACTAAATTAACACCTAGATACAAGAAAGAATTGGTTAAAGAAGATAAAAGAACATATGTAACTACTGAATCTAATAAAACTATCCACAAGAACAACATTAGAAGCTAATTGTAACAAATCGATACATTTTCAGATTCCTTCTCCTCCATTAGAAAAACATCCTATCCCCTTCCAATGGCGAAATCCAAATCCTTAACTACACACTTTCCCACATTATAACTCTAACGGAAGGAGTAGCAAAAATTCAGGACGGTACATTCAAAATCATACACTTAATAAACTTGAACGAGTACAAAATTTTTTTTGATGAAATAAAGTCGTTTATAACAAATATTAATCACCCTCAAAGTATATTTATACCATCCTTAGAACATGAATTGGTACAAGCTACGGAAATGCTAGAATCATTACAATTAAACGAGGAAATAAGAAAGAAAAGATCAATAAATTTAATCGGCACCGCATGGAAATATATCGCTGGCTCTCCTGACCATGATGATTTCGAATTTTTCAAAGGCAACATTAATGAATTAAACTCCAACAACAATAAACAAGTAATTATAAATGAAAGTATTATCAAAAGAATAAACAAACTTACAGAATACACAAATAAAATAGATAAAACAATAAAAAACCAAAATTTAATTAGCAATGATGTCAGTATAAATATGCAAAATAGATTAAGATTAGTTAAAGAAGAATTACAAAATATATCCAATGGGCGAAAAATAACATAATTAACTCTGTTATATTAAAAAAAAAAAACAAAAAATAAATATTGTAATCGAAACACTACATAGAGAAAGATTTCCATTTGTATCAACAGAAGAAGCACTAGAATTTGCTAATGTTAAAGTTCTATATAAAAATTCCACCTTAATATACATTATACAGTTCCCACTTACTTCCGAAGAAACTTATTAAAAAATATTAATAAAACCTATAAAAAAAGATAATAAAATTATAAACATAGATTTTAAGGAAATTTTAAAATATAAAGGAAAAGTGTTAGCTATTAAGAAAAATTGTACTATTATCAATACCGTCACAATTTGTAAAAGAAACGATTTGAAAGACATTGTTAACTCTACTTGTATCCCACCCCATTTAAATAATACAAATAAAATCAAACTCTTAGAGACGGAAGCAGTTGTTAATAAATCTTTAGCTGGTCTCATTCTTGTTATCTTGATATCAATCATAACTTTATCCAGACTCATTTGCAAAACCAAGAAGAAAATAATATTTCATACCAACTCAACTAATAAAAATACAAATGAAAATAATATTGAAAATATCAGAACTACACCAAAGTCAGATTATACTCCAGAAGTTATTTCAGATAGAAATCTTAACGAACCATTTGTTATCATTGCGGGTCCACTTAAACCTCAAAAATTGTCCATTTCCAATGTTTGATGGCAAAAATTTTTAAGAGGGGAAGAGTTAACACTGTTGTTAATAAAAAAGCTAAGTACACGAAATAAGAAAATAAAAGCAAAAGAAATATTGTCAACCTAATTAAGAAATCAAAAATGCAATTTAACACTATCGTAATAAAAAGTGCAAGGCACATGAAATAAGAAAATGAAAATAAAAGAAATATTGTTGACCTAATTAAAAGTGCATTAGCTAAAGTTAATGGCTTGTTATTGCAAAAGAAAATTGAGACATATTATTATAAGCAAAATTTCGAAAACTAAATTAAATTGTATTAACTCAGTTGTAATTTGAATTTAGTAAAGTGCGGTCACTTGACCAAAAGAAAAACAAACAAACAAATAAATTTTTTTAGAACTCCTATTAAGGAAGTTCTTAACTCATATTTTCTGCTATTGATGATTTGTTGTTGTTCCTTGTTTTCCTCCACTAGTTGTTTTTATTTTTTGTTAAATTGTCTTCTCACTCGCTGTTTTGTTATTATTTCTTATGTGTTGCACAATTTCGTATTTACTTTGCACATCGCTTCATTTTTTTCTTGTAATAATGTTCTTTAGTCAATGTGTTATTTTTGTTGAACTCATTTCTTTATGTTTGAATGTTTTCGGTTGCTTTTTATGTGTATTCTTTTTGGTTTTTATTTTTTTTAAATGGATAAATTTTTTATTGATTGATGTATAGCAGATAATTGTATTTTTTATGTTTTCTGTTTATTTGGTCATTTCATTGTTTTGTAAATATAATATAAAATATAGCAAATCATAAATTTCTTGCGTTGTCTTTCTTTTTCTGTATTGATTTTTCCTTTTGTGATTTTTCTGTTATATTGATCTGTCGTGTAGTTGTTTACTTGTTTTCTTTTACGTTTTCACTTTTCTTTATTCACACAGTTAATTTGCTAGTTATTTATGTTTGCCTTATCCATTTTTTATGCTTTGCCTTCATCAGGTGATTTTTTTCACACACATTTGTATATTTAATAATTCAATAAGGTTTATAAATATTTCTATTTGTTACTGTTTATTCTTGTTTATGTATATGATTTTTATAATTTCTTTTTTGTGCATTTTCCATCCTGTTTTTTTTTAAATAGTTTATATGTATGTAAGTATTGTTGATTTTAGATTTAAAACAGTATAAGGAAAAACCTGTCACTTTTCTCTTTTGTGTTGTAATTTTTAATGTGTTTTTATGTTTTTTTCTGATTATCCTTATATAGATAATCGTAAGCTGCTTTAATTTATGCCTTTCGTTCCTGATCTTTAACTGTAAAATCAAGCGTTTTAAAGTATACTTGAGCCATTGTAACGGTCGGCTGCTAGAGAAAACCTGAAGCGTACGATTTATTTGTTTTTTGTTGAAACTATACTTAATTTATAAGGTTCTTAAGCCATCAATAAGTTTTATTTTCGGATTTTGTTGATTTTTAGTTATCAAGACCAAATAGTTGTTAAGATTACCATATTGTACGTTTTATTAATTTTACTGATGTTGCACAACCTTACACACTTTAACCTCAATGGAATTTTGAGAATTTTTGCCATTTCACTTTTTTTACTTAAATTATTGTAAGTGTTTTAAATTTAAGTTTTGTCTAAAGCTTAAATGTTACTTATTAATTGTTCTTCTCTTAGAATTGAGTTTGATTTCAATAGTTTTGATTATTGATACACTGTGATCTTTCTTAGTTTATTTTGAACTCAAAACTATATTTGTCACAAGTAAAACACTTTACTGCACATTTTATATTTTTAAAATATTATTTTAAGTTTTGTACCGGATTTGCTAGGCTTATTTTCACGGTCGGTGTGTAAGTAATTAGTCGAACTTTTATTAATATTGTGTATATTGAAACGATTAATTTGGCTCGAGTTCAAACCCGAGAATACCCATTTATTTATTCTAATTTTTTATTTTTTTTTATTAGAAAATTTTTTGGATAAATTCATTATTTTTATTAAGAGGGTACTATATAGAACAATTTTTATTATTCATCATACTAGCAGAACGGTTCAGTACTGATTTCGAGGTCGCTACACATCTCATCAGCGTTCAAAAGCGCAAAACACTAACAACATCGTGTTACCGTATTTTGAACGTGAAAGAGGCCCGACAAAATCGGCGCATTTTATTGGGTTGGCATCTGCCCAGCGGGCTTTTGTTGGCTAACCTTAAAACGTTGACATAGTTCACAGTGTCGTACATGGCGAGTGACATCACAGGAAATCCCCGGCCGCTGAATGGCTCTCTGATGCCCAGATGGCCTGCGGTGATAATGTCGTGGTTCTCTTTTAGCACCCGTTTCCATTGAGGCGTAGCTACAACACAGCTTCCACGAGGTGTCGTCTTCGTCACGGCCTTAGCCTGCGAAATGGCGATATACCTGATTTTCGATTATTGCATAATCGGCGAACTGTTGGGGGTCATCGCCAACAACTGAATGAGCCATTTCCACGATTCGGTTTCGAACGTCTCACAACTAACTATCTAGTTTCGCTGTTACTAACGGTTGGCGTGACAGTGCGTCGGCCACAACATTACTTTTTCTCTTCCAGTATTGGATACTGAAATTAAATTGCTGAAGTACGAAGGCCCATCCGTCTAAGCGGCCAATCGGGCTCTCTAATAAGTTTAGCCATTTCAACGCCTGGTTATCAGTAACTACGTTAAACCGGAATCCCTCAAAGTATGCTCTCATCTTCCGGGTGCCAGAAACGGGCAATACGGACTGTGGGATGGTTCGATACCCCCTTGTTTAATTAACTGATTCACCTTGGCGTCGATGACTTTTTGTATGTCTGGGTTGCGACTAGCGTTGGTGGTATCTTCATCCAACCCACACGTAACTCCCTGGTCCAAACACTGCAGTGTCAATCAGGCCGCTTGAATTTTCGTGTGAAGTTGGCGCAGAAATTCTAGACCGGCAAACACGTTTTCGGTAGTTTCTGGCATCACGAGAAACTCACATTTTTTCTAAATATTAAAGCATACTGTCCAAACGAAGTTTGAACAAATCTTTACTAAACTTTAAATCATAATAATTATTATTTTTTTTTGTGTTTAAAATTTGGATTTCTTCACTTACCGAACAAATTTAAATTATATATATAAAATATAAGAAACAAATCTGAAAAATATAATAATCGCTAGAATAGAAAAGGATAAAAAATTAATTGTAACACTAATTATTTAGTACTCTCCACTTAATTTCTAATCGCTACTTAACTTCGGGTTTCCATAATAAAACAAAACCGTCTTAAGCTAGTATACATAAAACCTCACCTGTTTGCTAGATCTCAAGCCCAAAGGTTGACTTAATTAACTATAATTAAATTCGCAACATTTATTTAAATAATATGGTCTAACCTCTACCACTTAAATTTAAATATTACCTGAATTGTAACCTATAACAATTGTACCTACTTACTATCAAAGAACAACCTGAATACAGTTGGCATTAATATACTGCAGTCAGTGCATCTTGTTATTAAGGTCTCGGGCAACAACTCTTATATTGTAAGTATATGGTAATAGCTCTAATACACGTTACCCATCAAGAAAGAAATTAACCTCCTATTTTCTTTCCCCCTTTCGCACGTTATTATATGTAAATCGCCAACATACAAATGGCGATAATAACGTAATCTCAACTATTGAATAATAGAAGAGATTTTTCTTATTAATGGGACAGTCGAAATCATCACTAGTATGATTAGAAATGCCAGAGTAAACAGCAAAGATAACACCGACAAGTTCTTATTTCTAATTCATTTATACAGTTCACATTCCTTACGATTAACTAATCTTGAAACTCACCATTGATGTTTGGCGTTGAAGTCTTCCACAACTAAAAAACGTGGTCCCAATTGACTAAATAATGCATCGAACTGTTGACATTTAATTGAAAACCGGGGTGGGAAATTAATTGCACAAATAGCAATATCATTTACACAAGACCTAATTTTTATAAAAGCGGCTTCAAGGTATGATTCTTTTATTTCATCTAAAATGTCGTGTTTGATCGAAGATTTTATTAATTTTGCGGCTCCAGCATGAGCTCTATCGTCCGGATGATTAGCTGTTACCAATTCATATCCTTGTATTTTAAAATGTGTCTTAGTGGTAAAATGTGTTTCTGACACTAACATAATATCAATATGATGTAGTTTTGAAAATATTTCTATTTCCTGTAAATGGCTGGAAAACCCATTAAATTTAATTGCATAGTTTCGTATCTAAGACTGTCATCATGTTTAACAGCTTTTTGGTTAGCTCTATCTGATTCTGTACTAATTTGTCTAACTTTTCCAGCGAATTAGTTTGATTATTTTTTAAAATTGCAGAGTACGAAGTATTATTATTTGAATGACTCGTCTTATTTACATTCTAATATTCATAATTACTAAAGTTATGGTGTTCACGTCTATAGCTAGGTACTCTGTTCATCATTTCGTGCGAACTGCTGTCAAAAGTCCATATAAAAAAATTCATGCGAAATAATTGCAAAATAATATGGCCGAAGTTGTACTCTGTTCATCTTGTGTAAACATACGAAATGTTTCTGGCAGCATTATTTTTTCAACCACAACATGTTTCTAGCAACATATTTTTCAAATGCGAAATAATGTAAGCACCACTTATTTCGTGCGGAATTGCAAACAACAGATGATCAGATTTTACTTAGCATTGAATTTGTTGCGCACAAATAACTAAAATAATGGAAAATAGTGTGAAAATAACATAAAATAAAGGTATGGGATTGAATGAGAACGTGTGTCTTCAAAGAGCTCCTCCGCAGCAGCTGCAATTAATTGATACGTTGCAGCACAAACTCTTAAAATTATTTTGTTCTCCATTTGTTTTCACACATGGTTTTTGTTTACATAACCAAAACAATGTTGCTTACTTAAAGGCAATAAAAACGTTAAATTTCTTCTAAATCGTAGTGTTGTAACCACTGGCTAATTGTCAAAATTTTCAAACGAAATAATCAATGTTCCTCAACATTTTTCGCAAATTTGAACAGAGTACTTAGCTTATTGAGTAAATTTTGTGAATTTTTCTTCAATAATTTCACAACCTTTATAACTTGCTGGATGATTTTGCAAACAATTTATGCATTTAGTTTCTAATCCAAAGTGATTATTATTTTGGCTAGTATTCGTAACATTTTTAGTCAGAAAGAATTGGACATGAGACAATATGTAGTGCATGTACATAGGTATTATAGGGATTGATTTTTTTGTATATTATTTTAACCTTCTATTTTCGTGCCGGCGCTTATTAACGCAGATGAATGCTTTAAATTAAATAATGCCGATTTTTAAGGCTGATTTTAGATTAACTTTATTTGCAATATTTGATCCTTTATATACTAAGCCAACGGGATAGTTTAAAACAATTATTCGAAAAATTACAATAAATAATATTAGCAAATGTTTAGATACATGTTTCACGTCAACAATAACTTAAAATAAACATAAAAATTGTTGATTGCTTATTTAAAGAAATCCCTTAGTTAGACTCGAGAAAGAATGTTCGTAAAAAAATGTAACTTAGTTCTATTTAAACATTTGTTTATGTTAATGTTTTTTATACTCTACACCCTATAGCTAAGTACTCTGTTTGAATTTGCGAAAAATGTTGAGCAACATTGATTATTTCGTTTGAAAATTTTGACAATTAGCCAGTGGTGACAACACTACGATTTAGAAGAAATTTATCGTTTTTATTGCCTTGAAGTAAGCAACATTGTTTTTCTTATGTAAACAAAAACCATGTGTGAAAACAAATGGAGAACAAAATAATTTTAAGAGCTTGTGCTGCTTTGAAGACACACGTTCTCATTCAATCCCATACCTTCATTTTATGTTATTTTCACACTATTTTCACACTTTATTTTAGTTAATTGTGCGCAACAAATTCAATGCTAATTAAAAGCTGAGCATCTGTTGTTTGCAATTCCGCACGAAATAAGTGGTGCTTACATTATTTCGCAGTTGGAAAATATGTTGCCAGAAACATGTTGAATTTGAAAAAATCATGCTGCCAGAAACATTTCGTATGTTTTCACAATTTGAACAGAGTACAACTTCGGCCATTTTTTTTGCAATTATTTCGCATGAATTTTTTTTATATGGACTTTTGACAGCAGTTCGCACGAAATGATGAACAGAGTACTTAGCTTATCCCTTAAGAAAAATTTACATGAATTAATGTAACTGTGAATGTAAATTTTTTTTATTATAGTATTATAAAATTTAGTTCCGTATTCAATTTTAATATTTCTTTATATTATTATTGTGGTATTCTTTTAAATGTTTGTCTACATCTAGGACAGTGTTTACTCCTTTCGTTTCGACTACTTTATAGGGACCATTATATGGCGGTTGATTATTCTTTCGATTAAAATTTCGAACAAGAACAAAGTCGCCTTTTTTCAAATTTAGAGGATTACTGTTTCTATATTGTTCCGCTCTTTTCTTTTTCGCGTTTTTAAGATACTCTTTTGCTTTAATTAACGAATATTTTAAGCGTGTTTTTAATTCTTGTGCATAATTTTCTATGTTGTAAACTGGTTTCGAATCTATAATATTGTCATCTGATAAATTTGGCAGTTTTCCATATATCAGTTCATATAGCGTAAAGGTCGTATCTACGTGCGGTGTCGTATTATACGCAAAGCAAAAGTATGGGATTCATTGTTCCTACTGATCGTTGTTACAAAAATTTAATAAGAATTCGTTGAGCACTCTGTGATTCCTCTCCACAGAGCCAAGTTCTCCGTGGTGATAGGGTGTGCTAAAAATTTGTCTAATCCTTAGCAGATCGCATATCTCAGACATCAGTGTGTTTAGAAATTCGGTACCTCTGTCCGATTTTAGTACTTTAAAGTGTCCATATATTAGGATAAAATTGTTCACTATTGCTTTTGCGACCGTCTTTGCGCCTTTAGATTCGATGGGGCATGCTACAATATATTTGGTTAGGTCATCCTGCATAGTTATTATGTACCTGAATTGGTTTGAGTACCTAAGGGGACCTACTGTGTCTATTGAAATAGTCTTAAAGCTACTTCCTGGTGTGTCTGTAATGGTTAATTTTTCTTTCGTATTTCTTGTTTGTTTATTTATTTTACATTTTTCGCAATTGGAGACATGTTCCTTTACCATCCTGCTCATGTTCTTCCATATATACCTCTGTTTCAGTTTCAGGGTTGTTTTTCTTATGCCTAAGTGACCACCTATAGTCGAATCATGATACTTAGTGATTAAATCATTTTGCGTATTCCTATCTGTCACACGCGTTTGTGACCTGTATATCAGGATCCTCAGAATCTCATTCTTTTTCCTTTTAATATTATTAAAAATGTTCTTAAACTGTTCTATATCTGTTGTCTTAAACATCATGTCATTGGCTTCTAAAGCAAGTTCCTGTATGTTTCGCGATAGCATACTTGGTAAAAGTTTCTCCAAGGACAACTGTGTGTCCTGTGGATTATCGCCGCACCTTATTACTACCTCTAAACTAGAAACTATTATGCGAGGTTTATATATATTATCTACCTCAAATCGCAATTTTTTTATATTTTTAACATCTGATGTCGACGTGCATTCCCAAATGAAAAGTTTATGACGCTTCTCATTAGCAATGCAGTTTCCATTATTTCTGTCAACTTGTTTTTCCAATACTTTCTTCATGTTTCGTGTTATAGCCAATATATTATGTTGATCGGTTTCGATATTCCGGGGGATCAGAGTTTTCAAGGTTTCTGTATCTATGTTTATTCTTGACAAGGCATCAGCATTTGTATTCATTTTTCCCCTTTTGTATGATATTTCAAAATCATACTCACTTATGTCGAGTCTTATCCTAGTCATCTTGGACGATGGATTCTTGTGTGTGAATAATGACACTAATGGTCTGTGGTCTGTAACGACGTAAAATTTTCTACCGTAGAGGTATAGGCGGAAAAAGTTGATTGCCCAATGGATGGCTAACAATTCTTTTTCTATGACAGATTTATTCACGTCAGGCTTCGACAATGTCTTACTTGCATAGGATATAGGTAAGTCCGATCCAATTTCTCCTTGCGAGAGGATTGCACCCAGAGCAAAATTGGATGCATCTGTGGTTACGATAAATGGTTTTTGAAAATCAGGGTATTGTAGAATGATTCCTGACAATTCTCATCCCACTCCTTTTTTAGCAACTGGTTTAAATTTCTTGTTATATTAGCGAAGTCTTAGTATAGGGTAAATTTTAATCACGCTATTTTTGTTCGGGTCAGTGCATACATACCCTTATTGGTTACCAGGTGACCTAAATAGACTACCTCAGTTTTCAAAAAACAACACTTGCTTGTACTCAATTTTAAATTATATTGTTTTAAGCGCTCAAAAACTTTTTTCAAATTGCTGTGGAAATGCTTCTGCGCTTAAGCCGCTTAATGCTATCATCAGCATGCGTTGGAAACTGTTGGACGATATCTTGAGACCAAATGGCAACCTCGTAAACTGGAAGTGACCATTTCTTGTTGAAAACGAAGTTAAAGGTCTTGAATCTTTGTCTAAACTAATTTGATGGAACGAACTACTCATATCTAGAGTCGAAAAATATTTCGCTCTACCCAATTTGTCTAACACGTCTTCCAATCTTGTCAACGGAAACTTATCATTTACTATTTTCTGATTTAATTTTCGGAAATCTACGACTAGACGCCACTTGCGTTTGTCATCTACTGACTTTTTGGGCACTACTAACAATGGTGAGTTATAAGGACTTACTGAGTGTTCAATGATTCCATCTTCCAATAGCTATATTTTTCGTGTTTCTATATATTTTATATACTAAAACATTGTTTTATGTAGATAGTGAAGTGAATTATTATTTAAAAGTTAACAAAGTTTATTGATCGACGCCTCCCATGCCTTTGTTGTAGTTCTGGCAGACATAAGGAATGCTCCAGTCTACGCAGCTCCATCTTTTCGCCTTGGCAAAAAAAAATCGTAGTTTGTACCCATGGTACATACACTATTGTCAAGTTATCGCAAGAACAAAATTTGATTGGCTGTATCAAATCGGTAGTCAAACTCTGCACGTTCTTTCTTTTTCATATTCTTGACTGACTCCAGTGGGCATTTCTTCGTTCTATTTTCTCTGACGGTACCTGTAGCACGATTTGGCGTAAATCTCTCAGCAATGCCTGGTTGGTAAAAAAAAGTTGTTGAAATATATGGTATGTTCATGTGGCATAACATTTGCTTTGTTCAACAAGTTCTTGACCACTTTTGATCCTAACGGCTCATTACGCACTTCTCCTGCTGATTTCCCACAATACACGTTGAAAGCATAACAATAACCATCGGCACTTGCAATCATCCAATTTTTGTATCCAAACCATACTGGCTTTCTTCTTATGACTGGATGACGTCCGAAATATTTAATCATTGATTCGTCTATTGAAAGATCTTGCTAAAATACGCCCATCTGCTGGAACTTCTTGATTAGCAAATTATCAAGAGGTTTAATTTATTTCCATAGGCCTGTTCCTAGACATTGCCTTTGAAATAATTGTAACACTGCAGTCTTCATCTAGACTCCAGTATAATCCCTCTCGTAGAAGTGAATGATATCCAGTAGAATACCAACGAATTTTTTGAGTTCATCCACAATGATTCGAAGTCATGATTATTGTGTTGTGAAGCATATGTTCAGGATGATCATGTTAAAAACTTCTCCATCAAATAATTTATCAAAAATGTCGACTGGTGTAGGATAAAATGGAATTTTATTCCTTTTGAGCTGGCGGTTAAGATGTTTGAATACTGCTAGCCCGTTCTGCTAACTGGTTTTTTGCTCCAGTGAAGTTACATAGTGGTGCTGTTTGAATAAATGTTTTCTCGACGACCTCGACGGCTGATAAATCGTTTTAAAGCACCGATAAATGCCTCAGTTGAAAGATCAGTTACCAATTCAAGATGAGTAGCCTTTGTAACAAAACAACAGAATATAGCCTTTGTTGGTTTTTTACCTCTGACCTTGTAATGGATCCAAAACGGGCCACATTAGTTAACTCCGGTGGTAATGAAAGGGCGTGGTGTAATCACTCTAATCTGAGGTAAACTGCCCATTACTTGTTGGCACATCTGTAGACGTGCCCTGGCGTATCTAATGCATTTTCGTACAGTTGAACGCGCCATAGTTTTGCCTTTCATTGGCCAGAAAAGTTGTCGTATTATGTTTAATAGTGCTTGTGTTCCATAATGCTTGTTCTCTTCGTGCGCAATTGTAAATAAGTGTTTTATGAGAGGGTCCTTATATGGGACCCAGATTGAATGTTTTGCGTGGTACGATAACGATTGATGCCTCCAATAACCCTCCAACTCGTAGCTCGGAGCTCTTTTTGTCGATTTCCTTGTTTTTTCGAATCTGGTTATATCTGGTAAAAAGTCACAACCTTGAATCGTTCTTATAATTGTGTATAGTGCATTATCCAAGTTAGCCGTAGATAACGCCACGTGCGTTCGACGCTGTTGTCTCTTTATTCTTGAATTTTTTATGTATCTCAGAACATAACCCAATATTCTTTGCAAGATCATATACGAGTAAGCTCATTGTTGGTAATAGTAACTGCTGATATTAGCCGTGTCTTCCTTTTCTTGATATCATTGGCTATTAAAAGTTGACTTGAAAACAAGTAGAGCCACATTTCTTCCCGTCCGTGAAGAAAAAGTGGCCCATATAGCCATAAATTGCATTCGGTAAGTTTGAATGCTGGTAGACATCTGGATAAGATGTCAGCTGGATAATAATTTGATCCGACATTACGCCACTTATTGGGCAACGTCAATGATTGAATTTGGAGACTCGATTAGCCACAAACGTATGATACAAGGAGAATTGAGAGTTTACCCAAGAGAGTACTATGTCAGGGTCAGTCCAGAGGAATATACGTTGAGTTTTGGCTTGATGATCCATTTTAATTATATTCACGAGTTGAGCAGATATAGGCGACTGCACCAAAAGACTTTTCTGACGCTCCTTAGAAAATATGTATTTCAGTGTTTTCTGGGAGTTTCCCTTTAAGCATATGAGTAGCCTGACGATGTATTTGCTGACGCGTCGAATACTACTCTAAGTTTTCTTGCAGGGCTGTCGGGTTTCAAAATGTAGTGATGAGGAATGGTATATCTGGGCTCCAACACGATGTCGATATCTACCCTGTGCATATGACCACATAGTATTGAGATCGAATATCTTAATTTTTTTGGGCCGACGCTCTAAGATCGCGCATATGTTGTATGCCATCGTGTGGAATTCTCCTAAAGCGGTTGGATTTTTGCGAAATGGAAGACAGACTAAGAAGCGGCCATATTCATTGCTCCAAGTAACAGATCTATTTTTTCTTGCAGTGAGGATCTGCCAAGTGGATGTTGTTGGTGATGTTACAATTTGCTGATTTGGTTGTGCGGGAATTATGCTTGGTTGAATTGATTTTCTAAAAATGTACGACTTTTGAAGCGATTAAACGGGAACTCAATTAAGCAATACTCGGTTAATTGAATCACCGATGCAATTAAACAAAAATCGCTTAATTGAGCAATATGTGCAATAAAGCGAAACACCCATGCGTAGATGAAAAATAAAACACATTTCTTTAGTTACATATTAAGTTGAAAAATTGTTTAGGTTTATTAAAACAAAATAAAAATCAGGTACGTTCAACGTACAATGTTTATAAAGGAACAAAAATCACAAAATTCAATATAAAAGGAGATCAAAACTTAAAAATATGAATATGTATGGAAATGTAAATTATATTTTATACAAAACTCTTTACATAAGTATGTACTTATGATGAACTAATGTGATTAAAAAAATCAGTCGTCAACATTTGAATATGTTTTCCTATATCATCCAGTTCATGTGGACAATAATTTTGTGCTAAACAGAAATCTCGAAGTACACGGAGACAATTCAGTGCCTCTTTTGTTGAAGGAGGATATAATATCTTCGTTTTCTTCATTTTCAGAAGAGTCTGAGGGCGAAATATACTATATTTCTTTAATGATCTCCTGCTCTGTAAGTGTTCCACAACATGGTACATTATCATCGGAGCGGACGAAATTTTCGAATTCCTTTTGATGTGCATCATAAATATTAAGTTCCACAATATCTTTTTCTAAACCGACTTGTTCAGCAGAGGGAAAAAAATTTAGCCTGAAATGTAGCGACTGTGACATTTATTGCACAAACAAGTGAGGGGAACTTACTTTGTTAAAACAGTTTGCAATTGTAGAAGGTTTCACAAGCTACCAAGAGTTTTTTATAATATGAAATGCTTAAGTTCTTAATAAAATCTCCAATAGTTTTTCTGCTTTCAATCGCTAAGATTTGTTTCCTTATAATGTTTTGTCGATAGTAAGATTTGAAGCTGTGTTTTAGGGTGGAGCGAAAAAAAAAATTTTGACAGACTAGCAATAAAATTCAAAAAGTGCAGAGAATAATTTTTCCATATTATTCTTACGGGAAACAAAAAAACGCGATGCGGTCAGTCTTAATATTAATATTAAGGGCTTAACTTTTAACTGGCATCTTTTTACATTGAATTGAAACCTTTAAGCTTGTTTGCAAGAAAAATTTTTTTTTTTAATCACCCTAGTAAACAATTCACAAAAACATGTGAATTGAAGTTCTCTTTTACACGATGGTCAGAAAAAGCCTTTTACATGATGAACAGAACCATGACTTTTGCCGCAAAATAACTTTTTTTACGTTTGTGGAGCAAAAAAAAATTAAGTAGGCGGAATCAATTAAGCGAAACATTTGCTCTTGTTTTTCGCAATGCGGTCTTAATTTGCGAAACAATTAAGCGGGTGACGCAATTAAACGGAACTCAATTAAACGGGTATTTTAACATAGACAGGTATACTGAATGATTTCGTTCCATGATTTTTAGTGCAATAAAGCGGGAAACTCAATTAAGCGGGGCTCAATTAAGCGGAAATAACTGTATACCATTTGAATCTGTAATTATAAATTTTGCTGTTGCTAGCAACACATACCCCTGATGGTCCTCAGCGACGTTTGTTGTTGCTGATGTAGCTGCTATTGCTTAGGAAACAGGCGTCTGTATTTTTGGGTCTGAATACGACGTGATTGCTCCTGACGACTGATTTTATGGATTCTTTATTGTTTTGGTAAAATTTACTGCAGTTTCTGGTCACTATTATTGTACATTCTGCATGTGCTATTTGGTGGATGTTATAATTGTTGATATCACTTTATGTGTCGGTTTTTCATTTGGAACAACTGTAGTACATCTATAATTAGCATAAGCACTAGGGTGACATTAATTTTCAAAAGTTTGATTTTACCAAGTCTCACCCCCCAAATCGGTTCAGTTTTATGAAAAAAAAGTACAAAAAAATTTCATAGCCATAAGTTGAGATTTGGGCGTACGCCCGCCCTTCAAAGTTTTATACGAGCCTTAACGTATGAACTATATTGATATTTTGTTCATATATATTTTTTTATTTAAATTGTTTTACAAGAAAGTAGAAAAAATTCTATATTAATTTTTTATAAAATGTTTATTAAAATTAAAGTACTTTTGATATAGTCGATTTATTTGAATTTGGGAAACGTTTGCGATAGTCCGTCACAACTTGCAAAAGAAATTGTGTTTGCTCTTCGTTTTTAGTCAGAAGTTTATTGTAATCTTCTATTAATTTAACTCCTCTTTCTGCCACATCATTTACTACTTTTAATTTGTTTAGATATACAAATGCACTTTGATAGCATTCATGGGTTGGCCATATTGAAGGGTCTAATTCCAAAAAAGATTTATCAATATTAAATCTTTCGAAAAATCTTGGTGTTGTGGAAGAAACAAATTGTTCAAGTCCATTATCAATTACATCTGAAATTTTTTCTTTTTTTTAAATCACGCATTTTATTATTTTAGCATTTTCATTTTGCAAAGCAGCTTTCATTTTTTTGGTGTCAGCAGAAACATTATTGTCAAAGAAAGCAAATGCTATAGATTCTGAGCCTATGTACCATAGATGATTTAAAAACTTTTTTATAGATACTTGCGATATATCTATATCAATTTTTTCAAATTATGAAGTCTATTTAAAAATGTAAAGTCCGTATTTGGTGCTTTTATGGCTGAAGGAGCAGAAAACCAAGCCTCTATGAATATTTGGATTATAAAAATACAAATTTTACGCAATCCTGCCAGTTGAATCTCTGATAAAGCAAATTCCTTCCGCAACAAAAATATTTTCAAGCTATAAATGGCTTTTGCCATCCACCGTGCATGATGAAAAGCTCCTGGTGATCTTATCATTACGCTTGCTTTGGACTTGTTAAATTTTTCGCCAAGAAACATCAGGACAAGTTCCAAAAGCTCTTTATAATCTTCTCTAGGCTGCTTCTCACTCAAAACATTATTTACAAAATTTATTATTCTGGGTTTTGACCCTTGCAAATGATACATAGCTAATTCATCTTGAATTCCAGCCTGCCAATTGTTTATATTCAAATTGTTCCACGAATTTTTAAAATTTTCAAATAATTTTACGAAGGGACTTGTACTGCAGTCAAATTTGGTTTCAAAAACACTTTTCAATATAATTTCGTAAATGTGATGTCTACAAGGCAGCCAAAAAAGTTCTCTATTTAAGGATTTTTCAAGTAACGTGCATGTACCTTACAAGCGCCCAGTATTGACCGCAGTTGTATCGAACGCAATGCATATATTTTTTCTTTGTAGACCCCATTTGGAAATACAATTATAAGCAGCATCGGCTTGTTCTGTTCCTGAACCACATTTCATTGTAGGTATTTCCAACAACTGTTCCATCTCTCCACTACATATGACTATAGGAAGTCTATCAACATTTGCATTGCCCGTTAATGCTGGTAAAAGTTTACCATCCCAATGTAATGTTATAATGTCTTGTTTATTCAATTTAAAATTCTTTTGTAGTTCCAACGCTCTTTTCTTACGCATTTTTTCTCTTTCCATATTAATTGAAGATCTATTAATGATGTAGTCAGCAATGTCTTTTCCTAATGATTTCAATACAGCAGAAATAATGTGAACAGCATTTCTGTTACTTATTTTGCAATAATCTAATGCAATAGCTAATTTTGAAGTAATAATTGTTTGTTTTACTCTTGCATTTTTTGAGCGAACTTTAACAGTTTCATCATGGGACTCTATGACTTGAAAACTTTGATCACTTTCAGATGATGACTGAAATTGCACGGTTTCACCTTGAACATAAAAAAAATTACCTCTATTATAGAAAAGTTCATTAATAATCTAAGTTCATTATCAATCTTACTTATAATATTTTGTTCACGTTTATTACGTTCAACTCGCTTTAACTTAATCTGTTCGCGGTGTTCAGCTTGAATCTCCATTTGAAGTGTCTTATAATCAATTCCGTACATATGTCCTGGTCGACCTTCCTGCCTCTGGCTTATCAAGAATGCTTTATCTTCCTCCACAGTTATTAATTCTAAGGCATTTGCATGCACCACGTCATCAATTCGTTCTAAGCTTTCAACCCAGGTCTTTTCTTTGTTTTTCTGGTTATCTGTATTTCTTCCACAACTTTTTTTTAAATTCGTCCATTCTGTATGTAATTTTTCCAGTTTTGCAATGCAATGTTGCTTTTCTCTTGTGGGTATGCGCGCTTTTTCCCAAAAAATCAAAAGTTCTTCAATAACTAACTTAGCACTTTCTCGTAAACTCATATTTACAACACGCCAATTAAAAAACAACACCTTTATTACTTCTTTTTTTGAAGGTAACTTGGAACCCGTAAGTTGATTAGAGGCATAGCCAATCAAATAATATTTTTCGCGTAATGATCTTGCAGTCATTTTAGTAATCTTATTTTGTCAGAACAATAGGAAAGAATAAACTCGAATGAATTAATCATGAAATAAATCAAAATTTTTGCTACGTTTCTTTTGCTTCAATGGAAAATAGCGGTACTTGCTTTTTGTTAACATTATTGCTTGCTAATTTTTTGCGTATTTAACATAAAAATAATTTTGTTTTTTTCATGTGTTGCACAAAATTTTTTTTCCATTGAATGGCAGACGTCATTTATACAAGTCGCGTTTATAACGTTTATTTTAGGGGGAGGGGGGCTATAAATGATTTGAAATCTTGCTGCCTTTTGACTAGAATTAAATTAAATAATTTAAAAATCAAAGGTACAACTTATAATAATACCATTTTATGCTCAAAAGACATTTTAAAAATATATGACCAAAATATTGTCAAAATTGCAAAATTCCATGGGAACAGCAAATTTACCATTGATTTGTTGTAATGCCACATTAATGCTAACCCTTACAGTAAGTTAGCATATAAGTTGGTAATTTTTGTAAATAAAATTCAGAAATAATTGATCAAGCAAGAGCGTGAGATCTTCCTTTTATTTCTCAATCTAAATCGGCACTTCTGGTGCTGAAGAAAATTATACACACAGCACATGGCGATCCTGTCAAACTAAATTTAGATCCTGCCAAACAATATTTTTTATTAGCAAACCAAATTTTTTATCCTGCCAGATTAGGGAAGAATAAGCTTTCAAAAAAAAAATATATATAAAAATGTTTAATGTCAAACCAAGAGGAAATCAATAAAATTTTTAAGAAGTGGGAAGAGTTGCCACAAACAAAGGAGTACAATCCCAAAAGAATTGGCAACGGTCCACACCAAATACCGCCAGATTATATTCCAACCCCAACAGCAGCAGGCCCGAAACCAATCACTTTACAACAGTATCGAGAAAGGCATAAAAAACTATAAAGAACATCTGCAAAAGTTTAGACAAGAACAAATAAAATACCAACCAAAAAAGAGGTGGCAAGAAGCAGAAATTTCAAAATCGGTGCGCAGAACTCCAGAGAGTGATCAACATAAGTAAGGGAGCCCAAAAGAAAAATTTAATAATACAACTAAACAACATAAGACAGGAAGGATGAAAAATTGTTAAATAATATATCTTATTTTTGTAATGAGCCTACATACTAATATAGTGTAAAAACAGATGGAACAAATTTTTGAAGAATTAGAAAAATTAATTGTGAATGCTAGAAAATCCATAGCAAAGAAATACACAAAAGAAACTATACAGGAAAAACTAAGGTCAATAGAACAGTTGAGTGAAAAATTCGGAAACTTGTAGGGCCTTTAGCGAATCCCTTGATATGAAAAAATTACTTAATTCAAAGATTTGAGAGAAACAGCAATTCAGCTGTTGACAGAACATAAAGGAGAAAAATTAGAAATAGAGCAAGAAGTTGGAAATCCTAAAATCATGTCGAACTTTGACAGTAAAAAGGCTTCGAATATAATTCCAGTCTTCGACGGAGAGCCAAAACATATTGATATTTTCTTTCAATGATAGAAATGGTTCATTCTGAACTAAATGTGCAATGCAAAAAGAACCTAATAAAGTATGTATTGGCGATAAAATTAGTAGACAGAGTCAGGGATATTTTGATTATAGAAAATACACCTGAAACTTTCGAAGAACTTAAAACAGTTATAAAAAATCATTTTAAATCCACAAGAACGGCAAGCAGCATACATTTTGATTTAAAGAATACCAAGCAAAAAGGAAATGTACTTAATTACAAAGAACGGATTAACACTTTGATAGCGGACTTGACATTGGTACAAATTTCAGAACTATAGGACAGTTCAAGTAGCTCGCTCTACGAATAAGACTATGAACGAAAAACTTGCTCTAGAAATTTTTCAAGAAGGTTTATATAAAGACATAAGAACCGATGTAATAGTAATAACACAAATAGAAATAATTCAGGATTTAGAAATAACAGAACAGATGGATAGAGATTTTAACATAAATAGGAATAACAGAAACTATAACAATATCAACAGAAACTTTAACAACAGCAACCATAACAGAAATTATAACAATAACAGACACTATAACAACTACAAGAATAATTACAATAGCTATAACAACAACAATACATCCAACAGAGGTAATAGATACAATAATAACACAAGAGGAAGAGGCTACTACAATTTTCATGCAATACAACAACAGGGAAACATACAAACCCTGGAGACTCATTACGAATCTCCAAACAGGGAAAATTAAAGGTTTATACACTACATATTGGGACATCAAAATTTCTCTTTTTATGTAAAAAACATTAACTATAAATTAGCATTTTTAATAGACACAGGTTCAGAGATATCACTCTGTAAAGAAAATGTAATATACAACTATTACAAAAATACTGACAATATTTGTCGATTGAGTGGCATTACAAATGAATGCACAGAAGCAGTAGGTTCTACTGATTTGAAGATAATATTAGGAGAACAAACACTAATACACAGATTTCAATTAGTGGACAAAGCATTTCCAATCATTACTGATGGAATTTTAGGAATAGATTTTTTCTGCAAATACAACTGTCAGATTGACAATCCCAATAGAGATTAACACAAAAAGAATACATAATATAACTATACCTCCAAGAACAGAGAAGATAGTACCTATAAACATTGACATAAAAGAAGATAGTGTCACATGTAGTAAAGAAATAATAAATGGAATATTTTTAGCAAACACTACAATACCCAAAGATGGCCAACGATATGTTAAAATTTTGAATACATTAGAGGAACCAGTGCGCCTAGAAAAGTTGGAAGTCACAACAATACCATTAAAAAATTATACAATTTATAAAACTAACGTGCGAAATAACAATAAACATCCAGAGCAAAGATTTATTAAATTACTAGAGAAACTAGATTTCAAGAACATTGAAGAAAAAAATAAAAGAGTCATATGTGATATTCTAATACAATATCAAGAAGTATTTCATCTTGAAGATGAACCATTAACGGTAAACAATTTTTATAAACAACGTCTTGAATTAAATGATAACACGCCCACTTACATTAAAAACTACAGACTGCCACAAACACAATTAGACGAAATAAGTAAACAACCATCTATTAGTCCATATAATTCTCCGTTATTATTAGTAGTAAAAAAGGACAAAAAGACACGGAAAAATGGAGTTTGGTTGTAGATTTCAGACGTTTAAATGATAAGATAGTAAATGACAAATTCCCTTTAACCAGACTACATCTTGTATTGCACAGATTAGGTAGAGCTAAATATTTTCCCACTTTAGAATGACAAGCTCATTTCACCAAATAGAACTCGAACCACAATCACGACCACTAACAGCATTTTCAACACCAAACGGTCACTTTCAATATACAAGACTACCATTTGGTTTAAAAATATAATCTAACAGTTTCCAAAGAATGTTGACAATAGCATTATCTGGGTTAGAATCAGAAGCATTTTTGTATGTTGATGACGTTATTACTTTCGGATGCAGTTTGAAGCACCACAATCAGAACCTCATAAGAGTGTTAGAAAGACTAAAACAATACAATTTGAAGCTGAATCCAGCAAAATGTTGTTTCTTAAAACCAGAAGTTTTGTATTTGGGACATTTGATTACAAAAAATGGTATAAAAACCGACCCGACGAAATACAAAGTAATTGAACAATATCATGTTCCAAAAAACTCAGACGACATTAGACGATTTATAGCTTTCTGCAAGAAGATTCATTCGAGACTTCGTCAAAACGGCAACTTGTCTTTATAATTTATTAAGAAAGAAAGTAACTTTCAATTGGACAGAAGATTGCCAAATAGCATTTGAGACACTAAGAGACCCGGCTATATTACGATATCCGAACTTTGACAAACCATTCATTTTAAAGACAGACGCTTCAAATGTAGCTCTGGGAGCAGACCTTTCACAGAGTGAGATCGGAAACGATTTACCCATATCATTTGCAAGTAGAACATTAAATAAACATGAGAAAAATAAATCAGTAATTGAAAAAGAATTATTAGATATTCATTGGGGAATACAATTTTTTAGACCATATCTATATGGTAGAAAATTTACCGTAGTCACAGACCATAGACCTCTTATTGCTTTGTTTACCATAAAAACCCGTCTTCAAAATTAACCAGAATTAGACTTGAATTGTCAGATTATGACTTTGATATAAAATATAAGAAGGGAGCGAATAATACAAACGCAGACGCTCTATCGCGAGTAGAAATAAACTCACAAATATTAAGAGACATGATTCCAATCTATATTGATGAAAAAGAAAAGAAAACCTTGGCAATAACAAGAAATATGTTTAACAACGAAATGAAAAATAAAATTAATAACGAAATGAAAAATAAATATGATGAAGATGAAAATAAAAAGAACGACTGCATATCTCGATAGGACACTTATCACCTCCATATGTGGGAATTTACGTCAATAAATAATATTAAGGGTACCCAAAATATTGAATTTATATATGATAATAAGCTGCAGCAAGAATTAAAAAATAAACTAAAAGAAAAGAATGATAAAATAACGCGCATAATATGCAATAAAAGCGAAAGTCCTATGTTTTCAGGAACATTTATGGAGAAATTTTTATTGAGATTGAAGAAATTGAAATTAAAAAAGTACTATATGATGATGAAATATTTAAAAATATAACGGCCGAAGAATTGAAAGAAAAGTATAACAATATAAAGAAAAACGATATAGAAATTATTATATACAGAATGCCAAGAGAAATAAAAGACAATATAACACAACATAGACTGATAGAAGAATTTCATGACTCACCACATGGAGGACGTTTTGGAATTAGGAAAACACTTTTCAAATTAAAACTAATATATATATGAAAAAATATGAACAAAATGAAATATGAAAAAATACATAACATGTGATTCATGCCAAAAACATAAACAGATAAGAAATACAAAAGAACCCTTTACTATACAGACACACAATCACACGGTTTTGATACTTTCGTAATGGACACAGTTGGACCATTAAGACCATCCGGACAATTTAGATACATACTTACAATGTAGTGCGAACTGACAAAACATGTTGTTGCTTGTCCGATTGAATCCAAAGATGCCAAAACAGTCGCGAAAACTTTAATGAAACATATTGTATTAAAATACTGTTGATTTAGCATTTTTAAAACAGATAGAGGAACTGAATTTACCAACGAATTAAAAAGAGAGATTTGTGTATTATTAAAAATAAAAAAAAATTCTCAACACCTTATCATCATGAAACTTTTGGTACAATAGAACGAAATCATCGTTTTCTAAATGAATATTTTCTACATTTTTTAGATGACAATAATTGGCATGAGTGGATACCATATTATGCTTTTAATTCGACACCAAATGTCGATATAGACTATTCACCATTTGAACTAATTTTTGGTAGACTTCCTAGACTGCCAAACGACACTTTAAGTGATGCTAGAAAGATTTATAAAACTGACAACTATTTAAATGAACTAAAGATTAGACTTCACAACTCATTACAAAGAGCAAGAGAAATAATTCTCGAAGTAAAAACAAAAAGAAGACTAGAATCTGAAAAGAAGCAAAATAGAATAGATCTTAGAATAGGAGATTTAGTTTTAGTTAAAGTTTTAAATATAAAAAAGTATGAACCTCCATACAAAGTATTAGAATTAGAAGATTTAAATGTACTCATAGAAATTGATAAAACAAAAACAAAACTAGTACATAAGAATTTGCTAAAAAAAATATTTGAATTAGCATAAACAATATAGATAAGAAATATAAATAATATAAGATCTTAAAATCTATATGTAACAATATGAATAAGAAATATAAAGAATAAATACTTAAAATTCACTTTATAAATAGGAATACATAATCACACTTATATACATATGTATTTTTAATTTTTGATTTTAACTTTGTTTCATTTTTAATAATACCCAATGTAAGAATTTTATTTACTCCAAGCTTAATCCATACGACATTAAACTTGAAATTCAATTCATTTTTTTGTTTACGCTAAATACTTTTAAGAATTTCATTTTTAAGCCAGTGAACTTTAATTAAATTTTTTATACCCTTCACCAAAAAATTTGGAAAGGGGATATATAGGTTTGTCATTCAGTATGTAATTTCTTCATTATTCAATTAAGACCCCATAAAGTATATATATTCTTGATCCTTATAGATAGAGAAGTCGAATGAGCGATGTCCGTCTGTCCGTCTGTCCGTCTGCTACATTTTGGTGTATTTAGAATTAAGGCCAAAACACAACATAGAGACATAAATTTTATACCATTCTCAAATAAAAAACTCGGGCCAATAATTAATGAGATATAGCCAAAATACTTTTTTTGTTATATTTCCTATTCTGTTGTTTTTTTATGGCCCCGACTGTCCTACGGTCAATTTTATGAAGCAGATCTCTTGTATGGAGCTCTACGAAGGTTTAGACTGAAAATAATTGAAGTCGGTTCATTAACGACTAAAATATGAGCAAAAAATGGTATTCCAAATAATTTTACTTTTAAATTTTTTTTGAAAAAGTTGCGTTGGGATTCAATCCAACAACCTACTGGTTGGTAGTCACAAGCGCTTCTTGTACATCACAAAGCAGTTGTATTTTTCATAGTAGTTTACGCGTTTAAGAACATAATATATCTTATTTATGCTAAAATACTAAAACTTCAAATTCTTGATGGAAATTGGTGTGGTTTTTGTAAATTGGTCCTTTTTCTCACACATTCATTACATACATACTGAAATGCGTTCATGGGCACATGTACACATTGCATATTTACACAGTCATAAAGTAAAGATTTGTTGTTTTGTTTTTGTTTGTTTCTTTAAACTTATTTTTGTACTTTTATTAGTATAATATTATGCATGCGTATTACAATATTTTTTACATTTTCTTTTCGTATATAAATAACCATAATTATTTTTTATATTATTTATATTAAAGAAATGTAATGGATCGTCAAGACACTATACTATGTACGAGTATTATGACTATTTGTGATTTCAGGAGAAAGGCAAAATTTATGCTTATAACCTGTTTTATACTTGTGTAGTTTTAATTATTTTCTATATTCAGGTGCAGAGCGTACCTGCAGTATAATCTTCAAAAGCACTTCAATTAAATGCCTTTCCTATATAATAAAAACAAAAGTTTGATGTAAGAACTTAATTTGATATCAAGCTCCAAAATGTAATTAGCAAAGAAACTAAAAAATTGAAACCCCCGCGAAAATAGCGCATATTCTAAAAATTGCAACTGCAATATTGGATACTATTCCCAAAATTTATTTTAAAAAAATCATATACTTGGCAATCTGCAGCCAAAAATCTTGAAAAAATCTCTAAAATGACAAATAGTATATGCATACATATTTGTATTATATATATTTTTTGCGTATTTTCGTATTTTCCCCAATTCAGCATATACAAAATGATAAGTTAAGATCTTAGGAGATAAAAAATTAATTTCTTTATATACATAAAAAATTAACTGGTTTACATACATTAAAAACACCTAAAAAATCATCGTTTTGCGGAATATCGCATTGTCGATAGCACGCACTACGGAATTGGACGCGGATTAATGGTAAAATATTACGAAAATAAGCCGATTTATGGGTTCGATTTGAAAGCAAAAAGCTCTCTGTTTGCGATTTTATCGTAATTTTTCATATTTAGTTCTCTGTCTTACTTAGTAAACGCAGAAGAAGATTTAAATAAAAAATGTTTTTATTTAAATCCATCTGTTTTCTTAGCAGGCTGAATATGAATTACCGAATTCGTATTTTTTAAATCAATTGTGGTTGAAATTACATTGTGTTTCTATATCAGAAATATACAGGTTATATAGAACCAAAACCTTTATCGTCTGGTCCAACCGCAATACAGATAAGTAAATGGAAAAGTTAACAAAATTTTAAAAAGACAACTATCAGAATACCACTAGTTTACATACATACATACATCATACGAGTTTCAAAGAAAAAATTAAAGTAAAATAATGAATTAAAATATGTTGTTATATTTTATAATTTAAAATTTTTTCTTACACCGTCAAGTTATTTTTATGTTTGGTGTTATTATTATTTTATATCAAATAAAAACGTCAACAACTTACTGAATTCATTATATAATTACTTGATCACTGTACAAAATCCTATCTGATAACATATTGGATATTTTTGAAAAATAAACCTTTTATCGCTCATAAAATTGGAAAAAACGCAAAAATTGAAAAAAAATATTATAAATGAGATTGTGCCTGGTTTTTTAAATAAATTGTGGAACAAACTTTTTCAAATAAAAAGTAAAAGTAATAAAAACAACTAATATGTATCGAAAACCAAAAAAAAATTGCATTGTGTTGTGTTCAGGATTCGAAACCGTGTCACCGGGTAGGGTACGGTTTCAAATCCTGACCAACCATTTATTATTATTTTTTTATTTTTGATACATTTTAGTTATTTTTATTACTCTTCCTTTTTATTTGGAAAATTTAGTTTTTTTTTAAGAATTTTTGATAGCTTTAAATTATTCTCAATATGAAGATAATATTGGAACATTTTAATCGTTAGACTAACAAATTTATGTAATAGTTAGCGATTTTTTTATAAATTTTGTTAGAATTTCTTCATTAATAAATCTTTTCTTACGTTTCAAATCATGTCTTTGTTTAGTCGAAGACGTTGAAACACTTCTTGGATGTGTGAAAAATTATATAAGCGCTAATAAGGGGATGTTAATGTTTTTATAATGCACCCCAGACCAGAAAGTATTACAAATTTGTTACGAAATTCATAATTTATGGCTGACTTCATAAACGCAGTTTGCAAAGCAACACTAGAATGCCTTGTAAACTCATGCTTCCAGTGTTGCTTTGCAAGCTGTGTTGATGAAATCATCGTGATTAATTTTTTATTTCTATCACGTGAGGGTGCGTCCGTGAGACGGTGAGTGACAATTTTTTTTGGTTTAATGTAATTTTTTCCATATAAGTTCTTTTTTTAATTTTTTTTTCGTATTTCGTGGGCGTGAATTTTCGTGATTCTGACTTCTTTTGTCACTCCATACTATGGTGAAGGGTATATAAGATTCGGCACAGCCGAATACATCTCTCTTACTTATTTTATTTATTTTTGTTGGTCAGCAGTAATGAGCATTACTTTTTCTTGGTTTGTATTAAATAATTTGTATCAAAGAAAACTGTAACATGAGTACTGTGTGATTTGTCAAAATTGCAAAGTTCCATGGGAACAGCAAATTTACTATTGATTTGTTGTAATGCCACATTAATGCTAACCCTTCAGTAAGTTAGTATATAAGTTGGTAATTTTTGTAAATAAAATTCAGAAATACTTGATCCAGCAAGAGCGTGAGATCTTCCTTTTATTTCTCAATCAAAATCGGCACTTGTGGTGCTGAAGAAAAGCGACTGCAGAGCTCAGTAATACTGAAAATATTTACACACAGCACACAACTGCTTCCAAAGATTGGAATTACAGGAGTGATAAAAATTCAGTTATGGTTGGGACATCTCTTGGGTTAGTTAATGGTTGCATGTATCTTACATGAGTGTTCTTATCTAGTGTTTTAATCACTATCTGTGTTAGAATTCCAACCCAAGAGGATGTTGTAATTCCCAAATTATTTAGTGACGCAGTTGGCGTTACAGACGGCTGGTTGAGTATTTTGTCTACCAAATTTTGGCAACTAGGATCCTTGTTATTGTAGCGATCCGTTAACGTTTTTCAAGCAGCACTATAATTTGTTTCTGATAAGGAAAATTTACTGATTAAATGTTTATCTTCTCCTGACAAATTGCCTTTTAGGAACCACATTTTCTGACTGGGTGGAATCTGTAGCTTGTACACCATTCCGGAAAATAGGTCATGGAACTGTCGCCATTATAGGTAATCGCCATTAAATTGGGGTATAGTCACTTTTGGTAAATGTACCGAGCCAGACTTATCTGCATTGTCATTTACATTGTCATATTGTTCCTGGGTTAGACCGTAAACAGCTGGGTTGTTTAATTGCTCATGAGCCTCATCATGTATTATCTCGATTTGAGCCCATAGTATTTTGATTGTGCTAATGTTTATTTCAAAATATTCATATGTTAGTCCCTTTAATAGCCGCCTTTGCGCAGACAGACGGGTGTCTAGCCTCCGGATCGCACTGCTTGAAGTTTTAATATCTTGAGCTGCATGTGCGTTGCATTTTCCGGATACGACGAGTTCAGGTTTATTAGCTACTGTTTTCGGCTGCTCCTCAGTTTGTGCTCTGAGACGCTTGATTTCATTACTGAACAACTTAATGTGATCATCAATTATAGCGCTGACTTTATCGTAAAAACTTTCGGCAAAATAATCTAAATTCATTGGGTCATCTTTACAAGCGTCTTGTATTTTTGAATATGTTGCTTGAAATTGGTCTCAAGTCTCTTGCAGACGTCGCAAGTGCTCCTCAAAATCGTCGACTGTTCCTTTTCTGTCGACTGAATCCTTCTTGAAGTTCCTTACAATCTTCTGGATTATTTCACTAGTCCCTCTTTGGAGATCTAATAGGTGTTCCATATTGGAATGTTGAAACGGAACCCTTTATACTGATTATGCACTGGCAGGAAGTAGGATTTCAGTTTGTGATGAGGTATTCAGAAAGTTACAAATTTTAGTTCACGAATTGTTGTTTTTGACCTGGTTGATACCACCAAAATATGACCTGCTGTATTTCACGGACTTTTGTCCTGTTGAGGGGTGCGTGACAGGTTGGCTAAAACTGCTTTGGCTTATGGCTGCAGTTGTTTTCTACAGCAACGGTTTAGTAAAAGTGTACACCCTGGAATACTCCACTGTGTTTGAAGAGTCCTGATGAGATATCCTGGTGGGTGTTGCATCGAAAGTTTCTTACCACTGGTGGGAAAATTTAAAAAAATTGTCATTTGTAGTTTCTTCACATTTTTTTTTGGATTTGAAAATTCATAAAAAAATTCCATTTAATATATCTTTGAAATTTTTTAAACATAAAAGAAATACTATGTTTTTCAATAAATAATGATGAAATAAAGATTAAAAATTGAAAATTAGTACAATTTTCATGCAGTCTTTTTTGAAGTCTAATCTTTTGAAATATTAAAAAACAAAATTTTGGTTTTGAAAAAAATTTGAAAAAAAAACGTCGAACAATCACGCTCTATCTTTGTCGAAAATTTTGCCGTTTTTCACTCCAATTTTAAAAACTTACTTTGATTTTTTTCACGACTACATGAATTGAGATAAATTAAATTTTTTTGCATACTGTGTTGTGTTATATGATTTTATAATATAATTTTTTTAATTTTAATTATGCTATTACCGGAGATATTCACGAAATTGCGATAAAAGCCAAGACCAAAAGTCAAAATTTAAAAACTGAAAGCCAAAAATCTTTGAAAATGTTAAAGAAATTTTGGTAAAGTATAAATTTGTTTAAATCAAATAGTATTTGTAAAAACTATGAAGCCAACAAGGATTTACATGTATGTTCGCATATTTTATCTCAACGTTGAAGTATAGAAAAAACAAGTTAAATTAAAAAATTTTTTCCATTTAAATTCTTTTTTTTTTAATTTTTTTTTCGTATTTCGTGGGCGTGAATTTTCGTGATTGTGACTTCTTTCGTCACTCCATACTATCGTGAAGGGTATATAAGATTCGGCACAGCCGAATATATCTCTCTTACTTGTTTATTACCACTTCGATTTTAAGCAAGACGTACGAAGACTTCTGCGATATTTTTACTTTTGGTTTTCTTAAAATTTTTCCCTAGCCGAAACATATACTTTCGCTGTCGATTTTTCCAAATTTTCCAGATTTTCCTCTCGGGTTTTCCGCCATGCATCCATCTTTTTTCCCCCTTACACATTTCTGAATTTTATGTACCTTTTTTTGCAGACATTCCTAGATCTATATATTTAAGGCAGATGATTTTATCAGCGCGAACTTTTGAACTATGTCTACCTAAAATTGTGCCTATCCTCCTTTCTTCTTTCTTATCGCGGTTGACTTTTTACATTTACCCCCTCTCAGCTATTTTCATCTAACAGGATGTCATAACTTTGCACAACTTAATTTCCCTCGACGTCATTCTTTTTCAATTTAACCGTTGGCTCTCTATTATATTTCCTAGGCCGGAGACAGAAAATTTCATTACTGAGCTTCCTGAAGATCGCCGAATTGATCTAATCGCTTCGCTTTTTTATAATTTTTCGATAAATACCACAATTCCTTTCCAAAGATACAAGTAGCCTCTGCTTATGTTAGTAGATTCTTAAAGTATAAAAGGGAACCTAAATATTCCTAAGAATTATCTCCAGACTACTTACAAATGGGTACTCATGTTCTGATTCGTAATACTCAATACGTGCACTTTGGTACAGTATATGCATGTACTATATGGAAGAACTACTTCGAGTTGGCGGTCGCTTACAAAATTTTTTTTCATGACATAGATTCTTAAAATTTTTTCGCCATTAAAAAGAAAACATATCAAAAGAATTTTTGTTAATTAAAAAAACAAATTTTGGGAAAGAGTGCGATTAAAAATTTTATATAGGAAAATTATGCGATTTCCATAAAAAGCTCCATTTACTAACTTGACAGCACCCGGTCAAAAAACTCTTGTATGGCAGCACTTTATACTTAATGTTGTGGTTTTTACATTTTTCTACAAACCTCTTCTGCCGGCTACATATGTATGCTATCGATTCTATCGATAGTCTCGAATTCTTGGCAAAAAATGTATGCAAATAAAGTTTAATATTATTTTCTCTTCCTTAAAATAAAAAATAAAATATTTTATTTATTTATTAATAGGTATACATATTAAGTTGTATTAATATCTATGTATATTTGGCATAACATTTTTGTTGTGAGCCAGATTGAGAGATTGCTAGTATTTTTAATACAATTCAGTTAATTTTTATATATGTATGTATGTATATGTACATACATACATATGTACATATGTACAAGTTTAGTGATTAAAATTTAAAAAAGGTTACAAAATAAATTCATTAAAAATTAATTTTCTATATTTTGAGCAAATTTCTAAGTATTTATACAAATTGTAAAAGTTCGAACCATTTAATATATTTATTACTTCGATTAGCTCAAGTTGAGCTTTTCCAAAAAATTTAAGACTAAATACATTATACATCAGAGTATTTTCATACAAGTTACAAAACAAAAGTTTGTAACGCGTGAAAAGTTAAACAGCTTTCTGCTTTTTCGCGTCACAAGTGCCGTATACAAAATATCTGTTAGTACTGCCAAGTTCCGAGTATAAAATTTCATTTTTTTTTGAACATTTAACTATTAGAAAGCTATTTTCGTAAGCAGTAGATGAAAAACGAATTAAAACAATTTAAAGAACGTAAAACTTAAAAAAAGCTAACAAAAAGTCTGCAAAATTTACTTGAAATTTGATAAGCAAAACTTCTATAAAGCGTGGTGTGTAACTTTCAGTTTTTAAAGCGTCAAATGCTAAAAACGCATGCAACGCAAGCGCGTAGAACGCGTGATGTGGACTTTCAGCTTAAGTAAACAGAGCATCAATCATTTGTTGTAATTTAGTTTTTGAATCAGAGAGTATGACAATATCGTCAGCATACAGTAGTATTTTCATACTTATATTTGCAACATTTACACCATGTGGTAATTCATCGGCTAAGACATTATCGTACAGGGAGAATAGTAGAGGACTTCAAATGCAACCCTGTTTTACTCCAAGCTCGACAGAGAAAGGTTCGGAAAAATCACTTCCATCCCATATACGACTTTTTTTGTTTTCATATGCGTATTGAATAATTATTATAATTTTAGATGATAGCCCCAAAAAGGAAAATTAAAAAAGGAGTTTCTAGGTATCATGTCAAAGGCACAAGAAAAATCGACGAAAGATGCAAACGTGCTGTTGTCATTCAATTTGTTTAAATTGACGATGTTAACAAGATTGAATATATTGTCTAAAGTTGGGTACTGCTTCCTAAACCCAGCTTGGTATTCACTTAGTATGTGGTTGTTTTCGGTCCATTCTGTGATCCTATTCAACAAAATAGTATTGAAGACTTTACATAAAGTGTCAATTAGTGAAAGTCCACGGCAATTTGATGCCTGGTTTGCATCTCCCTTCTTGAAGAGCGGTATGAAAATAGATTGGCGAAAACTCGAAGGTATTTTTTCTTGTAAATATATTTTGTTGAAAACAGACAATATTTCGTTGATAAAACAAATAGGTGCATTTTTGTAAAATTCATAATACCATTTTGGTCAGGGGCTTATGAAGTTTTAAAGATTTTATTACCGCCAAAATTTCACACAGTTCAATAGCTGAGTCTAAAAAGGGGTCGGTAAAATACGGCATTGACCTCATTGAAGGCGCACTTACGGTGTTACTCAGCAAAGTAGAAAAATGTGACATAAAATTATCTGCACTTAAACTTCTTATACGTACGTGACTTCATAGAGTTTAACAACTTCCACCACTCACTACTATTTTTTTATTTTGTTAAGTTTTTCTAAGTTTTTATTATAAAATTCCAGTTTTTTATTAATACATAGTTTCCGGTAGTTGGTTCTAGCTGTAAAATAGCGTAGTTTGTTGATATACGTGTGTTTTCTGTAAGCTCTTAGCTTTCGTAACATGGTTTTATGGAATCTCTCACATTTCCAATCAAACCATTTTTTCAAAGGTTCAAAGTTTTTTTATTGGGTATTTTCTGATTTGCGAGTTTTACTTTTTTTGTAATTATAGAAATCAATTCACGTACTGTCCACATTTGTATGGAAATCAACAGTAATAGCAAGAGAACTAAGTTTTTCTACATATTTATCAACGAATTTGTTGTTCCAGTGCAATTTTTGAAGAGGTAGATTATCGTTACGATTGATATTATAACAAGGATTCTTTATTTTGAGACACAGAGGCATATGGACAGAGTATGGTTTGGAAGCTATAGCGAAATCATCAACATATTGCAGTAGACTGTGTGAACAAATACAATAATCAATAACAGAACTACCCATAACACCACAAAAGCTGTATTCCCCCAGAGCATCCTTTCCAGTCCTTCCATTAAATACGATGCTACCAAATTGATCAATTACCTCCATAAGCTTTTTTCAATGGCTATTAAGAACATTTTCTTTAGAACATCTTACTTCACGCATGTTTGGAAAATCTTTTAAAGAGTTACTATCAAGAACTTTTGTATCTCCAACTATGCAAAAAATTGTGGAACTTAGTTCTTGCAAAAACTAATCAAACTTTTCTATTTCTGAATTCCAATTAGTACAATTTAGACGTTTAGGAATTAAATAAAACAATATTCCTTCAAGTTATAGTGTTAATAAAATATTATTCTGAGTATTTACAAATTTGAAGCAGTATTTTTTAAGAGCTTTTTTTAAAACCATACGGGCACGACCAGAACTATGTATTTTCTTCGCAGCAATTCACTGAAGTGAGTAACTTTGTAAGAGGGGTGAAAATGTATATTGTTTGTCTGCTTCAAAGTGGCTTTCAAATAGAAAAATTACCTCAAATTTGTTAATATGTATAAGTTAAGAAATCACCAAAATTTATTAAGCTTGCTAGATTTGCTACATTGTAAGATAGTAGATTTAGTGAATTAAATTGCTATTGGGGGCATTGTTCACCATATTTCCGACATTATTTTTTTGTTAGTTTTCTTTCTTTAATTCTTTGATATCAGATTTAATAACAACTAGATCGTACTTTCTAGTTACATCATTTCGTTTATCAACTAGAAGCTTGTCCCATGCAAAAAGCATCTTTATTTTGATCGGCCATATTATTATTTGACAAATATTTTTCGCAATTTTTTTGTCAGTGTACTCTGGTGATGTTAAGTTTATTGATCATTTATTATTTATCGATTTTTAAATCATACCTTTAGCTATACAACTAACTACGAAAAACTTGGCAGTACTTTTAATTTATGTAAACAATCAGCTGTTATAACTACAACAGGGCCAGGTTACAATTCAACAAGCACACCCATTAATACTAGAGTACACCTAGTGGTCGAAATTCGACCGCCAGTTTAAACGTATACCTATTTTAGTTGCATTCCTTTAAATAGAAAAAACTACTTAATTACTTATTCTCTTCCCCATGGGAAAAACAATAAAAAAAATAAAATTGCATACAAACACGCACATTTATAAAAATTCTTATTACTCATATACATATATATAATTCAATAAAAACTTAAGTCAAAAATAAATAAAAAGCAAAGGAAATTTATATATTGTCATTAATTTACGGTTTGTTAGTACAATATTTCTCCAATGCTACATATCAGAAACATCCATGCCCCCACCAATTTTTACTCTCATATAATAAAAATTAGATAATTTATAAGCGAAAATCGAAAGTACGTATCTACAAGTGCAATTATTAAAAAAATATATTCAAATTTTAACAACACTAATTAACGTTAAATTAACCCATTGTTACACATTGGTTTTTATCTCATGTACCATTTTTCTTTCTAATTTTTGTTTTACTTAAGACAAACTTTTATGGTTTGATTAATACTTAAGTATATTTGTTTTTTGCCAATGTAGTTGAGTTTTTGATTTATTTGATCAATTTTAACTAGTTATGTGACAGCAAATAACAAATAACTCTCGTATGCTTTTTCTAGACATTATTTGTATAAATACAAATTTGAAATCACATTCAACCGAGCCACCTAAACAGTGGCGGATACATGGAAACACACATGAACACTGATGATGGGAGTGTAGCGGCTCTCGAAAAACAACGTTTTTTCTGTTCTGCCGTGTAAGTTGAAATTAATTAATGTTGAAGTTTTTCTTTATTCCTTTGGAATATTGTCTCATGTCCAATTCTTTCTGACTAAAAACGTTACGAACATTAGCCAAAAAATAATAATAACTTTGGATTAAAAAAAAACTATTAACTAGCTTTTATTTTCGCATATCCTTGACCAGATTATATAAGTAATGAATGTAATGAACATATAACATGAATATGAATATATTTTTTATATACTGGCTTATATACATTTATATCTCTTTTTTTTCAAATTCATAATTTTGTATTTTTGGTAATAATCTACTAGATAATTTTAGTTATCATTTAATTTTTCAACCGCCGAACAAAAATTTGCAGACCAAGATTGTGTTGTTGAACAAACCCATTTGCAGAGAGGGGAGACCTGTTAGCAGAGAGCGGAGACTTTTGAACAGTCGTCCGCATCAACCCGCCGCAAAATTCTTTTAAGTACCAAAGCCTTTAGTAAAAATATTTTTATTTAATTTGGTTTTGGTAGTGAAATGTCCACATCTGATATTGAAAAAAACTCAAAATTTATCTATTTATTTTCATATTTTTATTTTATTTTTTATTATTTTTCTTTATTACTACAAAGGCTTATAGGCGACGAAATAAAATTGATTTGCTTTTATTGCTTTGCTTTTACGTTTTAAATAATCTGATTTTTCTCGAAAGTATCGCTATCGGTTAAAAAACATCGATAGTCCAATTAAAACCAAACTATCGATAGTACCATCGATAGTTTTGCAGCTCTAGCAAGGAGTGCATATGTTTGTTTTTTTTTTTGTCAACCACGGAAAAACTATATGAGCTTTGTAATTTTGTGTTTTATCATGTCTAATAATTTAAGAAAACTTTCTTTCACTTGAAAACACTTCTTTTTTGAAATACCAATTTTTTGACCTTATCCTTTTTTTCTTTGGTTGTACCTTATTTTCCTCCTCTTCATAAATCAATTCATCAATAATAATAATTGCTGCTGTTTCACTTAGCTCACGCTTCATTTTTTCAACTTTGTATGTACATATGTTTCTTACGCGATGTTCAATGCGAATACAAATTACATGGTTTCATTCTTGGTTGCAGTGTGTGTATCAAAATATGCAACATGAATGACAAACGCTCATAAACACGTTGCAACCACAATTAGAATTCAAAAAAGTCAGCCTAGATAGGTAGTAATGGTAAAGTAAGAAAACAAACACAATTGGTTGATTATTGAGTTCTTGTTACAACTTTGATATTGTTTAAACTTTTCATTTGCTTTAATGAAAGTTTAATATAATATCTCCAGTTGGTCTAAGAAATATTTGGGTAAAGTTCCCTGATGATCTGCTTTAGCATTAGCTAGGGATATAATCAACTTCAATTTGTTTTGAAAATATTTTACTAAATATGTAAAATATTAATTTTGGGAAAAAGTGCGATTAAAAATTTTAAATACTATAAATTTGTCATATTTGATCTGATATACATATATTATGATGAAACAGTCGTTGGTACATGCACAACCCGTACAACTTGTAGCTAAGTTGCTATGTAATAAATTTTAAATCCCCATATTTTCGTAAAATTTGAAGTTTATTAGTATATAACCATTCAGAGAAAGACCACTTTCGTTTTTCTTTAAGGCTATGTATACTATTGCACCCGCCTGTGAATTTTGTTTTTTGAATTTAATGAAAATACTAAAAAGTTATTTAAAAAATTGTACCAAAATTGCTAATAAATTTACCCTAGAAACCACGTAAATACCTGAACAAAATACAAAGACATAGCTAACATAAGACATAACTAACTAATAGATATAACTTTGAAGTAAAAAAATAGAGAACAATATTTAAAACCGAATATGGAAACTCTTTATAAAAAATCCCCAGCAGCAAAACGTATTATGTTGATTGTTTTCCTGCAATATTGTATAGTTAATTGATTTTTTAATATTAGCTTACGTAGACAGGTTGCTGGGTAGATATATGTAGCTATAAACTCGGAGGAGGTAATTTTATCCAAAAATAAAGAACTTAAGTGAATAACCTAGATCCAAGGTTGCCATTTTAGCACTTTTAGTGCTAGGTCACTAAGAGTTTAAAAATAAATGTTAAATGCTAGTTTAGCATATTTTTATAATTATTTAGTACTTTTTTAGATTGCAGAATTACTTTAAAAAATCACATACATAATAGGTATCAAGTTAAGTATAAATTCTCTCACTGTATAAGAACGTACGACTTTATATGCCGCCTTTTTTACAACTCGTAGGTTTTTTACATAATGTACGAAAAATAAAACAAAGAATTGTTATTTCCGGTTAACGGAATAAGAGATGTAACGGAACCAAAATAACTGCTGTTATTTTTTAAATATTCAATTGCTCAAAGAAGAATTAGCTGGACTAATTTTGGTCCTGAAATACCAATTAGAAAAAGCTAAAAATCGTTTATTCCTCTCATAATTGTTATGAAAGATTTTTATTTATGTTTGTCTTCTCTTACCAATTATTTAATTAAGGCTTTTTAGAGCTTGCACACACTAAGTATGTGTTGATATAGACGACCAATAAAACTAAAGGTCGCGAGAAGACCTAGAAAAATAAAAGTCTTCTGTAATGGTTATGAGAAGGCTGAAAAATAAAAGTTTTTTATAAGTGTTATGAAAGACCCACGACTTTTTTGTTTTCATATGCGTATTGAATAATTATTATAATTTTAGATGATAGCCCCAAAAAGGAAAATTAAAAAAGGAGTTTCTAGGTATCATGTCAAAGGCACAAGAAAAATCGACGAAAGATGCAAACGTGTTGTTGTCATTCAATTTGTTTAAATTGACGATGTTAACAAGATTGAATATATTGTCTAAAGTTGGGTACTGCTTCCTAAACCCAGCTTGGTATTCACTTAGTATGTGGTTGTTTTCGGTCCATTCTGTGATCCTATTCAACAAAATAGTATTGAAGACTTTACATAAAGTGTCAATTAGTGAAAGTCCACGGCAATTTGATGCCTGGTTTGCATCTCCCTTCTTGAAGAGCGGTATGAAAATAGATTGGCGAAAACTCGAAGGTATTTTTTCTTGTAAATATATTTTGTTGAAAACAGACAATATTTCGTTGATAAAACAAATAGGTGCATTTTTGTAAAATTCATAATACCATTTTGGTCAGGGGCTTATGAAGTTTTAAAGATTTTATTACCGCCAAAATTTCACACAGTTCAATAGCTGAGTCTAAAAAGGGGTCGGTAAAATACGGCATTGACCTCATTGAAGGCGCACTTACGGTGTTACTCAGCAAAGTAGAAAAATGTGACATAAAATTATCTGCACTTAAACTTCTTATACGTACGTGACTTCATAGAGTTTAACAACTTCCACCACTCACTACTATTTTTTTATTTTGTTAAGTTTTTCTAAGTTTTTATTATAAAATTCCAGTTTTTTATTAATACATAGTTTCCGGTAGTTGGTTCTAGCTGTAAAATAGCGTAGTTTGTTGATATACGTGTGTTTTCTGTAAGCTCTTAGCTTTCGTAACATGGTTTTATGGAATCTCTCACATTTCCAATCAAACCATTTTTTCAAAGGTTCAAAGTATTTTTTATTGGGTATTTTCTGATTTGCGAGTTTTACTTTTTTTGTAATTATAGAAATCAATTCACGTACTGTCCACATTTGTATGGAAATCAACAGTAATAGCAAGAGAACTAAGTTTTTCTACATATTTATCAACGAATTTGTTGTTCCAGTGCAATTTTTGAAGAGGTAGATTATCGTTACGATTGATATTATAACAAGGATTCTTTATTTTGAGACACAGAGGCATATGGACAGAGTATGGTTTGGAAGCTATAGCGAAATCATCAACATATTGCAGTAGACTGTGTGAACAAATACAATAATCAATAACAGAACTACCCATAACACCACAAAAGCTGTATTCCCCCAGAGCATCCTTTCCAGTCCTTCCATTAAATACGATGCTACCAAATTGATCAATTACCTCCATAAGCTTTTTTCAATGGCTATTAAGAACATTTTCTTTAGAACATCTTACTTCACGCATGTTTGGAAAATCTTTTAAAGAGTTACTATCAAGAACTTTTGTATCTCCAACTATGCAAAAAATTGTGGAACTTAGTTCTTGCAAAAACTAATCAAACTTTTCTATTTCTGAATTCCAATTAGTACAATTTAGACGTTTAGGAATTAAATAAAACAATATTCCTTCAAGTTATAGTGTTAATAAAATATTATTCTGAGTATTTACAAATTTGAAGCAGTATTTTTTAAGAGCTTTTTTTAAAACCATACGGGCACGACCAGAACTATGTATTTTCTTCGCAGCAATTCACTGAAGTGAGTAACTTTGTAAGAGGGGTGAAAATGTATATTGTTTGTCTGCTTCAAAGTGGCTTTCAAATAGAAAAATTACCTCAAATTTGTTAATATGTATAAGTTAAGAAATCACCAAAATTTATTAAGCTTGCTAGATTTGCTACATTGTAAGATAGTAGATTTAGTGAATTAAATTGCTATTGGGGGCATTGTTCTCCATATTTCCGACATTATTTTTTTGTTAGTTTTCTTTCTTTAATTCTTTGATATCAGATTTAATAACAACTAGATCGTACTTTCTAGTTACATCATTTCGTTTATCAACTAGAAGCTTGTCCCATGCAAAAAGCATCTTTATTTTGATCGGCCATATTATTATTTGACAAATATTTTTCGCAATTTTTTTGTCAGTGTACTCTGGTGATGTTAAGTTTATTGATCATTTATTATTTATCGATTTTTAAATCATACCTTTAGCTATACAACTAACTACGAAAAACTTGGCAGTACTTTTAATTTATGTAAACAATCAGCTGTTATAACTACAACAGGGCCAGGTTAAAATTCAACAAGCACACCCATTAATACTAGAGTACACCTAGTGGTCGAAATTCGACCGCCAGTTTAAACGTATACCTATTTTAGTTGCATTCCTTTAAATAGAAAAAACTACTTAATTACTTATTCTCTTCCCCATGGGAAAAACAATAAAAAAATTAAAATTGCATACAAACACGCACATTTATAAAAATTCTTATTACTCATATACATATATATAATTCAATAAAAACTTAAGTCAAAAATAAATAAAAAGCAAAGGAAATTTATATATTGTCATTAATTTACGGTTTGTTAGTACAATATTTCTCCAATGCTACATATCAGAAACATCCATGCCCCCACCAATTTTTACTCTCATATAATAAAAATTAGATAATTTATAAGCGAAAATCGAAAGTACGTATCTACAAGTGCAATTATTAAAAAAATATATTCAAATTTTAACAACACTAATTAACGTTAAATTAACCCATTGTTACACGTTGGTTTTTATCTCATGTACCATTTTTCTTTCTAATTTTTGTTTTACTTAAGACAAACTTTTATGGTTTGATTAATACTTAAGTATATTTGTTTTTTGCCAACTAGTTGAGTTTTTGATTTATTTGATCAATTTTAACTAGTTATGTGACAGCAAATAACAAATAACTCTCGTATGCTTTTTCTAGACATTATTTGTATAAATACAAATTTGAAATCACATTCAACCGAGCCACCTAAACAGTGGCGGATACATGGAAACACACATGAACACTGATGATGGGAGTGTAGCGGCTCTCGAAAAACAACGTTTTTTCTGTTCTGCCGTGTAAGTTGAAATTAATTAATGTTGAAGTTTTTCTTTATTCCTTTGGAATATTGTCTCATGTCCAATTCTTTCTGACTAAAAACGTTACGAACATTAGCCAAAAAATAATAATAACTTTGGATTAAAAAAAAACTATTAACTAGCTTTTATTTTCGCATATCCTTGACCAGATTATATAAGTAATGAATGTAATGAACATATAACATGAATATGAATATATTTTTTATATACTGGCTTATATACATTTATTTCTCTTTTTTTTCAAATTCATAATTTTGTATTTTTGGTAATAATCTACTAGATAATTTTAGTTATCATTTAATTTTTCAACCGCCGAACAAAAATTTGCAGACCAAGATTGTGTTGTTGGACAAACCCATTTGCAGAGAGGGGAGACCTGTTAGCAGAGAGCGGAGACTTTTGAACAGTCGTCCGCATCAACCCGCCGCAAAATTCTTTTAAGTACCAAAGCCTTTAGAAAAAATATTTTTATTTAATTTGGTTTTGGTAGTGAAATGTCCACATCTGATATTGAAAAAAAACTCAAAATTTATCTATTTATTTTCATATTTTTATTTTATTTTTTATTATTTTTCTTTATTACTACAAAGGCTTATAGGCGACGAAATAAAATTGATTTGCTTTTATTGCTTTGCTTTTACGTTTTAAATAATCTGATTTTTCTCGAAAGTATCGCTATCGGTTAAAAAACATCGATAGTCCAATTAAAACCAAACTATCGATAGTACCATCGATAGTTTTGCAGCTCTAGCAAGGAGTGCATATGTTTGTTTTTTTTTTTGTCAACCACGGAAAAACTATATGAGCTTTGTAATTTTGTGTTTTATCATGTCTAATAATTTAAGAAAACTTTCTTTCACTTGAAAACACTTCTTTTTTGAAATACCAATTTTTTGACCTTATCCTTTTTTTCTTTGGTTGTACCTTATTTTCCTCCTCTTCATAAATCAATTCATCAATAATAATAATTGCTGCTGTTTCACTTAGCTCACGCTTCATTTTTTCAACTTTGTATGTACATATGTTTCTTACGCGATGTTCAATGCGAATACAAATTACATGGTTTCATTCTTGGTTGCAGTGTGTGTATCAAAATATGCAACATGAATGACAAACGCTCATAAACACGTTGCAACCACAATTAGAATTCAAAAAAGTCAGCCTAGATAGGTAGTAATGGTAAAGTAAGAAAACAAACACAATTGGTTGATTATTGAGTTCTTGTTACAACTTTGATATTGTTTAAACTTTTCATTTGCTTTAATGAAAGTTTAATATAATATCTCCAGTTGGTCTAAGAAATATTTGGGTAAAGTTCCCTGATGATCTGCTTTGGCATTAGCTAGGGATATAATCAACTTCAATTTGTTTTGAAAATATTTTACTAAATATGTAAAATATTAATTTTGGGAAAAAGTGCGATTAAAAATTTTAAATACTATAAATTTGTCATATTTGATCTGATATACATATATTATGATAAAACAGTCGTTGGTACATGCACAACCCGTACAACTTGTAGCTAAGTTGCTATGTAATAAATTTTAAATCCCCATATTTTCGTAAAATTTGAAGTTTATTAGTATATAACCATTCAGAGAAAGACCACTTTCGTTTTTCTTTAAGGCTATGTATACTATTGCACCCGCCTGTGAATTTTGTTTTTTGAATTTAATGAAAATACTAAAAAGTTATTTAAAAAATTGTACCAAAATTGCTAATAAATTTACCCTAGAAACCACGTAAATACCTGAACAAAATACAAAGACATAGCTAACATAAGACATAACTAACTAATAGATATAACTTTGAAGTAAAAAAATAGAGAACAATATTTAAAACCGAATATGGAAACTCTTTATAAAAAATCCCCAGCAGCAAAACGTATTATGTTGATTGTTTTCCTGCAATATTGTATAGTTAATTGATTTTTTAATATTAGCTTACGTAGACAGGTTGCTGGGTAGATATATGTAGCTATAAACTCGGAGGAGGTAATTTTATCCAAAAATAAAGAACTTAAGTGAATAACCTAGATCCAAGGTTGCCATTTTAGCACTTTTAGTGCTAGGTCACTAAGAGTTTAAAAATAAATGTTAAATGCTAGTTTAGCATATTTTTATAATTATTTAGTACTTTTTTAGATTGCAGAATTACTTTAAAAAATCACATACATAATAGGTATCAAGTTAAGTATAAATTCTCTCACTGTATAAGAACGTACGACTTTATATGCCGCCTTTTTTACAACTCGTAGGTTTTTTACATAATGTACGAAAAATAAAACAAAGAATTGTTATTTCCGGTTAACGGAATAAGAGATGTAACGGAACCAAAATAACTGCTGTTATTTTTTAAATATTCAATTGCTCAAAGAAGAATTAGCTGGACTAATTTTGGTCCTGAAATACCAATTAGAAAAAGCTAAAAATCGTTTATTCCTCTCATAATTGTTATGAAAGATTTTTATTTATGTTTGTCTTCTCTTACCAATTATTTAATTAAGGCTTTTTAGAGCTTGCACACACTAAGTATGTGTTGATATAGACGACCAATAAAACTAAAGGTCGCGAGAAGACCTAGAAAAATAAAAGTCTTCTGTAATGGTTATGAGAAGGCTGAAAAATAAAAGTTTTTTATAAGTGTTATGAAAGACCCAAATAAATTAAAATCTTTTATAATAGTTATAAGAAAACCAAAAAATATTTCAGCACATTGTTTTTGGCATTCTAGCACATTTAATCTGTCTTTTTCTGGCAATCCTGCATAGATTAGCTTTAAAAATTTTATATTGAGTACATGAGGATAATAATTTGGAAATAAATTTTAGTTTAATACAAATATTTGATTCTAAAATATTGATTAAGTTTTGTACGTCTTATTTTAAAGCTTAATAAAAATATAGAGAGTTTCAGCTATAATGAATTGGCTGAAGAATGAGGAAGATGTTCTACGCTAAGTTGGAAGGAAATTGAACTTAAATTCTTACAGCAGTAAAACACAATCGGACTTACAAAAAAGTCTCTGCTTTTGTCAAAAATGTGAAAAAAAACGCTTTAAGAAGTTGACTGGAGTAAAAGTAAGTTTTATATGTGGTTTGCAAAATGGTTACAAGGTGAACTAAATATCCAGAAAACTTCGGAAACTATTTACAAGTAAAAACAGTGGTGGAAGACCACAAAAATCGCTAGAAAAATGTAGCGAAATATCTAAGAGGCGAAAACTGAAGAATTTAAGTGAAGATAGCTTGCTTTACCAATGGCGATCACATAAACACCTAACAAAAGTATATATCATTAAAAAAAGTTTTTTGGCTAGTCCAGTGAGAACAAAACGGATCCTTAAAAGCATTCCAACACTAAACGAGAAAAAGCAGTTCACAAATGAGGAAGCACTTGCATTATTTCTGGATTTGAAGTTAACATAACAGCAGTAAACTCAGTTCAGATTACGAGCAATCTAAAAAGGATCAAATTTATACCCATCATATCATCATATAACTGCAGCTAAAAAGGACTCTTGGCCTTCAAAGGAATCTGTTACATTCAATCCGATTTCGGCAGAGGTACAACTGCAAGCTCTACTTGGTCATGCAACCGAACGGTTGCTACAATCAATTAGAGGAAGTGAGTTGAAAAAATATGAAAACTGCAAGTTAACTCTTTTTTGAAAAGGGGTATGCGATGAACCTTCTGGAAAAAAGCAATATAAACAATTGTTATGTAAAGATATTTCGGACACAGATCTGTTCATGGTGTCATTAGTGCCATTCAGAAAACTTTGAACCTTCCATTAGTACAATGAATATAAAGTATATTTGGGAAAATCAAACAGAATCCTCTACTAAATACTGCAGACCAATTTAAATTTAAGGAAGATGAAGTTAGTAACACTAGAGCTTAAGACTATTGAAATAAACTACCAATTAGTGCTTTCAATGATAGATGGAAAAAGTGGCCAGGCCATGTTTCACACAAATACTTCATCCAGCTGTATTATTTGCAAAGCAACATCAAGTTAGTTAAGCCAAGAACCGACAAAGGCAGTATTTAGTACTGATGCACATGAATTTGGATTATCACCGCTACATACAAGAATTAAGTTTATAGAATATATACTGAAAATCAGCTACGATTTGGACATTCAGGATCAGTAAAAAATAATGACACCAAAAAAAGCTAAGGAAACTAAAAAAGAAACAGCCGAAACAAGGATCGGGCAATACAAATACCGCAACAAAAATATTTTTAGATCCCGAGACTACATTTAATATAACAGTGGTTCATATAGACCTTATTTCAAGATTTAAAATAATTATTGAAGTACTTGCGTGCAACGAGCAAATTAATGCTAGGGAATTTGGTGATTCTTTCAAGGAAACTGCTAGTATATATACATCCAAATACTCATGTATAAAAACCCCAAGCACAAAAACCTACTTTGTTGGTTTTTATAAAGATGATTTAATTTTCATTATACAGCCTTTTTTCAACAGAAAATCAATAAAGCGCGCAGTTCTATGCCAAATCAAAAAAATTTAAAGTTCAACTTTAATCTTAAATTTCTCAACATCCACTATACTAATTTTATTAAAACCGAAAATGAATAATAGCTTAAGATGTTATCTATCTACTAAAAAAAATAATTTAAAAAAAATCTTCAGTTTTGGCCGATGAAAAACGATTCTGAACCACTGCGCGCCGGACCACTGTGTTTGTTAGCAAATATTCGTCAACAATACTGGAAAACAGTAAGCGATATCATGGGTAAATATATTAAATGTTTGCGGCTAAAACCTAATATTACTAAGCATTTAATGGGAAGCTTACAAGCAGATCGTGTGCAACCAAATAGAGCCTTCTAAACAAAAGGAATTAATTTTTGGGGTCCGTTTTATTACAAATATGAAACAAGAACACACATGAAACAAATCCAACAACAGTGTATGGAAGATCCATCCCCCTATTTTAAAGGCCTTTGGGAAGCAGATGTGAAAGCACCAACTAGCATTTTGTCAAATTGTTGGATTATCAATTTTAACATTCGACGAATCGCGAACATTACTTAGTTAAATATCACACTATTACAATTATTAGATTTATAAGATTTGTATATAAAAATTTGCTATTTAAAATAAAAGCATCCCCTTTAAAAATTAAATAATATGTATATCTAAACATATTAATTCTTCTGTAAAGGTGGACTTAATTAAAACCTTATTATATGCATGATCGAATTGATCCTATACCTGATCAAACTTGATGTAAAACTTGATGAATCTTTAATTTATAGGAATTATGTACTTAAATAAATATCCCCTTCTGAATTATATGTTTATAAATTTATGTATTTTCACTATACGAAGTTCTACGATTATAAATAAACAAAGTTTACTACGATACTGTTTTTTATAATTGACTAGCTTAACCGGGAGTGCTTTGATACCCCCATCATTACAAAAAAAATGTTTGTGTAGTTTAAAACCCCATTTTATTATACGTAAATTAAATACTGTAATGGTCTAGCATATACAATATTTGTAGTTTGTCCACGCGGAGCATAAGCAATCCAATCGTTGGGTTTTCCAACACTGAAGCATGCAACGTAAAGCTGTCCGTATGAGAAACATTTACTTGCCAAAATTAAGCCATAAACTTGCAGGGATTGATCGTAAGCTTTATTGGTTATCATTGCTAACGCTAACCGAACAGGAAACTGCAATCTTGGGAATGCATGCCAACAGCACATTTGCCCGTTATGTTTGTTCCTGAGTCGGAAGCCCTTGAGGTTAAAGTTCGAGATCGACGGGTTTCTAATAATAGTTTGTGTTGCTCTGAACTCTTTGCAACTCTTGAGGTTAAGGCTCGAGATCGTTCAATTCTAAGGCGTATTTGATGTTCTTCAGATGTTTAATTTTATCTTTTAAAAATTGGTTCACATACGACAAAGGTATTTTATAACCAATTACTGGGGCAAACGCACCCCTAAAAAAAATTTTTTTGTGGACATTTTTTATATGCAAAAAAAGTTTGAAAATTTGTCTACAAACGACAAAGTAATTTAATAACACAATTTTTGACGTGCAAATTTCAACCAATTAAAAAAAGTTAGTGGACCTCTTTTATATGTAAGAAGCATTTTAAAAATTAGTGCACAAATGACGAAGTTATTAGATAATCAATTATTGGGGCAAGCAATTTGCGCCAACCCCAATTCCAAAAAAAAGTTTTATGGACCTTTTCCATATGCAAAAATAATTTTGAAAATTAGTATACAAACGACAAAGTAATTTGATAATCTATTTTTTGACGTGCACATTTCAACCAGTTAAAAAAATTTTAGTGGACCTCTTCTATATGTAAGAAGCATTTTGAAAATTAATCCACAAATGACGAAGTTATTTGATGTCAATTATTGCGGCGAGCAATTAGCACCAACAGCCCCCTAAATTTCCCACAAATAAATTAAGTGGCCCTTTTGCATATGCAAAAAAAAATTTAAAAATTGGTATTATTTTTTGGCGGGCACATTTCTAAATTTTAAAAAAAATTTTGGGATCACCTCTTCCATATGCAAAAAGCATTTTGAAAATTGGTCCACAGCTGACGAAGTTATTTCATAATCAATTATTGGCTAGAGCACTTTACACCAACTAAACTAAAAAAATTTCACAAAAAGAATTAGTAGATCTTTTGCATTTGCAAAAGAAATTTTGAAAATCGGTCCAGTGGACTGCTCTCCTATAAGTTACAATCAAACAAAGATACATACAAACACACATTCCGTTTTATATATCTAAACTACTTTGTCTGGATGTAACCGTTTTCTCATCCTATACTGCTGCCAGTAGTTTTCCGGAAATTGCACGTTATTAAAGGAATAAAACTCACCGAATTTAGGAAGCCTCACTCTTATAGTTGTACAGATATAAAAAAAATAATAATTATATGATATAATAATAAATAATTAAAAATAAACACTATGGAGGTACCCGTTTCCTCCCTCCTATACCGCTGATATTTTGCTGGAAATCGCACATTATTCTAAGAATAACAACCATCGAATTTATAAATTCTCCCTTTTATAGCATTACAGATATCAGAAAATGAATAATTATATAGTATGGTGGTACCCGTTTCCTCCTCCTATACTGCCTATATTTTGCTGAAAATTGCACGTTATTCGATGAATAACACACATCTAATGTAGAAAGCTTCACTCTTATAGTTGTATAGATATGAGAAAACTAATAGTTACCTCCTACAGGGGGAACCCGGCTTGGAATTCAAATAAGCTTTATTAACCACATCTGGCCCGTCCAACATTAAAAGCTAAATTTTTTATACCTTTTTTTGGACATCAATTTTGCTGTTCGTATACATAAAGAACCCCAACAACTAAGGTACATTTTTCATTGAAAATATATCACTTGTATCATTAGATGATGTGCAAACTTATCAACAAACATACTTTATAAGTCTAATTTATTTTACTGCATTGGCTTCCAGGTCTGATCAGGTTCATAACCTCACAAAGTGTCCGACAATTCGATATACTGAGTCCAAATCGCGTGCGAGAAGATAACAAACTAAGTTAACAAACTAAATCTGTTTCGCTCATTTTGAAGAGAGCGAAAAATATGTTCTCTCTACAGTTTGCAGAGCCAAATTTCAGTTCTACCAAGTTTAAAAAGTGAAATTTCTTGCAGCATCCATCTAAAACAGCTATTTTATTGTGAATATATGATCTTCTTCTTTTTTGTATATGGGAGATGGTTTTAAAGTTAACAAACTAACTTAACAAACTATTTCAATATTCTTTATTAATAAGAATAAATCATAAATTTGTTAAAACAATACAATGAATTATGATGATTACTTATAGCACACTATCAAGATTTAAGTAAATTAATTTATGTAATACCGAATACCTGGAAATATCGTTACATTCCGTATCTAGATACATTACCCTTATTATATATTTCATTCTTAAACAAAATCTAGGAATTCTTCCTGGACGGGACCACTTGCACGTGAAAGGGGACATTATTGCCTTCAATTTGGTATACAATTTATATAGCCCAAAAGTTTTTTGTTGAACAAAGTTTTAAAAATAAAAATATTTTTCGTTCCACAAAAAATACTATTTTTGGTATAATTCAAATAATGATAATAAACCATATTTTGCCATAATTAATGGTAATGGGTTTTATTAGAAAACTTTACTTGTGTATCAAAGTATTTTCCTCTGTAATTTTCTCGACTAGTTCAGACAATGTTGAGCCGCTATATATAAATCTTTCCATCTCAATAAAATATTGTATAGGAATTACTGTAGGTTAAATAGTTTTAAAGGTTAGGTTTTCAGATGGAGATAGTTTTAATTAAATAGCTTTAATTAGGTATTTTAATTGAACAACTTTAATTATTTAGATTCATAAGACAAATTACACAAGTATACACGGTTTTGAATCTAAGCAACCAAAAGCTGTTTCTAAGGTTATTTGGGACGCTGAGCCCGAATCTGCACTCCGTTTTTTGATATTGGTTCTCGAGATATTAAATAAACAAATTGTTTTTAATTTTTTACAATTAATCTCCATTTAATTAATTAAAAAGTGTAAAATTAGAAATGAAGAGCAGTCGAACTGAGTCGCTTGTATTATTTGCGATCTGTTTCACGCATTAAAGTCCAACAGTAGTCGCTCATCATGCCCTCGTCCCAAAATCCTTGGTATCGTTTTTAGATTTTTACCAAATCTTGGTGTAGTCGCTCTCCTTGCTCGTCGCTTGTATCTCCCAAGTTTTCAGAAAAAAATTTGAGAGACATTCGAGCTCTAGTCTTTCAATAATTTTCAACAAACTGTCGAATATTTGCTTGAAATCCGGGGATTTGCGGTTACCGAGAAAGTTGTGAACAACATCTTGAAATGACACCTATGCTGCTGTTTCATTTTGTAAAGTTTCTGTCGGCCAATAATTTTCGCATATCAGGTCCGACAAATATTCCCTCTTTGATTTTGGCGTACAATTTGGGAAATAACTTGGTCAAGTACTCAATAGCCGGTCCTTCACGGTCGCGCTCTTTGACAAAGTTTTTGATAAGGTTAAGCTTTATGTGGAGTGGTGGCAAGAAAGTGTTCTGTGGGTTCACAAGTGGTATAAAAGAGACGTTTTGTTCTCCTGGTTCATAATTAGTACGGCTTTGACAATCTTTTTTCACATAATGTTGATCAGTTGCACGGCTATCCCACAGACACAAAAAACAGCAAAATTTGGTACAACCAGATTGCATCCCCATCAAGAGACCAATAACCTGTTGGAATAGTATATAAATCATTTATTCCTTAAAATTAAATTGAAATTTATTTTCAAACCTTCAAATCGCCACAAATTTTCCATTGATGCTCTTTATATTTTATCTTGATCAAAATTTTACATATTGTATTCATATAGCATTCCTTCGTTTGTACAGAATGATCAATTGGAATTGATGGTTTTATATTTCCATTGTGTATGAACAAACGCCATTCATTTACATCGTGTGGTGTATTCATCCCATCAAACAAACCGTTGATGTCATAGAAGAAGCATATATTCTCCTCTTTTTTGAAAACCGGTAAAAGCGCCTCATTTCTGGTTCTATATACAGTGTCTTTTGTTTGAGTGTCAAGATATTTCAACTCCTGCATTCATGATGCGACCAATTCTGTAGAGTTCACTTTGCGAAAGTAAATGTTTTTCCTCCATGTTAAAATCGGTTCCACTGTTCCTCGGTGATGAACTATAAGTTTCCATAGAATTCGCATTCGTACCTGGACAAATTGGCAAAAGATCATTGTTCGCACGGGGAACTGATGATACTTCAGGATATTTATATGTTGCTAGTTTTTTTGCATTTAGACCGACGACATTCATCAAGCAAAAGTAACAATCATCTACATGATTTTTCGGCTCTATCCACAACATTGGCAATGAAAATTAAAAACATACTTTTTTACCGCGGAACCACGTGTATAATATTGTGCTACACGCGTTACAAAACAATTGCGGTACCCACGGCTTGTGAGTGTTTGATACAGAGAAACCAAAATAATAAAAATATGCATTTCTGATTCGCATTAGTAATAACTTTGCCACTTTTTCTGATTATGTAACATACGCAAACATAACAAAAACACTTTGAATCAACTTTATAGTTCTGTCTTTGCATTTTCACACGTTTTGGATTTAAAAAATAAACTTAAAAAATACAAATTAAATAACGTTTCGAGCGACGTCAACAGCTGACTGTCATTGTGAATATTAATACATAAAACAACTTCAAATGCTTATATACAATGGATGGATGGTATTTTTTCTTAAGCGATTAATTTAGAATTTCGTGAAAAAAATCTCCATATTTTTCCAATGCTGGCTATAGCGTGCACGCTTTAATGGATTTAAAATTTTCACTACAGTCTGTTTTAAAGTGTAATCTTTCGATATATCAAAAAAAATGTTGGTTTGGAAAAAATGTTGAAAAAACCGTCGAACAATTAAGCTCTAATTTTTTCAGAATTTAGTAATTTTTCACTCTCATTTCAAAAAATTTACTGTGATTTTTTTTCACGACTACATGAATTGAGATCAATTAAAAATTTTTTCTGCATATTATCAGAAATTGTATTAAAAATCATATAATATTTTCTTTTTAATTTTATCTTTGCTATTACCGGAGATATTAAGAAAATAGCGAGCAAGATCAAGGCGAAAAATCAAAATTTGAAAATTGAAAGCCAAATATCTTTGAAAATAATAAAGAAATTTTTGTGAAACAAAATGTATTTTCTTTATATATTAAAAAGCTTTACAAAAAGTATAAATTGTTAAAATTAAAAAATATTTTTAAAAGTTATGAAGCCAACTAAGTTTTACATGCCCGAGGTAGTCAACAAGGTGCTTCAAATAAAAAAAATCCTTAAAGCTTAGGTCGTCCTCTATGATTGCTACATACATTGATTTGCAATCGGATCGCAAGTTTTAAAGATACTGTATTATTACCCTTTTTTAATTGGCCCCACTGTGCAACGTATCAGGAAAGCAAACAAAAACATACAACACACATTCAAATAAGGTCATTGACGTATACACACAAGTCATTACGTAATCCGTACAAACGCATACAGACTTTCTCTATATTCATAACAAAAGCAGCTCACAACAACTAATATAGACAAATACATACACAACACCTCATAAGAACCGCAGCACCGCACACCTACACAAAAACAGTACCGTGACAAAACTGGTTTCTCTCAAAGACGACAATAAACGTCTACTGACGGCATCTACTGCTTTATACTGCGTTCTTATTATGTGTTGGACACGTAGAAGTGAAATTATTTAAAAAGTTTTAAGAGGAGTTTTTAGTATCAAATAATATCAAAAAAGTACGATCTATATGAACCATTTTAAAATTTTTTGTTTTTCAAATATGTATTTATTTATATATTACTTTTATTTCTATTATTACTTCTTAATTCTATTATATTACCTTCTTCGTTATGTACTTCTAAATGGCCAGCCTCAATCAAATGCAATAGAACATTTTGTGGAACATTTGTCAGACCGGATGAATATGGTACATTTTCTGATGAATTAGGTTCAATTTTGCTTTTCTCACTTTTTGTTTCAGGTGATGAATCAGAAAATATTCTTTTAAGCCTCTCCTTTTCTGAATTGAAGTTTGTTTCGCAATTGTTCGAATCAATGTCTATTATTTTTTCTTTTCGAGAAAAATCCGTGTTAGTACAATTATTACAATCAACATATCCGAGTCTCTCATTGTCTGATGACTCTTCAGACTCATTAACTGATGAACACGAAGAACGAAAATCCTAAAATAAAGATTCGGTAAAAAACGTATAAAGTAAGTAAAAAATTGTATGTGAATAAATTTAATAACAAAAAATATAGATATACATATGTATGAACATTTAAATAAGCACGTCATGGAAATGTTTCTATAATCGAAATAAAATTCGTATACCATTTCTTGCAATTTTGTATTTCAAAATATTGGTCAGCGAACTAACTGGCAAATAAAAATAATAAAATCAGCCTATCCACAAAGCTTCGAATTTTCGAAGCAAATGTTAAATCGGTGCTACTATATGGGTGCACTGGAAGGTTACAAACGACGTAACAAGACGACTTCAAACTTTTATTAATCGCTGTTTAAGAAGAATATCACGCATCTTTTGGCCTAAGGCAATATCAAATGCCGAGTTACTAGCAAAGACAAACCAAATGCAAGTAGGAACCGAGATACTCATACATAAACGTAAGTGGCAGTGGATAGCACACACCTTTCGTCGAAATGACAATAATGTATCTAAACAAATTAGGTGGAACGCTTTTTAAAAAAATGGTAGAGGAAGCGGCAGGCTTAGCGGAATCCGAAATGAACCAACTGGGAATGTCTTGGAAAACCGGGTCAGATGGAGAACAGCTGTTATTTGCACCCTATGATACAGTGGGAGTTAGCTGAATATATTTAGTATATACATACATACAACAAAAAAGTGAATAATATATAATTTAATTAAATATTCAAGAGTAATTTATTATATTATTTAGCATTTTACTTATTTCTAAATATATGTAGCTTAAACTTATTACTGTGCAAAAAATAATTTTGATTCTCTTTAAACCATAAAAAATCCATCCGGCAACACTGCCTTGGTGTTAACCACGCGTATTTTTGCTCGCGAATATTAAAAAAACTTGATTAAATAAATAATATTTTTGACTAAGAACTGTCAGAAAACATGGAATTTTTGGGCAATTGTCGCAAATGCAAGATGCCCAAATACATATCACCTGCTGTCCGAAGATGACGATGAAGAGGTTACAAAGAAGTATGAAATTCGACGAATTATAGTGGATTATACTTCAGCTTTTCCAAAATACTAGGAATAGTTGGTGACAGGTGCATGTACAAAATAATGTCGGTACAAAAATATTTACCATGGCAGAACATTAATTACTACACACACGGTGTTAAAGGCAGTAGGATTTTTTAAATCTACATATGTATATCTAACCGGATTTGACAGGGAACACGTTTCAAAGATTACATACGTTTGCATGCCTTCTTAAAAATCCATAATTTACCGGAATATTAGTTGTTGTAGAACGCGACTCTCAAAGGCCATGTTGACAAGGAGTTCACAGCGAGATTTAGTGTGACAAACTTTCAATTAAAATAGTTTCTAAAAGTTTAGAAATATCAGATTAGAAATTCCTCTATAGTTTACAACTTCGAGTTTCCAGCCACTTTTTAATAAAGGGATTGAATATAAACGATTTTCCATTCGGCTGGTTAATATCACAATTCCATAGATTTATTGAAAATTTTAATGAGTAGTCCGCACATTCCATCAGGGGCAGAATTATAAGACGATTTTAATGATCTTAAGCTCGATACAACTGTTTTGTAGCTCATAAATGAAAATGAATGCAATATATTTAATGAATTGGGAGAATTATGATATATAGTAGCAAAGATATTCGCGAACATCTTGCTAATTATAAGCCAATTTGTTTGTGGTGGTGTATTCAGAGCGCGAATTAGAGTAATTTCTATATTTTTTGTTACATTTGTTTTTCTTATTTTTTGCACTGGCTGAGATGTTATTATTCCATGGTTTTATAAGTCGGAAGACAACATACTTTGTTAAGGCAAAAGAAAGATCTAGAAGTCTCCATATCTATTGTGTACATGATTACCTTGGAAGAGCCAAAAGTATAGTACCGATTTAATAAATTCCTTCGATACAGTCGGAATTAAATTATATAAGTTCGCAATGTTTATTACACAATATATTTGGGAGTTTAAAGTGTCCAAGAACCACAATTATGTCAGATTGTCATTGTGCGAAAATTCAATTCGTTGAAATAAAAAAGCAGAGATAATAAAATCTTCAATATTCTACAGGTTTATATGTAAGTTTTTTTTGTATTTCTTTGATAGTCGTCTCAATTGAAAAAAATCTTTAACGACTACTCTTTTTTCCATTGTGTGATGATAACGATGTCATTACCTTATATACATACATCAGATATTTGCTTATTTTATCCCTCCAAGTTTAAAGTTAAATTTTTTATACTTTTTTTGGACATCAATATTGCTTTTCGTATCCATAAAGAACCACAAGAAGTAAGGTGCATTTTTCATTGAAATTATATAACTTGTATCGTTTAGATAATGTGCAAACTTATCACAAAACTTACTTTATAAATATAATAAACATATGTATGTTATTGTATTGGCTTCTAGGTCTGATCAGGCTCATAACCTCATAAGGTGTGCGACAATTCGATATACTGAGTCCATAGCTTTTTATAATACTAATTGTTTGGTCATGTTGCCAGAATGCCAGATTACCTCCTGCCAACACGAGTATTAGTAGAAAGACCTATGGATACTAGCGCCAGTTAAAGAAAAACTGCATGGTAGAGTGGTCCGAAAAAAGTACGTACGCAATGTATGCAATGTTTACATGTTTCACAGTTTTCTTGTAACTGTTATAAGTATGTATTGTGAGTAAAAAATTTTACTATTGTATAAGAAAAAAATATTATCTGTATATATACTCGTAAATACTAGCTTAACCCGGTGTGCTTTGGTACCCTCCATTATTATAAAATGAAATAAATTTAATACCACTGTTTAATAAAATACACAAACTAATTTGCTTATCAACCAACGTTAACACTTCAAAAGTTTTTTCACATCTAATATATTTACTAAATGCTGCACAAACTTCACCATGCCGTAGCTTAGACAAGACTGACTTGTCTGTGCATTGCAGTATCGGCTTTTATACCTGTTGACTGTTAAGGTTTTCGAACGTAGTAGAAAAATCCTCACCATGACAATAAGCTTGCTTCGGTAACCCTGTGTTGTTATTCAGCTATGTTATGGTTTTTTTTATTTATTAGGTCAATAGATTTTTACATCCTTACTGACTTAATATGAATAACAAATATAGAACTATATAAAAAATAATTGGTTCAACAATTTAGATATAAAGTAGGATTTCTCTTCAATACGTCGTTATCTCAGATAAGTTCGTAATATGGTAGCTTTTATTAAAGTTAACACATGCGCGACGAAAAGAATCATTATTAGCATATACAGAACGGTAGTTCAGAATTCAAAGTTTTGGGTGTGTCTTACAAGAACGTTGAAGTTTAATTGACTAAATAGGACTCTGAATCAACATCATCATGGCAATATTCTTTAAGCAAGTCTGCTATGATACGGCGACAAGACATAAGAATTCCAACCAAGATCACGGAGACAGAAAATAAAAACTTGTTTTTATACCGATTTAATACTATTAATATGAATAGAATACCAAGAATCCCAAACAATTAATAGATACTCAAGAATTGGTAGAACAAGAGAAGTATATAAAAGTTTTGTAATATAGGGATCTAGCAATTCCTTTGACCAGCGAGTCATGAATCCAAAGAACCCATAGGCTTTATTTACCATTATAGAAATATGATCACGAAAGTTGAGCCTATGATCCAACAGTATCCCAAGATCCAATTTGGTTTGAACTTTATTTAAAATAGCAGTACCAATATAATAAGAAATGACGATCGGATTGTATCTGAAAAATAATAAGTGCTTGCACTTCAAGATGTTTAACTCCCATAAATTAAATCTGCACCATTGATAAAAATTCCGAAAGTCGGCACTTAATAAAGTATGTCCATTAATATCGTTAAAAGAGTTGAATATTTTTACATCATCGGCGTACATCAGTACTTTAGAATGCTAAACAACAGTAGAAAGATCATTGATGAGTAAATGATCAAAATTGGACCCATGTGACTGCCTTGATTGACACCAGAATGTACTTGAATGATTTTTGATATAACATTCCCAAATTTGACCTGTTGAGCTCTTTGCGATAGATAAGAGCTTAACCATTTTAAAGCAGAGTAACTTAAGCCCATAAGTGATAATTTGTGCAATAAAAGAATAAGTTGTATCATAACTAGATAAGTTGTTGTGCTATCATAAGACTTGGTAGAATAAGTTGCTGAAAAGAAGTCAACATATATGTATATTGCTTATTGAAACATCATCAGCAGTCAAGGAGCCATACTTCAAGTGCTTTGGATAACCTGAAGAGCGACGCTAGGTGAATACAACATGCATAGTTGTATTTAACTTCACCCTTGTAGATGACCAAGAGGGACAGTAAGCAAGGTGGAAGCCAATCTACAGAGGGGAATATAATTATAGCCCACCCGTTCTCGGATGAATATAATTAGGGTTTAGATAAGAGGGGGAGAAATTTGTACAACTGATATGGTTTGTTCCTGTGCAGGTGGATGCTGAACAGTTCTTACCTCTAGGGGGATGATAGTAACGAAATTGCATTTGGGAATTTAATTTTGGGTAAAATTCACTTTCAATTTATAGGGTTGTAAATAATTGCAGTTGGTTAACGATAATTTAAAATTTTTGCGATAAGTATGATAGGGCTTGTATTAATTACAATTTCAAAGGGTTTAAAGTAACTATTTCTGCGATTATTACAAGTTAAGGTGTTGATCGGATGATCAGTAAAATTCAAGTAAGTATTTTTAAACGAAATTTTTCATCGTATCGATTTTACAAAAAAAGGATTTAAAAGAATGGAAGTCTTAAGCCTACATTATTACAATTTTAAGTACTGCCAAGTTTGCAGCATATACACTTAAAGAAATAGTTATTATTATTAGGAAACTTCAATGCAAGATAATTCTACTCATAAATTAATGTTCAAACCTCGCCCTTAGTTGTCTTCTTTTGTACATAAAACTTGGGCCAAGGACCGAATAGCTTCTACAAGTATTTTGGTGTTAGATATGGTGGTAATAGATGACGGTTGTTGGGTTGATGTTGACTTAGACGGAACAGGTTGCGATTTGTTTTCGGTTGTTGTGACGGTGCTTTGCACCCGGTTACGGGTTTGATGTTTTCGATTTCGAAGAAGTCTGTAGTCCTCTGGCATGGATCGGTCTTGTCGACTTTAGATGAAGTATCGTATGATGAAATTCATCACACCGTCTGCAGGTACGCATCGACGTGCATGACCTCAAATAGTGACTGCGTGCAATATAATTCACGCAATACCTCGTTCTTCTACCGTCATTTTTCTGAATTTCCGGCAGAATCGTAGGGCGTGAAACGATCTGCAAAGAGCACAATTGTACCTCTTCTTCTCTGGCTGGTGACAATGTCTCTTTCGAGTTGAAGCTGCTCAACGAGCATGAGTTGCTTTATGTTGTTCGTGGCTTCTGTATAAAGAGAAATAGATTATTAGAAATGACACATAGGAAAATATTGGTTAACAGGGAGCGGCGAGCATTAGTTGATGTGTTATATAGAATATATTAATTTTATAGATTAATATGTGTGAGAGGAACCAAAAGAGGATGAGTGTAAGGAAGATTCCTCCTTATCCGAAAGGGGTAAATCGCATAGTTTAACGATTGGTCGGGATATTGTTTCGGTAGATATGCGTACGTGTTGATCTGAGCCCGGAAATGTTTTTTCAACCCTTTCTAGAGGCCAACCGTGCGGTGGTCCATTACAACTACCAGATCTCCAACCTGGATGTTTTGAGTAGACTGTTTCCACTTGTAACGTTATATCAGGGATTTGAGGTATTCTTGCTTCCAAATTAACGGCGGCTTCAAACAAGCCGCCCATATGAGGAGCGTAGGGTGGGATAAACTTCCATTCAAACCCATGTTCGATATACTTTTTTCTATGTATTGGGCCATTTTGTTAATGAAAACAGCAAATTCTTCTTCCAGGACTTTGCTGAATCCGAGAAAATTTCTTCCATTATCGGTTACTACACTTTGGGGTAGACCTCGCCGCCCAACGAATCGGGCGAATGCAGCCCCAAATGCTGCTGAAGACGGATCCGAGCACGGCTCCAAATGGTTCGCTTTTGTGCTGAAGCACACGAATACACTCTTGTATCCTTTGAGGTAGGGTGATTTTTTTAGGGTTGACGTCTTTATTTCAAATGGGCCTGCAAAGTCTATACCTGTGGTCTGAAATCGTAATGAAAAGTTGCACCTTTCTGGTGGTAAGGGCGCCATTATTTGATAAATGGGTTTCTGCTTATAAATTATGAAAGATTTGCAGTTACTTATAATACCATTTAGCCGGAGCTTGAGTCTTGAAATGTAAAATTCTGTTTGAGCTATTCTGACCACCGGAATCGATCTGCACTCTGCATGATACAGCAACAAATGAAGATGATTAAGATAAAGTTCACAGAACATTGAATTTCCGGGGAGTATAATTGGATATCGCTCATTAAAGAAAGAGATGCCTGCGCCAACCTTCCCTTGACCCGTAGAAAAGAGTACTTATCGATAAACGGATTGAGAGGGGTTAACGTGCTTATGGCTGGTAGTGGGTTTGAATTTAATTCCATTGTATTCCTCGAGATAATATGTTTTTTGAGCTAACATAATAAGTAAATTTTTTACAAACTTAATTTTCTGCTGGGTTACGTTGCGCTGAATACCGTTCATGTTTCTTGTGGTTCTGTTAAAGAATTTGAAAACATAGCATATCACGCGTAATCCTCTGCTTTACGATGAGAAGTCATTTAACGGATATTTTACTTTCACGTGAGTGTGTAGGGATAAGCTCTCTGCTATGGGTTCAGCAGTTTTCAATGGGTTTCGTTTTGGCCATGACGATAGTAGTTTGCTTAACCATGTTGGTCCATACCACCAAAGAGTTCTGTGCCACCTCTTGCGAGGTACAGTCACGCGTTCCTAGATCCGCAGGGTTGTCGTGTATTGGGACATGTCTCCAAGTTGCGTTGGGGACTAGGCTGTGTATTTGTGAAGTTCGATTTGCAACATATGCTTCCCATGATGATGGAAGTTTTAATAGCCAACCTAGTGCTATAGACGAATCAGTCCACAAATTGATCTCGCTGGCATCAAACTTCAGAGACGAAATAACATATTTCACCAGGTTTGCTAATAGTAAAGCGCCATTGAGTTCAATCCCGGGAAGTGAAACAGTTTGGGTCGGAGCAACCTTACGTTTAGCTAACAACAAGTTTGTGACAGTATTATTACTTTGACACCTAACATACAGTGTGGCATTTGCACTGGTTCTTAAGGCACATATTGTATCCATCGGGAAATGGAAATTTTCTCCACCGGATTAAGATCTTGTGTTAGGGCGTTCCTCATCCTAATTTACGCCTTCTAACCATAGTTTCCGCATGAGAATCTTTGCCTTTATGAATATGGGGGCTAGCCATCCTGCAGGATTAAAAAGTTTTGCTACTGAAGAGAAAATTTGTCGTTTCTTTATTATGATGGGGTTATCAATTGGTGGGAAAACTGTAAGAAAAGGAATCAGTTAGTGCATTCCACTTAATCCCGAGAGTTTTAGTTGCACTGGTTTCGTGAAAGCGCAGAAAATTCGAATCGTACAAATCTTTTTCTTTTAAGTGAGCAAGTAATTTTGGATTAATTGCAGTGATCTTTTTAAGTGGGAGTCCTGCAGATTCCAAGGTCAAAATCAGTTGTGTTTGAGCCGAAATTGTTTCCCCTAGAGAATGCCCTTCGGAGAGTATGTCATCAACATACGTTTCGTTGCGCAGGATCAATGATGCCTTGGGATATTAAAATTCAGAGTCATAAGCAAGCTGTAAAAGGGTTCGAATCGCTAGATATAGGGCGCAATTAACACCAAACGTGACCGTTCTTAATTGGTAATCTTTTATGAGGCCGTCTGGGTGAGACTGAAATAATATCCGCTGAAATGGCCTATCGTGGGGTGTACTCGGATCTGACGAATTATTTTTTGAATGTCGCCACTAAATACATATTTATACTTTCTCCAATTGATCAAGAGTTATGTATTCGTTTAGTACCATTTGATATTGTTATTTTAAAATGGGTTCTTTAGTTATAGTTTCTTCCATGCTCGAGTATTGAGCTAAGGCCATGAATCGGGATGAGCCTAAAAAGACTAGATTGGGGTAGTACTTCTTAAATGGTCTTCGCAAAAATCTTCCTCATCTGATTTCGAAGTGGGCGCAGGGATTTCTTAGAGATCCAAAAATTTTCTTAGGGTTTTGTTGACTTCTGTTGTCACTGACGGGATAACCGATGTTTGAATTGTCTGAGTTCTGATGAGCTCCTTAGAACCCAGCCAAAAATTGTATTTTGAAGCCAAAAATACCTTATATAATAAATACCTTCAACATTGAGAAACTGCTCAAAGTCATAACCTAATACGAGATCTATTTGTGACGATTTATTAAAATTGGGATCAGCTAAATGCAATTTCGCCAGCTCGGGTGAATAGGGGATTTCGAAGGAGGAAGCCGGAATCTGCTTGGTCACTTTGCGTAGTACTATGGCTTTTATGGGAGCTCTCCGGTTATATCTTTTTGCATATAAAGTACATTTGCATTCTTTGTTTGCCATCTATTTCTGACCTCCAATGCCAGTAATTTCGAAATGTGATTTTTGATATGGTAATTACAGTCAAGTTCGTATTTTTTCGGTTAAGAAAGTCCTTTGAGACCCATGGTCGATCAAGGCTCTAATGGTAAACAATTCACCTCTGGTTTCATTCTGTACAAGTGCCGTGCGCAGTAATATGCTTTCATAGTTAGCAGAAAAGTTAGCTTGAAACTGTTTTGATGTGCTTGATAATTCGTCTAACCCGTCGTTTCCGCCATATTGTGTTGTATTTTTGCCCGGCGCCTGGAAATCATTATTCTGATTTGACCCCTTTCCTTCATGTTGTGTTGTATTCGGGTTTTGAGTCGTTGGGTACTGGATTTGTTTCATATACAAAAGCGTGTGATGCTCTTTTTTGCAAATTAAGCAGGTGTATTTACCTTTGCAATTAGATTTCATATGGGAAGTTGCTAGACAATTATTGCACATTCTGTTCTGGAAAACATAGTCTACACTTTGATGTACAGTAAAGGATCTAAATTTTGAGCATGTTCTGAGATTATGTTCCTCATTGCATAATTTACAGAATGAACTTAAGGCCCCCTGTACATTGCGGGTTTCTGGGTAAAACTTAATATATTCTTAGCCTGTATAATACTATTAAGTCTTTCTACAGTTTCGTATCTGTCCACGAGAAATTGGGACATTTGGGACCATTTAGGCAGTTCACGAAGAGACGTTAGCGATTGTTCCCATAGCGCTAGAGTAACGTCCGGAAGTTTTGTCGAGATCAGCCGAATGAGGATCGGATCCCAACTTTCCACCTGTACATCGAGAGTTCTTACGGTAGCTAGCGAATTATTTACGAAAGACTGTACTCTTCGTATTGATTCACTATCTTCACTTTTTGCCGCTGGGATATCAAAAAGTATTTTGATTTGGTTATCGACTAAAACACGCTTGTTTTCGTATCGGGTCCTTAGTGCATCCCAAGCGAGCTCGAAATTATCATGCGAAAGGGTGTATCTCTTGACGATGGCGCCAGCTTCATCTTTCGTTTTATTGCGAAGGTGATGAAGTTTAGTGACTGGATTGAGCTTAGTGTGATTTATGTACACAGCAGCGAACATATCACGAAACGCGGGCCATTGCTCATAGCTGCCAATAAAAACTTCAGTATCGCATGGAGGTAGTTTTATACAATTACTTGAATTATCTTGAGTGGGAGGAACTCTGTTGCCGCGTTGACGTTTGTGCTGTTGACTGGAGGTCTATGTTGCTAAAGGAATTAATCCGAAATACTTTCAATAAGTCATTTAGTTGGTCGTGGCAATGGGTCTCTGCATATGCCAAATTTTTCTTGTGCCTCCTTTTTTACTACTGGAGTGATCGCAACGTCTGTGCATGCCATGAGCTTCTTATAAGAGGCTTCCACCCCATTACACCTTGTATTTAAATCTGTGAGCCTCACTTCTAAAATCGATTCCGGTTGATCCCCTACAGAAGTTTCCAGGAATGTTTCACAGAAGGCGAGCAAGTGATCGGAGTCGCACTTGATATATTCCTTTATGTTAGAAGTTCATTGGGAAGGGGCTCGAGTGGAAGTCATGTTTTACGATCTTTTGTACTGAAGGTACTGCAGGCCTAATGTGCGGAAGGGTATGAGTTTCAGAGTACTGATGTGATTTGAATTCAGTACGATTATGAATAACAAGAATATGTGTTATGAGGGTTTTAATAATCGAAATTTAATCGCACAATCTATTCTGAATTCTTACTACCAAATACAAGGTATGGGAATTCATTGACGAGATGCCTAACGAATTTTAATAAGAACAAGAATTAGAACTCAGGTAAAATAATCTTTATTTTATTTAAATTTATAATTTTTCTTTATTAAGATGGTTTTAACGCTATAAGTGGTATAACTTTTGGGTTTTTTTGGTTTTAATTGTATGGGGTAAGTGTTTGTGTACGTGAGTGTCGATGAGATGTTATTTCACTTGCTCGTTTTTCTTTGTTATACTTTCAACCATAAATCAGTGCCATTCGATGAGCTAAATTTGCATTTAAATTTCACGATTCTACTTGGGTAATAATTTTACGGTATTCCTTTTATTATTTTTTTTATTAAATATTTGCGAGTGATTTAGGGTTTATTATTTAAGTTTTTTTAGTTAGGGCTAGAAATTAGTACCAGATCCAAACATATTTGAATGAATTACTAGGGTAGGAAATAATTTTTCGTAATTCATTAAATATGCGAATTTACGGATCAACTTATTTCTAGGAAAGAAAAGAAACCCCGTTTATAATTTTCCGCGGTAGATAAATCAACTACCTCCTTTTATAGAATATGAAAGTTTAGCATGAATTAAACATTAATTATGAAATTAAAAAAACCTTAATCCATTACACGTATTTATTTTTTATTTTATATGATTTGTTTTGCTTGTCACTGTTTTCTAGGTCAGTGAACCAGCATGTGTTTTTGATTATGTAGGTCAGTCAGTAAGGCACTTTGGTATTTTCCTTTAAGCTATATTCCTTAACTCTTGGTTTTTATATCGTTTTTATCACGCACAAGGGAACACAATGATATGAAATAAATGTTGAGAGACTATAGAATAGTTTATTTTAAAAGCAAGCAAAGGGGAACAAAAGAAAACGAAACTGTATTATTGCCCATTAATTAAAGAAACACGAGGTGGTTTTAAATTATAAATTTTTACTTCAAAAATTGCTTATCCTCTAGCCAGGAATGTGGTAAAAAAAGGGAAGCAAACCGAATGTCAAAGATTTACATAGTTGCATGCGAAAGTACAACGTATAATTATTTTACATTAGGGGCGTAAACATTTATGACTTCTATCTTTTACCACTTTCCCTTTTTTCAATCAATACATTTAGGTGTACTCAAATAACTACCAGCTATTTAATATCTTTACCAATGTTTTAACTAATTACGAATTCATGGCTTTAACACCTGATTTTTGTTTATAGATGTATTAATTTTTTTTTCATTTTTTTTCTTTATTCTAGAATATAATCTCTTAAATATAATGGTTTATCTGTTTTTCGTTTAACTCTTGACGAGGGATGACTTCTTCGAGTATCTTTCAGCACCATATTTTCTGCAAACGAAATAACGAAACGATACTGATAATAAGGTACTATGAAAGCTTGTTACGGGCAGGCCACCCATCTCCCGCGTACTGAACCAAAAGTTTGCAAATTGGGTCTTTATTCCGACATTCAATTATTATACCCTTCACCAAAAAATTTGAAAAGGGGATATATAGGTTTGTTATTCCGTATGTAATTTCTTCATTATTCATTTAAGACCCCATAAAGTATATATATTCTGGACCCTTATAGATAGAGAAGTCGAATGAGCGATGTCCGTCTGCTACATATTGGTGTATTTAAAATTAAGGCCAAAACACAACATAAAGACATAAATTTTATACCATTCTCTTGGAATTTTTCATAAAATTGTTCGGAAAATAACAAAACTTGGTGCAATTATTAATGAGATATAGCCAAAAGACTTTTTTGTTATATTTCCTATTCTGTTGTTTTTTATGGCGTCGACTGTCCTACGGTCAATTTTATGAAGCAGATCTCTTGTATGGAGTTCTACGAAGGTTTAGACTGAAAATAATTGAAGTAGGTCTATTAACGACTAAAATATGAGCAAAAAAAATGGTATTCGAAATAATTTTACTTTTAAATTTTTTTTGAAAAAGTTGCGTTGGGATTCAATCCAACAACCTACTGGTTGGTAGTCACAAGCGCTTCTTGTACACCACAGAGCAGTTGTATTTTCCATAGTAGTTTACGCGTTTAAGAACATAATATATCTTATTTATTATAAAACACTAAAACTTCAAATTCTTAATGAAAATTGGTGTGGTTTTTGTAAATTGGTCCTTTTTCTCACACATTCATTACATACATACTGAAATGCGTTCATGGGCACATGTACACATTGTGTGTATGCATGTCTAAACTAAGCAAACGTAAAGCAGAGATTTGTTGTTTTGTTTTTGTTTGTTTCTTTAAGCTTATTTTTGTACGTTTATTAGTATAATATTATGCATGCATATTACAGTATTTTTTATCGCTTACAGTTTGTTTTCGTATATAAATAACCATAATTATTTTTTATATTATTTATATTAAAGAAATGTAATGGATCGTCAAGACACTGTGTACGAGTAAATATACAAAATCAATGAAATTGAATTTTAGTTTTGGTTTAAAAATGTATTATTTTTTCATTTTTTATGACTGTTTGTGATTTGAGAAAAAAGGCAAAATTGATGCTTATATCCTGTTTTATACTTGTGTAATTTTAATTATTTTCTATATTCAGGTGCAGAGCGTACCTGCAGTATATCAGAACCCGGTATTATTATTGTATTTGTACAATGTGATAAAAACTCTTTTGACAATTAAAATGTTGTTTGGATACTTAGTAACACATAACAAAGCAGAAACATCTCTTCCCGGCTAGAATTTGATAAGAAATGTTTCTTTCATTATGTAACATCAGTGAGTTATTTTTCAAAAGCACATCAATTAATTGCCTTTTCTATAAAATAAAAACAAAGTTTGAATAATTGTGGGGCAATTATTTAAAAATTACCTTTTTAGTCGGGGAATAACTTGAACCAACCTTGAAGGGATTTACCAATTTCAATCACTCGATGAATGATTGGAATTGTTAGGGGTTAAGGGATAAAGACGAAAGAAATAATTAGTTCTTCGTGCTTTATCTAACTGGCAATTGTGTACTTACCAGTTATAGGAGGGTTTATTTCCTTTAGGAATGAACCAAGTAAAAGTTTCCTTTCTTCTTATTAATTTACAATGAGTGATTTTTATTTATGTATTTAGGTTAAGAAAATGGTAAGTTTTAAATTTAAGATATGCAATTCTGAAATGACGCAGTTGCGAGTTCAAAGGTATGTAAATAAATTAAGTAAAAAAAAATTTTTCTCACGAAATGCAGATCTTGAGCGTAATAAACATAGTAAGAAACCCGAAGTCAAACGGTTTGACCGGTTGACATCTGCATTCCGGTGAGGGCAATTTTACACCACATTAGAATAATTACAGTGAAGTCAAGGTAGGTATAAATTAGGTTAAGAATGTATAATTTAACCCTTCGTCAGGCACATATTTTGAGCTTTTAGTTCTGGCACATGGTGTCTGGCCAGACCCCTATTCATTTACATGCATTTGTATGGAAATAAGGGCTGTTTGCCGTTAAAGTTTTTACTAAGATAGGAAAATATTTGTTATATTTTGTGTTTCTATTTCTTTTTACTATGTTATTAGCTACCTGAGGAAGAACAAATAGACCTGAAAAAATCTTTGGAATGAAAAGGGCAACAATTTTTTTGTTCTATATATATTTCTCTTTATTATGGGTAAAGTAATATATGTTTATGACAAAATAGAAAATTATTATGAAGAATACATTGATTTTTTTATTCAGAATTTTGTGGAAGGCAACAAAAACATAAATAATCTACTTTTGAATGTTGCTGACAAACAGGATTGTTGCATTTGCAGCAAAAAAAGCGTGTCTTACGGCGTATTTTGTCACCTTGCTGCAGGCAAATTCTGCAATCTTTTTTGGCAGCTAATGTGTCTGGACCACTGCGTGAAGCCACATTAAGGTTTGCTATATTGAGAGGTCTCCCAAAGAACGCTTCAAATGCTATACGAGTTGTTGGTTGAGCCACAATGTGCGGATTATTGATGCGATTTTCAACGTTGGCCAGTACCAATTGCTTTGCAAGTTTATATAAAAATATGCGTCTTCTTTCTTTTCTTGTATTTTCATCATTTAGCTTACATATAATGTAACTTGCCAATGCCATCACATCAATCATGTTGCAGAAAAACGCGTATGTCCAGCGTCTGGTTGGCCGTTTTGTTGTGTAATGAGTTAGCATTTGATCCATCGTATCGACTCCGGCTTTAGTTGAATTATAAAATAAAATTGCCTCCGGTTTCATGGCTATGCCTTCAACATGTTTCGTGTAATGCACGGTTGAAATTAAATTGACTGCCTTATTTTTTTTGGGCACGTAGCTGCAAAGTGCAACAAGATTTTCATGAAAACCAAACACACTTGAAAGAATTGGTCGTCTGGTGCTCTTCATAACTTCCTTAGGAAGACATCTTTTGTTTGCTCGAATGGTGCCAACAAATGCCAGTCCCATAGCAGCAAGTCGTTTAGCGCCGTTCAATTAGGTGAAAAAATTATCAGAAATAATTGTTCTGCCGCTGTTTGTGTAACAATTTGCGAAATGCATTAGAACGTTTTCACCTTGATTTATCTCCCGATTGTCTCCTGTATAGTTTTCCTTTCAATGGAAATTTAGTCTTAGCATCGCATGCCCACCAAACTTTGATCCCATACCTTGCAGGTTTTGATGGGATATATTGGGTGAACTTTGTGCGCCCACGATACGGAACCAACTGCTCATCGATGGTGATATTTTCATAAGGTTCATAATAATTTTGCAGATTTTCATTGAGAAAATTCCAAAGGTCCCGGATAGGAGCTGCTTTATCTGTTTGCTGTCGGAATGCCCGCGTACGACTATTATCGAAACGAATATATCTGGACAGAGTAATGAATTGTTTGTGCGACATAGCCGGAATATGGGCAGCGAATCAGAACGCCACAATATACTGGAGTCTTGCATATTATTATGGCTGAGACCAGAAGCATCTTCGGGCACATAATCAGCAGTGTCGTCACCATCGTTTTCAAAAACATCATCATTTTCATCAGCTTCTACCTGACTTTGAAAATCACGCACTAATGCCTCTGACAATTGGGGTTGCAAATTCGCGCTACGCAAGCGTGTATTATAAATAAATTCCAGTTCATCAGCCATAATATACTAACAACGCAACAAATCTACCTGCGTAAAATTATTCACAAGTTCAAAATTACCGCACAAAAACTAGATTACTTCTTCACTGTTCAACGTTCAATGAATAACTAACTCACAAACAAAATCAGAAGAAAGAAAGAAGCATAAAAGAATAAAGTAAATACAAATTCAATTCATACAAAATGCATAGGGGTCTGGCCAGACACCATGTACCAAAAGTAAGGTGAAGATTTTTTATTTGGCTTTTTTGTCCTGTTCCAAGGACTTTTTTTCAATTATTAATTTATACATCGAAAGCCAACAATATTTTGGGAGATTACCTGAAATTGCAGCCATGTACCTAAAATAGAAGTATGCTAAATTGAAGCATGAAAATGAAATATGTCTGGCCAGAACCATGTGCCACTTCGAAGGTTAAGCTAAATAGGTATAATTCAAAATATGTAGGTGTAAATTCAATATTAAAATTATTAAACGTTGAAACTATAATAAAATGTTTTGACAAAGTTTGATGTAAGAATTTAATTTGATATCAAGCTCCAAAATGTAATCAGCAAAGAAACTAAAAAATTGAAAACCCCGCGAAAATAGCGCATATTCCAAAAATTGCAACTGCAATATTGGAAATTATTCCCAAAATTAATTTTTTTAAAATTATATAAATGCCAAAAATTCTTAAAAATATGTGAACATCAGGAAAATTGTATGATTCAATATTGATTAAAAAGAAGCAAAATTATACAGTAAAAAGACTTAAAAAATATCATATCCATTGTGAAAATTAAACTTTTATTAAAAACTATTTTGTAGGAACAAATATTTAAAATGCATTTGTATTTCGAATAAAAGTATTGCATATACCTACTTTCTACAAATTTATATTTAGCTTCTAGATTGCATTATCCAATTGAATAATTTAATGTGGGCTTTATTAAAATGTATACTAAGAATAGTTCGCAATTCATCAAATATTTTTCAATCAATCAGTTCCTATCATATACATACATATAAACTGTGCAATTTTAGTTTGCAGTGTTTCAGGAAAACTTCGAAAACATTTGTAGGGTGTAGCGATAATAGTTCGCGAGCTGTACGGCGTCTAAAAATGGTATATGCATACATATTTGTATTTTTTGTGGTTGCATATTTTCGTATTTTCCCCAATTCAACGTATACAAATTGATAATATAAGTTCTTAGGAGATAAAAAAATAATTTCTTCATATTCATATAAAATTAACTGGACTTACAATTATTAAAAACACCTAAGAAATCATAGTTTTGTCGATAGCATGCACAACGTAATTGGACGCAATTTAATGGCAAAATATTACGAAAATAAACCGAATTTATGGGTTGGATTTGAGAGAAAAAAGCTTTTTGTTTACAATTTGATCGTAATTTTTCATATGTATTTCTCTGTCTTACTTAGTAAACGCAGAAGAAGATTTAAATAAAAAATGTTTTTATTTAAATCCATCTGTTTTCTTAGCAGGCTGAATATGAATTACCGAATTCGCATTTTTTAAATCAACTGTGGTTGAAATTCTATTGTGTTTCTATATCATATCAAATTTTAAAAAGACAACTATCAGAAAATCACTAGTTTACATACATGCGTACATCATACGAGTTTCAAAGAAAAAATTAAATTAAAGTAATGAATTAAAATATGTTGTTATATTTTATAATTTAAAATTTTTTCTTACACCGCTAAGTTATTTTTACTTTTTGTATTATTATTATTATATTATATCAAATAAAAACGTCGACAACTTACTGAATTTATTATATAATTATATAATTATACAAAATCCTATCTGATAACATATTGAATATTTTTGAAAAATAAACCTTTTATCATTCATAAAATTGGAAAAAACGCAAAAATTAAAAAAAATATTATAAATGAAATTGTGCCTGGTTTTTTAAATAAATTGTGGAACAAACTTTTTTAAATAAAAAGTAAAAGTAATTAAAACACTAAAATGAATAGAAAATTTAAAAAAATAGCATTTTGTTGTGTTTAGGATTTGAAAGCGTACGCTACCCGGTGGCGCGGTGTCGAATCCTGACCAACTATTTATTATTATTTTTTTTAATTTTTGATACATTTTAGTTATTTTTATTACTCTTACTTTTTATTGGAAAAAGTTCGTTTTTTTAAAGAATTTTTAATAGCTTTAAATTATTTTTAATATGAAAATAATATTGGAACATTTTAATTAGTAGACTAGCAGATTTATGTAATAGTTGGCGATTTTTTAATCAATTTTGGGAGAATTTCTTCATTATTCAATCTTTTCTTACGTTTCAAATCATTTCTTTGTTTAGTCGATAAAGACGTTGAAACACTTCTTGGATGTGTGAAAAATTATATAAGTGCTAATAAGGGGATGTTAATATTTTTATAATGCACCCCAGGCAAGAAAGTGTTACAAATTTGTTACGGAATTCATAATTTATGGCTGACTTCATAAACGCAGTTTGCAAAGCAACACTAGAATGCCTTGTAAACTCATGATTCCAGTGTTGCTTTGCAAGATGTGTTTATGAAATCAGCCTATACTATGAAATTTTTTATTTCCATCACGTGATGGTGCGTCCGTGAGGCGGTGAGTGGCAATTTTTTTTTGCTTTAATATATATTTTTTTCCATATAAGTTCTTTTTTTTAATTTTTTTCGTATTTCGTGGTCGTGAATTTTCTTGATTCTGACTTCTTTCGTCACTCCATAAGATTCTGCACAGCCGAATATATCTCTCTTGTTTTTTCCATGTAATAGTCCCTTACCGGCAAATTACTAACCACAAATTTTAGGAATGCGTCCGTTTCCACACTCATCTCTTGGGGCACATTCACGTCGCATGCTTTTGGACTACGGGATAATGCATCTGCTATCGTCAGGTCCTTTCCTGGGACATATGTCACCGAAGAGTCGTAACGCATAAGGCGCATTTTAAATCTTTGTAGTCTCGGTTTTAGTGTTCTAAATCCTTCGATTGCAGGATCTGCACTATGGGTTTATGATCCGTTTCAAAAACCACATGAATGCCTGTTATATACTATGAAAGTTTTTCAGCGGCCCATGTTATCCCTAATGCCTCTCGTTCAATCTGAGCATTACCGTCTCTCGGTATAGGTCATGGTCCTTGAAATATATGAAACGACCTGTCTAATACCTCGTGTGTCTGATTGGAGGAGACATAAACCAATGCCATAACCGGATGCGTCTGAACTAATGATTATTTTTTTGACGGGTCATAAAAAGCCAAAGTTGGTGCTTTAGTCTTAACCTCCAAAAACGCCTGCTCTTGAACTCTGTCTCACTGAAAATCGGCCTTACCTGTCAACACATTTATTGGTCCCAATATTTTTGAACGATTCGGAATAAATTTTGCCACGAAATTCACCAACCCTAAGAACCGTTGAATATCTGTTTTGCTTTCAGGTCTAGGGTAGTCTAGGATTGCCCGAATTTTTTCCGGGTCAATTGAAATGCCGCTTGGAGAGATTACGTAACCCAAATATGTTACCCGATTCAAACCAAAACATGATTTTTTTGTTGATGGTTATTCCCTCCTTGTCAAGTCGGTTTAAGACCCTTGTTAGCGTAGCGTCATGTTCCGCACGGGTTTTTCCAAAAATTAAAATATCGTCAACATGAGAAATGCAATTTTCTATTCCATCCAACACTTTACTAAATTTTGCTATAAAATACTCAGGTGCACAGGAAATTCCAAAGGGTAAACGTTTAAATATGAACCGTCCGAATGGACAAATGAAGCAAGTCAAAAGTGGACTCTCCCGACTTAGCTTGATTTGATAAAACCCTTTATTCGCATCTTTTTTTGAAAAAATGTTAGATAGAACGAAAGTTCTATCTTTGGCATTGAAAAATAAGCCTAATTAATGCTTCGTTCAACCGTTTATAGTCAACACATAATCTTATTTAGTTGTTGGGCTTCGGGAAAACTACTATGGGGCTAACCCACTTTGTTACATCTTCTATACGTTCTAGAAGGTTCAATTCCAACAATCTATCGATCTCAACTTTCAGTTTGGGGATTAGAGGAATTGGTACTTTTCTTGGTACTGTTTGCACAAAGGGAGTTATATTGGCTTTCAGTCTTATGTCAATCTCGCCTAAAAACTCACCAATGTCACGAAAAAGTCTTGGAAATTTCTCGAGGATTTTTGAGTATTCACTACCCGAGTTCGACACACAGCGTTTCAAATATCGGTGATTGCAGGACGTTCAGCTCAACTAAAGCATTTCGGCCCAATATAGGTGTGCTTAAATTATCGACAATATAAATTTTCTCCACAATTTCTCTATCCTTGTGGATCAAAGTTGCCGTAGCAACGCCTAACACCTTTTGCAAACTGTTATCCGGTCCCTTCAAGCAAGTATTCGTTCCCGATATATACAGTCTACTCCCCGCAATTATAAGCTTTTTTGGCATGCAGATGCAGTCTGCCTCTGTGTCTACAAGAAAATCTATCGAATTATTCAGTTTTACGACTACGCACTTTACATACCAGGGGCCCATCCCTAACCTCACGATATTATCAACCTGAACTTCTTTCAATGTACCGATAATATACTTGAACCTTCATGATTCGTCAAACTTTGGTTCTCCTGTTCTATTGAACGTATTTTTCTTGACTTTCTTATTTCATTTTTATTTTCAATTTTTTTGTTACATACATTTGCGAAGTGCCCTCTTGTTTTACAAATATTAAAATTTTGTTCCCTTGCTGGACAATATTTTCGCTCATGTGAACCATAGCCACAATAATTACACAAAATTTTTTTCTGCTAGGGCATGTAACTCTGTTATAAAGCTGTCAATAGTTTCGTCTTGTCTTTGGACCCGGGAATCGAATTTGAATCTTTCAAATATTACATTTCTCTTTGGGTTGAAGTAGGTGTTGAATTTGTTAAGAGCTTCTTGCAAGGTTGTCGGAGCAGGTTTGAACTGCAACAGTACCTCTTCACTTTTTTCACCCATTATGTAAAATAGCAAGTCCATTTGCTCATGTTGGGGTTTCGCAGATTGGCCGGATACACTTACGTACCTTTCAAATATTTTCCTGCATTTCACCCAGTGGTGCCAAAAAATTAAATTGATCTGGAGGGGCGATGTTTGCTGCCAACATATTTTCCAATTTCACTTCTTTATCAGCACAACTTGCCTTTGATGTCGACATGTGATTTATTCTTAACCTCACTATTTCGCCACTCGGTTAAGTACATATGTACATACATATGTATATATGTACATACATATATTTAAGTTTATGTTTTTCTGTTGGTTTTTTTGAATACTTTTTCTTTTGTTTGTTATTTTATTTTTACCGCTGCCGCCATGTATTGTTGCCCATTAATTAAAGAAACACGAGGGGGTTTTAAATTATAAATCTTTACTTCAAAAATTGCTTATCCTCTAGCCAGGAATGTGGTAAAAAAAGGGAAGCAAACCGAATGTCAAAGATTTACATAGTTGCATGCGAAAGTACAACGTATAATTATTTTACATTAGGGGCGTACACATTTATGACTTCTATCTTTTACCACAGAAACAAATACTGAGCGAGAGAGCACCTTTATACTTGGGATTTGAGACAAGGCCCTGATTAATTTGTTTCTTTTTGAATAATTCTTTTAAGAGTAAATCAAAGTGAACAAAATGGAAAACACTTACTTTTTTTCAGGAGAGCCGTTGTCAACCTGAGATGTGTAAGACAATCAATGTCTGCTATGAGGGTTGGAATGGTAGACAAATAATTGTTTTTCCTTCTGTTTGATCTTAAGAGTGTTGTGAAACTCTTTATGCCTTCCTTCTTGAGTTTCTTTTCGCGGGGGTTAGTATTTTAAATGTCTGATAGTATAGGCACAAATATTAGCACACACAAAAATCAACAGATCAAACCAACGTGAAGGGGTGATAACTATTGTACAAAAGAGAGCACAACAATTTGTAAGAAAAGTTACCTATTGTTGTTGTGTCTATCTAATGTAATTTTCAGTTTCAAAATTTTCATACAGTCTGTTAATTTGGCCCTTTTAATTCTTCTGTTTTGTGACTTGTGATATTTTTACAAAGACCAAATTGCTGTAGTTGATTTCGATTCTTGTTGTTGTTTTTGAAATTTTAAAAGAGTTATTTTCTCTTCTTGATAATTTTAATTTTTATATGTACAATTGCCTATGGGGTTTTTTTAATACATATTTTTTTTTGTTTCAGATCTGTTGTTTAACCTTTGGAAATTATTGTGCCTGTATTTCACGTTCAGATTTCAACCAAACCTTTAATTAACTATACACTGTAATATTGTTGTTTTTATTGTAGGAGTATACTTTTTTTTTTGGTTTTAACGTAGTCAACCGGGTTTTTATTATTTTACTTGCCACTACTCTTCCTGTCCTTTTCCATCTAAAAATTTTGTTGTTTTTTCGTCTAGGATTTTTTTTCGAGAACGACCTCTATGGTAGGCTTTACCTCTTTATTTCCCCTCCTTTATAACACTTTGTATTCTTATGGGTTTTCTGTACAGTTGGTTGAGGTACTGTTGAGAACAAAAGCACTTTTTTGGTGAAATACCGTTAAGGGCAAATCTGCATACAAAAAAATAAGTCTGTGGATCACACCGAAAGTCGGGCAACTAATTACAGAAAAATTCAACATCTTTAAAATAAACAATATTTAAAGTTTTGCAAAATAATTCATTAAAATATTTTGTCTGAATATTAGTAAATATAAAAAAACAAAAACTAGGTACTTCAACCTTATAACAACAGAAATAAACAAAAAGTCCAAAAAACCTTAAAACTATGATCACACTGAAAGTCGGCAGTCTTTATATTCGAATGTTTATGCATTGATTAATATTTGGTTGCGTATCCTTTTTGATTTTCTACAGCTCTTAATATTCTTGGAATAGATTCCACCAATTTTTTCCACACTTCAGGCGTTATTTGGCTCCATTCCTCCTGTAATGCGGCCTTAAGCTGGTTTTTATTGGTGCACAATCTGTTTTGCATACGACGTCCGAGTTCGTCCCATTAGTGCTCGATTACGTTTATATCTGGGCTTTGTGCAGGTGTTTTGATGACATTAGGGCAGCTGTAAGGCAACCAGTTCTTTACTAGCAGTTATGTGTGCTTAGGGTCGTTGTCTTGATAAAACTTTAAATTATCAGCAATACCCAACTTTCGCGCACTTTCTTTAACATTCGTTTTTAAAATATCAAGATACATGTTCTTGTCCATGATACCTTCTATAAAATGAAGGTTTCCGACACTTGAAGCTGCCATGCAGCCCCATACCATCACTGATAAGTCACCATGCTTCACTGTTTTCTTAGTGTTTTTGTGCAAAAATTCTTCATTATATTTACGCCACACATAACGCCGGCCATCGGAACCAAACAAATTAAATTTGCTTTCATCCGTAAAAATAACCTTTAAGATGCTGAAATGTTGATAGGAAAAGCCAAAATAATGTGTCAAATAAATTGTACCGTGCTCCAAAACGATAAATCTTTTTATATGTGAGCTCGTGCAAATTCCAAGCGATCCTTTCTGTTTTTTAAACTCACACATGGTTTCTTTCGAGCCACTCGCCCATGCAATTTGTTTTTTCTTATTTGTTATTCTGTTGTTTTTTTTTAATCGCGTAATGATGTCGTGTACAGTTAATTTGCTTTTATTAACGATACTTGGGATTTATCGTTGAGTTTTACCTTCTAAATAGTTATTAATAACTATTCTTCGTTCTTCCAATGTAGAATGTTTTATTGTACGCGGCATTACAAGAAAAATTTAAGATATTTTCACACTACGAAAGTAAATATCAATCAAACTGATCACTCGTAATATAAAAACAATAAGAAATGAACAAATATAACGGCAATTGAAATGAATTTCTTGTTTCTTTTTTGCTTTGCTCGACTTTCACTGTGACCATAATTTTAGAATTTTTTGAGATTAGTTTTAAAATACCGTGTTGGAAAAATTTTGGTAATGTTTTTACTACAAAATTTAATTGTGTAGTAAATGCTTAATAAAATGTATTCAAAAGTTTTTTTAATAATAATAACCTGTGATATCTAAAATAGTTCATAAAAATCTACCAATAATTTGCCCCACTTTCAATGTGAGCCACTGTATATATTGTGGTATGCATACCCTGCAGGAAATGTCAATAGTGAAACTGTACTGACTTACTATTGCCACAGTCAGCAGTACTAGTGAATTATTATACCACAGACAATGCTATTTACTATAGACATTTAACATGTGCTTGTCATTGAAAATCCACTACTGACATTGGTACTATTGACTAGGTAGTTATTTCGGGACCATATGTAGACATTGGAAGCAGTCACTAGTACGTTTTAGTAATTCTAGTCTACAATTTGGGTACTTTTCTGAAGTAGATGTCAATAATGTAACTGTAAACTTTATTAACTTTTGGAGTTTAATTAAAAAAAATAAAACACTAAAAGGCGGTAATTCATAACAGTTGTTTGAAAAATATAGGTACTAAAAATAAGGTACTAACTCATTTCATCTTTTTAAAGTTTTCTTATAGTGACAATTAAGCAAAATAGTCACAAAATAGTAGACAGAAGTGGTGACTTGGGGACACATGCCCCCAATAATATGTCAGGAGACATATTACATATATGTATGTACATATGTATTGACAAATAAAATTTTATGTATACGAGTATTTTTTTTGTGTAGCACTATATATATGTACATATATGATACCGGTTTCAATTTATAACGGTTACTAATAATATACATAAGTATGTAGTTTGTCACAGTTTATAATTTTTAAGAATTTCATATATACATACATATAGTATATGAATTTAATTGCAATTGATTTTGCTTCCTGGGTTTTTTCAGCTTTCAAACTACGGTTGATAACAAACCCTTTTTAATTACATACATACTAAACGTGAGCACAAGACATTTTGCTTGTCTAAGCTTTAGTGTTCTCTTTTATATTGGGCTTGATTTTATGAGAACACTAAAGTTGCTGTTCCATTTTATCAAAAGCATACAATAGCACATATTTATCAACTGAGCAACGGCATTATTTATTGTAGTGTCAAAGCAAATTTCACTACTTTCTTTCATTACTACTATGTATGTGTGAAAGGAAACTTTTGGTGCTTTATGTGTTCTGTTTCTTTTATTCTACGCGTGATGCTATTCTAAAATTTATGTATGTACATACATATAATTTATCAATTTACGTTGAAGTTACATATGTTTGTATGCATGTACATACATATGTAAATACATGTACATATGTATATGGAAGAAAAAATTTAAATAAATTATTTTTTAAAAGTCGGCAAAACTACGGTAAATTTTTACATTTATATATATAAATACATAAATAGGAGTCTATGATATAGAAATAAAATTGCGTTAAAAAACATTTTTTTCTTTTTATAAAATGCTTGTGAAATGAAGTATGCTGCACTATGAAGTTTACAGTATTTTCATTGTACACTTGACAATTCTGGTTACTCAACCGTTGTAAAGTGCTTTTTGGTACATAGTTGTTTCTTTGTCCTCTATGTTTGCTTTACCCTCAATTACCATCACTATTACAATCAATATTCGCCCTTGAAAAAAATGCTATACTGTACACTTTTTAGCGTCATGCGCACACATTTAATCTACACATATATTTTTTCCATTTTTGTACATATATGTATGTGTATATGTATTAACATATGTAGGTATGTATGTGTCTGCAAAAACTTTGGTTTTAATACAGACACTTTATTTCGGGTTTCTTCAATTTTAAGGGCGGATGCCTTTCTCGCCCCTCGCTGAAAAGCATTAAGACCAAGTCCAGCACGGCTCCCAGGCTAATCCAACAAAAAGAGAATTAGAGACAATTTTAATGATGAGAAAATACGGCAAATAAAACAAAAACAAGTAAGAGAGATATATTCGGCTGTGCCGAATCTTATATACCCTTCACCATTGTATTGAGAGACGAAAGAAGTCACTTCTTGTATTTCTGTTCTATTGTTAGTGCGTTTGTTGTATTTATTTGGTCAAATATGTCCATCAGTATGTCGGTTGGGATTCGTTCAGCCAATTGTAAATGAATGTCGAGGATTTCAGAGTTCGTCATTTCTTTTTTGGCATACAAGCTCTGGATTTCGAATTTTACGAAATTCTATGCAAGATATGTCGACGATATTATATGTATACTCGAAGGAAATAGAGAAGAACAAGTTCTGGAGCTCCTGAATAAGCAACATAAAAGTATTAAATTCACAATGGAAGTAGAAGAAGACGACAAAATAAATTACCTAGACCTAACAATTAAAGCAAATAAGAGTTTAAATAGAGTTGAATACGAAATATACAGAAAACCAACGGCCACAGACACAATAATACATAATTCATCGAAGCATCCTCAACAACACAAGAACGCGGCAATTAGACAATTAGTAACAAGACTTGAACGAATACCACTAACACGTGAGGCCTATAAGAAAGAGATAAAAACAATATATGACATAGCAGAAAACAATGGATACAAAAAAGAACTAGTAGACAAAATCCGAAATGATATCAAAACAAATAAAGAACGGAACAGAGAACAGGAGCAAGAAATGGAACTTGGGCTACTTTAACGTATATGGGCAAATCAACATACAAACTAGCAAAAAAAAATTTTTTTAGAAAACACAATATTAACACAGCATTCCGAACAAAAAACAATTTGGGTAGAATACTACGAAATAGCACAAACGAAACGGACCCCCTAGATAAGCAAGGAGTTTACAAATTGACTTGCTCATGCAAACATAGCTACATCGGACAAACAGGACGGAAAATAAAAACAAGATTTCGGGAGCACATAAGAGACTACAACAAGAAACTGAAACAACCAGGAGCAACGCCAGAATAAAATTTCGCGAACCACATATTCAACAACAAATGTACACCAAGACACATCAGACAAACAGTTGAATTACTGCATTTACAGCACAAAGGACGGCGACTGAACGTATTAGAAAACATGGAAATATACAAACAAAAAACGTTTGACGGAAGAATTATAAACGAACAAATAAACACTGCGTCAGACATAATATTTGAACCACTAAAACATTTTTACACAAAAGAAAACAATAACCCAAGAAAACCAGACAACACAACAAACGAACAAAACCAAAAAGAAACCCAGAAACGTACAATCACAGACTACTACCTACACAAAGATAAAACACCTAGCAAATGATCACTCAAATAATAAACTGTAACGGTAAACACAAGAGACTAACAGGAGAAAAATTAAACGAACAAGAATCAGGTAGATATAGAGCACACAGGAATATATACGAACGAGAGAGATGCAGACACGAACAAGAGAGAAAGAGAGGAAAAGAAGTTAGGTACACAAGGAAACTATACAAAAGACAAGGGACAACACAAAAAAAAAACGATTAGTTACTGAGAGAACACTGAAGATGGCACATAGCCGAAACCGGTCTGTTTATCAACCAAATTTGACGTGGGATGACGGAAATTCATTCCAAATTATTTGAAACGTAAGAGCAGGTTTAATAATGAAGAAATTCTCCCAAAATAGATAAAAAAAATATCGCCAGCTATTGCATAAATCTGCTAGTCTAATGATTAAAATGTTCCAATATTATCTTCATATTGAAAATAATTTAAAGCTATCAAAAATTCTTAAAAATTCAAGTTCAATTTTATGAACGATAAAAGGTTTATTTTTTCAAAAATATCCAATATGTTATCAGATAGGATTTTGTACAGTGATAAAATAATTAAATAATGAATTTAGTAAGTTGTCGACATTTTTATTTGATATAATATAATAATAATACCAAAAATAAAAATAACTTGACGGTGTAATAACAATTTTAAATTATAAAATATAACAACATATTTTATTTCATTATTTTAATTTAATTTTTTCTTTGAAACTCGTATGATGTACGTATGTATGTAAACTAGTGGTATTCTGATAGTTGTCTTTTTAAAATTTTGTTAACTTTTCCATTTACTTATCTGTATTGCGGTTGGACCAGACGATAAAGGTTTTGGTTCAATATAACCTGTATATTTCTGATATAGAAACACAATGGAATTTCAACCACAATTGATTTAAAAAATACGAATTCTGTAATTCATATTCAGCCTGCTAAGAAAACAGATGAATTTAATTAAAAATTTTTTTATTTAAATCTTCTTCTGCGTTTACTAAGTAAGACAGAGATATAAATATGAAAAATTACGATAATGTCGCAAAAAAAAGCATTTTGCTCTCAAATCCAACCCATAATTCGGCTTATTTTTGTAATATTTTACCATTAATCCGCGTCCAATTCCGTAGTGCGTGCTATCGACATGCGATATTCCGCAAAACTATGTTTTTTTAGGTGTTTTTAATGAATGTAAGACCAGTTTATTTTTTATGAATATGAAGAAATCAATTTTTTATCTCCTAAGATCTTAACTTAGCATTTTATATATGTTGAATTGGGGAAAATACGAAAATATGCAAAAAAAAATTAAATACAAATATGTACGCATATACAATTTTTGGAAATTTTCCCCAAACATTCCGATCTAAAAATCCAAAGTTTATATGTATGTATATGATAGGAACTGATTGTTTGAAAAATATTTGATGAATTGCGAACGATTCTAAAAATACATTTTAAACCTACATTAAATTATTAAATTTGTGGAAAATAGGTATTTGCAATACTTTTATTCAAAATACAAATGTATTTTAATTTTTCTATTCCAAATACAAAATACTAAACTAAGAGATGATTTAAAACGTAAGAAAAGATTTAATAATGGAGAAATTCTCCCAAAATTGATTAAAAAAATCGCCAATTATTACATAAATCTGCTAGTCTAATGATTAAAATGTTCCAATATTATCTTCACATTGAAAATAATTTAAAGCTATCAAAAATTCTTAAAAAAAGATCGAACTTCTTCTAATAAAAAGTAGAAGTAATAAAAATAACTAAAATGTATCAAAAATTAAAAAAAAAATTAAGAAATGGTTGGTCAGGATTTGATACCGTACCTTCTTACCCAGTGGCACGGTTTCGAATCCTTAACCCAACACGATGCTATTTTTTAGAATTTTCGATACATTTTAGTTGTTTTTATTACTTTTACTTTTTATTTTAAAAAGTTTGTTCCACAGTTTATTTAAAAAACCAGGCACAATCTCATTTATAATTTTTTTTTTAATTTTTGGGATTTTTCCAATTTTATGAACGATAAAAGGTTTATTTTTTCAAAAATATCCAATATGTTATCAGATAGGATTTTGTACAGTGATAAAATAATTATATAATGAATTTAGTAAGTTGTCGACGTTTTTATTTGATATAATATAATAATAATACCAAAAATAAAAATAACTTGACGGTGTAATAAAAATTTTAAATTATAAAATATAACAACATATTTTAATTCATTATTTTAATTTAATTTTTTCTTTGAAACTCGTATGATGTACGTATGTATGTAAACTAGTGGTATTCTGATAGTTGTCGTTTTAAAATTTTGTTAACTTTTCCATTTACTTATCTGTATTGCGGTTGGACCAGACGACAAAGGTTTTGGTTCTATATAACCTGTATATTTCTGATATAGAAACACAATGTAATTTCAACCACATTTGATTTAAAAAATACGAATTCGGTAATTCATATTCAGCCTGCTAAGAAAACAGATGGATTTAAATAAAAACATTTTTTATTTAAATCTTCTTCTGCGTTTACTAAGTAATACCGGGTTCTAAATATAAAATATTACGATAAAATCGCAAACAGAAAGCTTTTTGCTCTCAAATTCAACCCATAATTCGACTTATTTTCGTAATATTTTACCATTAATTCGCATCCACTTCCGTAGTGCGTGCTATCGACAATGCGATATTCCGCAAAACTATGATTTCTTAGGTGTTTCTAATGAATGTAAATTGGAATTTGAAATTTTCCCCAAACTTTCCGATCTAAAAAACCAAAGTTGATATGTATGATATGTACGATAGGAACTGATTGTTTGAAAAATATTTGATGAATTGCGAACTATTCTTAGAATACATTTTAATGAAGCCCACATTAAATTATTCAATTGAATAATGTAATCTAGAAGCTAAATATAAATTTGTGGAAAGTAGGTATTTGCAATACTTTTATTCAAAATACAAATGCATTTTAAATTTTTATTCCTAATACAAAATAGTTTTTAATGAAGTTTAATTTTCACAGTGGAAATGATATTTTTTAAGTTTTTTTACTTTATAATTTTGCTGTTTCTTAATCAATATTAAAATCAATTTTCCTGATGTTCGCATATTTTTAAGAATTTTTGGCATTTTAGAGATTTTTTTCAAGATTTTTGGCTGCCGAGTGCCAATTTTATGATTTTTGTCAAATAAATTTTGGAAATAATTTCCAATATTCAAGCTGCAATTTTTAGAATATGCGCTATTTTCGCGGGGTTTTCAATTTTTTAGTTTCTTTGCTAATTACATTTTGGAGCTTGATATCGAATTAAATTCTTACATCAAACTTTGTTTTTATTTTATAGACTTGCTGCTATGGGACTGGCATTGTTGGCACCATTCGAGCAAACAAAAGATGTCTTCCTAAGGAAGTTATGAAGAGCACCAGACGACCAATTCTTTCAAGTGTGTTTGGTTTTCATGAAAATCTTGTTGCACTTTGCAGCTACGTGCCCAAAAAAAATAAGGCAGTCAATTTAATTTCAACCGTGCATTACACGAAACATGTTGAAGGCATAGCCATGAAACCGGAGGCAATTTTATTTTATAATTCAACTAAAGCCGGAGTCGATACGATGGATCAAATGCTAACTCATTACACAACAAAACGGCCAACCAGACGCTGGACATACGCGTTTTTCTGCAACATGATTGATGTGATGGCATTGGCAAGTTACATTATATGTAAGCTAAATGATGAAAATACAAGAAAAGAAAGAAGACGCATATTTTTATATAAACTTGCAAAGCAATTGTTACTGGCCAACGTTGAAAATCGCATCAATAATCCGCACATTGTGGCTCAACCAACAACTCGTATAGCATTTGAAGCGTTCTTTGGGAGACCTCTCAATATAGCAAACCTTAATGTGGCTTCACGCAGTGGTCCAGACACATTAGCTGCCAAAAAAGATTGCAGAATTTGCCTGCAGCAAGGTGACAAAATACGCCGTAAGACACGCTTTTTTTGCTGCAAATGCAACAATCCTGTTTGTCAGCAACATTCAAAAGTAGATTATTTATGTTTTTGTTGCCTTCCACAAAATTCTGAATAAAAAAATCAATGTATTCTTCATAATAATTTTCTATTTTGTCATAAACATATATTACTTTAACCATAATAAAGAGAAATATATATAGAACAAAAAAATTGTTGCCCTTTTCATTCCAAAGATTTTTTCAGGTCTATTTGTTCTTCCTCAGGTAGCTAATAACATAGTAAAAAGAAATAGAAACACAAAATATAACAAATATTTTCCTATCTTAGTAAAAACTTTAACGGCAAACAGCCCTTATTTCCATACAAATGCATGTAAATGAATAGGGGTCTGGCCAGACACCATGTGCCAGAACTAAGGGCTCAAAATATGTGCCTGACGAAGGGTTAAATTATACATTCTTAACCTAATTTATACCTACCTTGACTTCACTGTAATTATTCTAATGTGGTGTAAAATTGCCCTCACCGGAATGCAGATGTCAACCGGTCAAACCGTTTGACTTCGGGTTTCTTACTATGTTTATTACGCTCAAGATCTGCATTTCGTGAGAAAAATTTTTTTTTTTTACTTAATTTACTTACATACCTTTGAACTCGCAACTGCGTCATTTCAGAATTGCATATCTTAAATTTAAAACTTACCATTTTCTTAACCTAAATACATAAATAAAAATCACTCATTGTAAATTAATAAGAAGAAAGGAAACTTTTACTTGGTTCATTCCTAAAGGAAATAAACCCCCCTATAACTGGTAAGTACACAATTGCCAGTTAGATAAAGCACGAAGAACTAATTATTTCTTTCGTCTTTATCCCTTAACCCCTAACAATTCCAATCATTCATCGAGTGATTGAAATTGGTAAATCCCTTCAAGGTTGGTTCAAGTTATTCCCCCACTAAAAAGGTAATTTTTAAATAATTGCCCCACAATTATTCAAACTTTGTTTTTATTTTATAGAAAAGGCAATTAATTGATGTGCTTTTGAAAAATAACTCACTGATGTTACATAATGAAAGAAACATTTCTTATTAAATTCTAGGGAAGAGATGTTCCTGCTTTGTTATGTGTTACTAAGTATCCAAACAACATTTTAATTGTCAAAAGAGTTTTTATCACATTGTACAAATACAATAATAATACCGGGTTCTGATATACTGCAGGTACGCTCTGCACCAATATAGAAAATAATTAAAATTACACAAGTATAAAACAGGATATAAGCATCAATTTTGCCTTTCTTCTGAAATCACAAATAGTCATAAAAAATGGAAAATTAATACATTTTCAAAGCAAAACTAAAATTCAATTTAATTGATTTTGTATATTTACTCGTACACAGTGTCTTGACGATCCATTACATTTCTTTAATATAAATAATATAAAAAATAATGATGGTTATTTACATACGAAAAGAAAATGTAAGCGATAAAAAATACTGTAATATGCATGCATAATATTATACTAATAAACGTACAAAAATAAGTTTAAAGAAACAAACAAACACAAAACAATAAATCATTGCTTTTGATTGTTTAAATATACACATGCATACCACACAATGTGTACATGTGCCCATGAACGCATTTCAGTATGTATGTATGTGATATCTGTGTGACAAAAAGGGAAGATTTACAACAAACACACCAATTTCCATCAAGAATTTGAAATTTTAGTATTTTATAATAAATAAGATATATTAGGTTCTTAATCGCGTAAACTACTATGAAAAATACAACTGCTCTGTGGTTAGGGTTGCCAGAAGGGCCTGATTTGGCCTGATTGTCAAGTTTTTTAATGCGCGTCAAGTGTCAAGTGAAAAAGTGATTTGTCAAGCTTTTTTGTAAGTTAATTTTTTTTCTCAAATTTATTCTAGCTATGTAATAATACTTAAAAAAAGTATGTGTATACTTTTAAAAAACAAATCTAAAGCCCATATTTTTACTATCAATAGAACTAAAGACTAATATGATACATATTTTTTTGTGCAATTATAGTTTAAAAAATAACTATAACTTTCTGTACAATTATTTTAAAAGTGCCAACACTGATATTTACCCCATTACTCAACACTAGTAAATTGACAACATTGAACCAGAGAAGCAAGTCATGGACTTTTCGTCGGCGGCGGCGGCGATTCGGCTTGAGCCGGGGTTTTACCGGAGCGCCAACCTTCTATCAGCTTAACCGACTTGATATACCCGTGGTGGAATAATACAGGCGGTTTTTCACTGTTTTTTTTTAATAAAACTTATGTGTTTGAAGAATTGTCAAGATATTTATGAAAATTATTATTTATTTATTATAGACTAGCTAAAAACTCTCAGCAAAATTGTTTTTACGAGTAAAAGTTAAAATTCAATTCGTATTTTCCCAATAATAATTATCCAGAATTTCTTCTTTAAAAACTAAAAATCTCTTTTATATATTTAGTATGAGTGTTTTTATTTGTCAAATCAAGTTTTTTTTTTGTCAATGTCAAGCTTTTTGACAAATTAGATCTGGCAAGCCTATCTGTGGTATACAAGAAGCGGTCGTGGCTACCAACCAATAGGTTGTTGGATTGAATCCCCACGCAACTTTTTCAAACAATTTTTAAAAGAAAAATTATTTCGAATGCCATTTTTTTTTGCTCATATTTTAGTCGTTAATGGACCGACTTCAATTATTTTCAGTCTAAATTTTCGTAGAACTCCATACAAGAGATCTGCTTAATAAAATTGACCGTAGTACAGTTGGGGCCATAAAAAACAACAGAATAGGAAATATAACAAAAAAAGTCTTTTGGCTATATCTCATAATTTATTGGACCGAGTTTTGTTATTTTCAAACCGAACAAATTTATGAAAAATTCCAAGAGAATGGTATAAAATTTATTTCTCTATGTTGTGTTTTGGCATTAATTCTAACTACACCAAAATGTAGCAGACGGACATCGCTCATTCTCTATCTATAAGGATCCAGAATATACTTTATGGGGTCTTAAATGAATAATGAAGAAATTACATACGGAATGACAAACCTATAGATCCCCTTTCCAAATTTTTTGGTGAAAGGTATAAAAATTTAAAATGGTAGATCCTATTTGGGGAAATCCTGTAAAAAATACCCATATAGACAAACAAATTATAAACAATAATTCAAATAAAACTAATGAACCTTTTATATCAAGTTCAAACCTTTTATTATTTTTAATTGTATTAATATTTTTAGTATATACAATAGGTAAAATTTGTCAATATCTTAAAATTTACATAATTAAACGTAAAAATATAAATTACAATAACGTAATACAAATTTAAATCATAAAATAAAATAAAAAGAA
>OY101441.1:81625093-81795734 GCA_956483585.1 Gymnocheta viridis | reverse complement strand
TGTCCATGTACGAAGATTGGCCATAGAACCATATGTTACATGCTGGTAATGCCTTCGGAGATAGCCCTCCGGATATTGTGTCAGCAGGGTTTTTTTCAAACTTACAATCGCCATTATTAACTACTGGATTGTGGCTATTTGATTGGCCATAAACGTTTAATGAGATGATGACCGAATTGATCTAGGCCAATACATTCATTGGGTCTGTGCAAAGGAAGGTAGACGTATCCTCTAGTCTTAAGTCTCCTTTCACTCGTGCCGTTAGTTGCGCACCAAAGCGTGCTGCACACATTTACAGACGGTGAAGGCTTTGTTGTTTTAACGATGCTTCTCTTGATTTTAAGCATAGTAGCCTTACTATTATTTTGCCATTTCTTATGGCTGAGCTTATGTATACTGCTGCCCAATATGCCCTCTCTGAAGCATCCACACGTATATGAAATTGTATTCCTGATGCAACATGCCCTTGAAAATTTTTTCTCGAGAACTTCAGGTTGTCTATGTGTTTTAAGTTGTTCCAAAACTTCATCCATTTTGTATGCAGCTCTGCTAGTAGGGCTTTATCCCGTTCGAGTTTCAATTGCCACAATTCCTAAATGAACATCTTTGCCGTGATTACTGGAGATTATTGGAGATACAATTCCCAGTGCGTCAACTGATCGAGCCAAATCTGAGACAACTGTTCGTTTAGGTACACGTTTGGCATAACCTAAACATACCTTTACAGAGAACTCATCGACGTTTTGTATCCATGCCAATCCCAGGGTTGAGACTGTTTGGTGATTTTTGTTATTAAAATCAATGTTCACTTCTTCGTTCGTTTTCGAATAGTTGAAGATGATTTGCGCTCCACTTTTGTAAATTTAAACCATGCTGTTTCAGTATGTGCTTCAAATCCTGCTGAATTGTGAGTGTCGTACTCAAACTATCATCTCCTCCCATTCCATCTTCGACATAAAAATTATTGAGTATAATGTTGGCTCCAAGCGGCTACCGTGCTGTATTCTTCTTTGCAATTTTTTCCAGGCATTTAGTTGCCAAGTACAGTGCAGCTCGAGTGCCGTAGGTTATTGTAATTAGTTGATAATACGTAATCAAGCATTTGCAGTTGGGTTCTTTCTCCAAACGATGGTTTGAAATTTGCTCTCTTCCGGATGTAAATATAAGCATTTGTCAGTACATTTTTTTCCAAATCTGTGGTAAAGCGTGGTAGTCAAAAACGGAGTATAATGGAAAAAAGTTCACTTTGAACGATCGGTCCAATGTACAGTGACACACCAGTAGAAGTTTTAGCAGCAGCATCAAAGACTACTCTTTATTTAGTCGTTGAACTTTCGGGCTTGAGTATGCAGTGGTTGGGAATGCAATAATTAGGTTCAACAACGAAATTAGTGTCCCAACGACTCGTACTCTTCCATGATTCGTATGTATTGCATTTTAATTTCGGGTATCCTTGCAAGTCACCGCTGTAGCGCAAGAAATCTGTTGAGGTCTGTTGCTTGAGACTCCCCTCGGAATTACTGCAAAATGCCAATCTCACAACAAATCTTCCATTCTGATCAACTGTATAAGTACTTGCGAAATGATTTTCACAAAGCCTTTGCGAAGTAGAAAGCGCCTTATCTGCTGTTTCCACCTTTTCTAGTTCCCATAGTTGATTAATTGTTTCTCCTAGATTGATTTCTTCTTCAATACACATTCCACAGGTTTTCGAAGATAGCTGAATTTCACCAACCCTACCTGAAATGACCCATCCCAGTACCGTATTTTGCAAAGTTGGCAGCTTCTTTCCCAATTTCATTTGTCCAATTGACAGTAATTGGTGGTAAAATTCTGCCCCTAGAAGCACATCTATTTTATCAGGGCGATTGAATTTCGGGTCTGCAAGTCTGATGTTTTTGGTAATTGGCCAATTCGGAATGTTAATTGTTTGCGATGGTTGTGAAAAGATTATTTGAAGAAGAACCGCTGCTTCGAACCGTTGCGTCGTGAAGTTGTTGAGTCTAGAATGTACTGCGATATTGACGCTGTGCCGAACCTTAGTGTTGCATGCTCCAATTCCGTTTATACATATAGAAGCTGGTTTTGTTGAAAGGCCTAAGCTCTTAACTAATCGCTCGCTGACGAAATTGAGTTGAGATCCAGAATCAAGAATTGCTCGGCATTTGTACTTTTCAACAATAAGTACAGCAGAAGCGGCTCCTAAGGTGATGTATCAATTTGAATGTTATGTAGTGCTTAAAGGAATTCTAGAGTCCGGTCATGAAGCTCTTTATAGTTGTCATTGATTCTATCATCTGCATCATCGAACATTTCCTAAACTAATCTACTGACTAGTAACCGCTTGTTGTTGTAGCGGTCTTTGACCATTGTCCATTATTATTTACTGCCTCTCCTACCAAGTGTGTTTTTAAGTACAAAATTTTTTGTACTCTCGACATCGGCTGGTTGACAACCAGCGGTAAAAGTAGATCATGATTTCAACTGATTTCCATCAAATTTGGGTATAGTGATTTTTGGCATTAGAATACCTTCTGCCTGATGATGAACGAGCTCTGATGGCTGTGTTGCTGTTAACCTGCTGATGACCTTTTTCACCATTTTGCTTACATTGGTTTTCAGTGATATGAATCGTTCCATATTATATGTTGGATCGTCGCACAATTCGCAAATCTGTAGATGCAAGTCTTCAATATTTTTCCACAATGTGGTGGCGGAAAGGACATCTCCTTAGGTAAAATCCTCTGTTGATAAATGCTATAGCGCTGGCATTATCGCGCTCTGTCTATGTATTAGTTTGCTGTACACTTCTTGGTACTGTTCCACGATGTCTCTTATGGCTTCATAATACCCCTTGACGAAATACTCATGATCCAATGGTAGAGATTTTAATAAACGGATTATGTTGTCGTTGGCCTCAAAATCTGGCCACTCTTCCTCCAAACTTTTCAATCGCTATTGAAAATAACTTTTAGTTGTTTTTCTCGATGGCGAGACCTTCTGGTAATTCCCAATGATCGTCTCAATCCTCTCGCCGCTGGCTTTCTGTTTTTTCACTAGTTCCTTAAGTGTTGCAATTTTCCTATTTCTTTTTAAGCAGGATCACGTCGGGGTCACCAAAACTTTAATTAACTCGTTTGTTAATTAATCTCAGCACATAAACTGGATTAAATGTAAATTGATATATGTAACAACAAACGGCACTTGTGGACCACAAATGAGGACTATTGATGTAGACTCTTTAAATGTTCAAAAACAAAAAGCTCTTTACTTAAATTATCATTTGTTTTATACAAAAATATTGATTACTATTAATTTTACATAAGAAATGTTGTTGATTATTAATTTAACCTAATTAGCATTTATGGTGTTATTTATTATATTTTAAGTGCATTGGCTGTGTGACCTTCATGTTCATGGTCAAAAAATACTTAGACTGCAATTTAATGTATAAAAGGTAAACGTACTAAATCATACAAATAAACAAGAGTTACTTATAAACAAACAGCATAATAAGCGAAAAAAAATAAAATTGTAACAAAATACTTAGAGTGCAAATAAAATAAAAAAATGCAATAGTTGATGAAACTAACAAACACAAAAAATTAGAAAAAAAAATAATAACTTTATAAATACAAAAAATTTTTAATAAGTAAAATTAATGCAATTAAAAACAAGGAATATAACGGATTCTTTTTCCGCAACTACTTTTTTTTGGGTTTTTCTTTCTTTGTTGTAACTTATTTACCAGCTTTATATTTGTATTTAAAGCGCCTCACTATATGAAACCTCCGCACAGTTTTTTATAGTTTTTTTATTGAAATAATTCGATTTTTTCATAACGTTTTTTTTAATTACCCCAGCAATTGCATTTTTACGCGTTTTATATTTTTGGTAAAAAAATTATGAATTCTGTTTGAAAATGTCAAAGTCACAAGGGGAACGAATATGATGACCAACAAGGAATTAAAAAAGTTCACATTTATTCAATAATTATTTATTTTATTAAATTAGCCAGTTTTTATGTAACAGTTAATTAACACGAAATGCTATTTGAAATTTGGTTGCATATGTAGATGCGTTTTTAATCATATTTCACTTTTCATAAACTTTTTAAGAAACGCTTTTCAGAGGTTACTATCGTCTTTTTTTAATCTCTTGTAAACTTTATTTCACATGGGCTATTAACTGTGTAAAAACAACTTCTTTTACGTATTTTTTGCTGTTTTAAATGTCTTTTAATTAATTTCAATGCACCATATTGCAAACCGCCACCAACGAGCTGTGCGCGTTTCTACGGCACCGAGTTCCTGAGGTACGGCAGAGCCCGGAAAAATCCTCTAATTTCACCAGTATCAATAATCAACTGTATAAACATTCCAACCGTGGCGTTAATGATGAGGATTGTACCCCATGGAAACTCTGTGTGGCTACTACGTTGCGGAGGCAAGTAATCAGCGAAAACCATGGTAGCACGTCCAGCGGCCATCTCGGAACAAAAAAACCTTGAATAAGGTCGCATGTCGATATTACTGGTCTGGAATGGCCAGAAATGTCAAGCAATATGTGCGTAAATGCGAATTATGCCAGAGATATAAAGTCACCCAGCAACCCCCAGCAGAGGAAACGCTGACAATACATCTGCGAGCCTTTTACTAAGTAATTTTTTGCTCGTTCTTCATATGCCGCAAGCTTCATGCACAATAAATTTTTACTTGTACATGTGTTGATTGCAGAAAGAAGAGCGCAGAAAAAAGTAAATACAATATCACAACCACTCAGAGCAAAGTTTCGTGTTCAACTAAGACGACTTGCTGTTACGATCAGCTCCCAACAACACCATTCGCGGCATATTTGTGTATTTTCTAGTCAACATTCACTACAGCCGCGGCTGCCAGATTTGATGATTTGTCGTAGGTTTGAGGATTTGAGGCGTTTTGATGATTTATAGCCTATTTCTGATTTCAGAAAGTAAACCTAAGCGAACGAAGGGCACTCGCTCGAATTCGAACCAATTTGGATTTCTCATTGGCACTCACTTTCGTTCTCATTAGGTTACGTATTTACGTACATATGTCAATAAAATAATAAATAAAATAATAAAAAAAAATTTAATAAAATTTGTTTAAATATTTTCTTCCTTATTATGGATTTAACTAATACATTTAAATCTCCTCGTGTTTTTTCAAAGACGGCATCAGCCATTTTTTAAGAATTAGCTTTTTCTGTAACTGAAAAGCATTCAGAAATAGCTATATAGAAATAGCTTGTATAAGCCCGTTTCTCTAAAGCTCTTTTGGTTTTCCCTATTTTTTTAGTCCGTGCATACAAACAAACGTACTATTCTTTTTTCATTCAAAAATAGTATGGGTAGGAGGTTAAATTTTCGGGAAATTTTTTACTTTTGCGGCTACTTGAGCGCTACCTAAACGGTATTAAGAATTATTCCTAGGAAGCTCATATGCTCTAGAAAGTTGTTTATTGAGATCTTAGGTACATCTTTGTAATAGATAGTAGTATGTATCTCAATGTTGAAGTAAGTAAAAAAAATGAAATTAAAAATTTTTGGGAAAATTTTTCACTTTTGCGGCTACCTGAGCACTACCTAAACGGTATTAAGAATTATTCCTAGGAAGTCCATTGCTAGAAAGTTGTTAACTGCGGTCTTAGGTACATTTTTGTAGTTGATTATTTTCTAGAAATCGATTTTTTTTAATTTTTTTGCGATTTTCATCTTGAAGAAGAAGATTTTTTATTTATATTTGTTCACGATTTTTGTTTTTTATGACAAGATCTACAGCTTTGCGTCAGAGAGTAAATCGAAATTCCGAACGATTTGCAAGATATGAGCCTGAGAAAATGATCAGTAGTTTGCAAAAATTACACCGAGACCACAAATCTTAGGGGCCCATAAAAAGTGCATGACTTTGGGCAAAACTGAGAGACGCGGGTTTTCCTTTTTTGGTGTCCGTATATGGTTAATTTTCCATGACTTAAAAAATTACACACAGTGTAATAAAACTGTTACTTTAATAACAAAGTAAAATTTTTCCCACTTTTTAAATGTGAAAATAAAAGAACTAAGAGATTAAGAAGAATGGAATGAAAAAATTTAATAGATTTAAAAAATTAAGAAGACATGTTGTCTTTTATCGAGTTAAGATAAAAGTTTATTAAAAGGCCAGTTTGGAGCTTTCTCTAAATTTATCTACAATCATATACATATAGTGATAATAAAAATGAGTGACAATAACTACAATTTATTATTATGGATTCCAATATAATACATTTCTTTAACATAAATTTATTTGGAACTGTTTTTGTTTTTATTAATTTAAATGAAAGAATATCTTACATACGAGGGCGAATTGATATTGAAGCTACCTAAGTAGGAAAATAAATTTTTTTTCGAAAACCATTTATTTCTCAACATAGTCTCCTTTTAGCTCAATACACTTAGTCCAACGTTTCTCCAGTTTTTGTATACCTTCCAAAAAATAGGAAAATATACTTAAGAATTTCATGCGAGACAGCACATATATAATTTACTGATGCGCCTACGCCGCAGATAAATGTGAAAATACTTTCTTTGTAGAGCCGCAAAACTATCAATGGTATTATCGATAGTATCGATAGTTTGGTTTTAAGTGGACTATCGATGGTTTTTATCCGATAGCGATACTATCGAGCAAAATCAGCAAAGCCAATAAAAAGGCTCTGATGGCGGCTTTGTAATATTAAAAAGAACGACTAAAATAAATTTGAAAATAAATAAATAAGTTTTGATTTTTTTCATCATCAAATATGGCCGTTTCAATACCAAATTACATAAAAAACAAATATTTTTTACTAACGGTTTTGATACATAAATGAATTTTGCGGCGGGTAGAACCGGACGACTTCTCAACGGTCGCCGGTTTTTGCTTACAGATCACTTGTAACGCTAAATTGTTTGTAAGTAGAGTACATAGTTCATAAATAAAAAAGGATATATGAATAATTTGTATTACTCAAATATAAATATTCATGTTAAATTGTCATGTATGAACTTGTAAATTTTTTTATGCTCGCATTCAAAAATGAATAGTTACATTTTTTATTTATTTTTAGCACTCATGTATGAATAATTTGTTTTTTTCTTTTTAAGTACATACATGTATGCGAATAGTTAGAAATCCACATATTCGAAAACGAACAGCAAAAAATTTAGTTTAATCTGAATGTTCGTGCATGAGTGTATGTGTTTTTTAAGCTGGGCATATTCATTATACACGTTGAATATACGCAGCTTAAGAAACATGTTTGTACATAGTGGCGCCTTGTGTGTGTTTATAAGTACGTAAGTATGCATGTTTAAATATGTGTATTGATGTATGTTGTTTGTTATTGTGTATATTTTATGGAACATTGTACACTGCGGCGGTATATTGAAATGTTAAGTTTTTCTTCAAAATATATTTATGTATCAGTCGTTAAGCAGCTCTGGGCTGAAGAACAGCTCTCGCGTCATCGTAATTATTTCTTAAGTGCGGTCAGGCTTGCGTGTGTTGTTTAGCCTTCGAGAGTTTTTCGTCTCGCTCGCAATTCCACGAAATTCTTATAGGGATATCGCTATTTTTCGGACATTATACGACGAAACAACAATAAAATTGTCTGTCTTAAATTGTTTACAGTTCCTTAAAAATTCATTCAAGGTTAATATTATTCTTTCTTTTTCTTCGATAGTATAACAAATAAAAGTTAGAAGTACGCATATTGGTAAATATATGTAAATCTAAGTGTCGTTCTAATAAACTGTTTGCTAAAGAATGAAATAATTGAAGGCCAAAGTGTCCTTTCCTTTTATCACAAAATTAATACTTGTTCCCGACAGTTGCAATGACGTACAGGACAATAATATACCTGGCGAGGCCAACAAATTGTTGGCAAAATATCGATAGCTATTTGAATAAAAAAAAATTAATTTTAAACAAGAAAGGACCAGAAGCTCACATCAATATTAATTAAACTTTACAATAAAAAAAATCTCGTCAGAGCTACATATCGATGTCTTAATATAAGAAAGGCGTAACTCAATTTTTTTCGAAATAGCATTTTCTGTTTATTCTCGTTAACAAATGTCGTGCACCTTATCTCAAATAACAATTTTGATGAGAAATAAAATGTGTTGCCTCTTTTTATTAAAAATTGCATTAAAATTTGTTTGTATCTAAAATTTTGCGGATTTTATTAAGTTTTTTCCTTCTCCTGTAAAGTAACAAAAAATCGAGTTATGCGTTTTTTTATATTAAGCCATCGATATATAGATAAAAATATGTACCTCCAATGAAGTTCAAATGCTTAAAAAGTGTGTTCGCCTTTATTAGTTTTATTGTATCGAAATTATATCAATTCATTAAAACTTAAATGTAGATAAAAAATTTAATTAAGAAAGGTGCATAGATTCGATCACAATTGATCAGTGTTGCCACCTCAGGTGTAATTACACATATCATGTGTAATTTTTAGTTTCATGTGTAGCCCATGTGTAATTGGCTGCATGTGTAACTCATGTGTAATTTAAAATTTGTATTGTGATGACAACTGTGATGACGACAAACAAGGATTGGCTGTGATATTTAAATTTATTTATGAACATGTTTTGTATTTTTTTGCTTTACATATATTAATAGCCTATTTCTGATTTAAGAAAGAACGCCATCATTGATTTCGATTTCTTTACTTTATTTCTTATCGAACAGTGACTCGATAGACAACTCGAATGAAAACGTAAATGTTTTCATATAAAATCCGATGTGGTTGTGCTTTCGCAACAAAATTTTTATATTTAATATAAATAAAGATAATTTAAAAATGATCTGGAAATAGCTGTCCAACAATTTAAATTCGCTTGGGCCTCCCACTGGTACTATTTGTTAATGAAAAAAAAAGATTAGTACTTTTGTTTGTATGCTATAGAAGAAACATATTGACACTATCTGTAAAGTAAGTTCGAGTATTGTGGTATAGAACTAGAAGCTGAAAAAACCAGGATTGATGAATTCAAGATCTCAGAATTCAATAAATAATTTGATTTGCTTTTTGGAAGCTATGCAAAGAGGTGGTAATAAAAAAATTTAATAGTCGTGTGATTTACTTTTTTTGGGTTCACTGAAAAATGTCAGACATGCCAAAGAAAAGTGAAATAAGGTAATGAGAAACAGAAAAAAGGAAAAAAAACGATATGTTTAGATAAAACAGGTATTTCATTGGCCTGAACAGCATTAAAAATTCTTATGAAGTACTCTAAACTGTTAAGCTTAATTGTATTCCCAGTTACATAAACAAATTTGAGACATTTTTTTAACTACCCGAACATCACTTGTTACGGTCATATATCCATTCAAAATCACCATCGGCCACTCACGCTAATGTACAACATTAACAGAAAAATGTATAACCCACCAATTTTTTCAATTGCTGGTTTATGGGTTTTTGCCCTTTCACTCAAATATTTATAAAACATGGGCTCCAAAGACTCTTTCACTTTCCTGAACGTAATCGAATTAAGCTTCAAACCAAATAAAAATAGGTATTCCACATTATTTGAACTTACTCTAGACGTGGGCAGATTTAAAGTCACAGACTAAAAAAATAGGGAAAACCAAAAGAGTCTTAGAGAGACGGGCTTATACAAGACGCTGTTTCTATCGCCAACTGAAGCACCCGTGGGTAAAGTGTTTGGTGTAAATCCACTAATCAATTGATGATTATTTTGTTGCAATGGTGGAGTCACCAACTAGGTGCATTAAAGCTGTTGCAGTGCTTACACAAAATAGTAACCCGGAAACTTCCCAGCACAAAAAAACTATGTAACAATGAATACTTGTGGCCACAAAATGGCCAGCAAATATATAAAAATTATCAAAAAATGTTACTGCGACAAAACATAACCAAAATTTTTTTGAGTGATAATGAGCAAAAGGCGAAATCCGCCGACAGCTAAGAGTAGCAAATAAACGTGCGGAGACAGAAAAAGCTATTTCTTTAAAAATAATGGCTGATGCTGGTGATGTGCAAACTGAATCAGCAAAGAGGATGGCTAACGCCGCTGAAACAACAGCAGCAGGTTTAATGAATTAGTTAAATCCACAATGAGGAAGAAAATATTTGAGAAAATTTTATAAATATTTTTTTATTATTTTATTGGCATACGTATGTACGTAAGCTAATGCGAATGAAAGTTAGTGCCAATTAGAACTCCAAATTGGTCCGAATTCGACCGAGTGGCTTTCATTCGCTTAAGTTTACTTTCTTAAAATAGAAATAGGCTATAAGTTTTTGTTTGTGATTGTCCTTTTTACACAAAACAAAACTGTGATATTTTTAAAGAGAATGATGTAGAATCGGTCTAAAGAAGATTATATATCTACAAAAACAAAAAAATTTCCTGAAGAACTTGGAAAGTACCAATAATAATAAATAAATCGGAATAATATATAAAAATAATGTTTTATTAAATGACCTTGAAAGCCCAAATATTGAAAATATATTCATCATAAAATAATGTTGGAATTACATCAAAAAGGTCAAATATTTAATCTAAACAAATCAAAGCACGTTATATTACAAAAAAAAAGAAATCATGTGTAATTCCTACTTTCATGTGTAATTTTGGCATGATGCATGTGTAATTTAACATTTCGTTGGTGGCAACACTGCAATTGATACAGTTCCATTCGTACAATAATAAAATATGCATTAACACACATCCATACATAAGCAATAAATATGTAACACTCTATCCCGTGTGTTCGCGCATATATGTGTCTTTTTTGAGAACACGCACACGAACTTCGTGTGTTCGCACATATATGTTCTTTTTTGAGAACACGCACACGAACTTCGTGTGTTCGCACATATATGTACTTTTTTGAGAACACGCACACGAACTTCGTTTGTTCGCACATATATGTACCTTTTTTGCCGTACACGAACTTAAAATAAAAAACACGCGACCATGTGCAGTTCAAGTGTGTTCGGATCGAACAGTACGTGTGAGACTCGTGTTCGTGTGCGCAGCCAAATTTTAAAATAAAACACATTTATGTGCGTGTTCGCCACCGTACAAAATTTAGACACACACATAAATGTTGTGTAAATAAAAATATGTGTTGGTTGCTTTTGAACAGTACATGTATGTATGATGTGCGTATTTTCTGAACCTTGGTTTTTGCTTTTCGTTGCCGTTTTGTGACGTTCTTTTCTGTAGAAAATATTTCTTACTTACTTGTTCTGTGTCTGAACTTTCGCATGTGGACAATATACATAATTATAGGATTGAATTTTGTAAATGTTTGCAAAATGTTTTTTACTTGACAATAATATATAAATCTTTAATAATTTGAAATAAAATAAAAAATTCTGACTTTTAAAACAAAATTTATAATATTTCATTCCACAAAAACTAATGCATACAAACTCTTGGCTGTCACTTCATGTTGTATTTTATTTTCTACAGAATTGTCCGCAACAATTGCACAGAAACAAAACAGCTGATTCGTAACAGAACAGAACGTACAGACTAAAGGCCTCATTAGTTTTTACTTTTCTTTGCCATTCTTTTCTGTAGGAAATTTTTTTGAATTACTTTTGTTGTTTTGAAAAACAAAAGAAAAATATTGAAATTGATTACATTCGTAAATTTTTTTTTTCATAAACAAAAAGAAACAAATTAATAAATAAAAATGAGTATTTTGTTTGATTCTGACTCTGAACTTTCGGATGTGAACGATGTAATTGTGGGAATGAATTTTATAAATGTGTGCAAAATGTGCCAAACAATTAAGTGTCGGAAGAAGCGTCGTCAGCGGAGGCGGTACGCCAGACCAGCTAACAATGACTGGTTATCATCAGGATACTACCAGAAAGTGTTTAAAAGAATTAAGGATATGGATGACGAATATTATTTCCTACACACACGAATGACAAAGGATGTTTACGAGCTTACTATCGTTAGTAAAAACCTCTCTAAGAAAGCCTAGCCAGCGTATATCTCCTGAGGAAAGACTGTCTATAACAGTCCTGTAAGCACATTTCCTTAGAAATTTGTGACCATACGGCCCGCTTTTTTTCTAGCAATCAGTAGAATTTGTTATACAATATATCACTCTCTTCCACTAAAATAATTAGCTTTTTATCTTCCATTATTTTTTAATTGAAAAAATATTTATATATTTACAAAATCTTGAATTGCAACTAAAATTTCTGACTTTTAACAAAAAATGTTTAATATTTTATATCAAAACAAACTGTCACTTAACGTTGTATTCTATTTTCTACAGAATAGTTCGCAATAGAACAGAACGAAAAAGTAACAACAAACCACACATATGTACACTTTTTCAATTGAATAGAAGCAAAACGGCTGATTCATAATAGCACAGAACGTACAAACTAATTCTGCCTTAACATTTCAACATACCAACCACAGTGCACAATATTCTATAAAAAATTTCCAATAACAAAAATTATACAATCAATTCACATATATATTTAAACATACACAAGACGCCACTACGTACGCACATGTTTCTTAAACTGCGTATCAGAGAACGGCGCGATCACACCGCAACCATAAATACACCGCAATTGTACTCTATACTTCACACATCCGAGCACTTTAAACACCGCAAAAAAATTTGCGATGTTGATTTGACTCGCCCTTTATTTACAAAGAGTTGATGCGATCATAATATGCGCGAGTTAAGGTACACGAATATGTAAGTTAAGGTACACGAGTATGTAGATTGATTATTTAAATTTTATCTTTTAAGAAAGATACTCGTAACCTTGAATTGAATCAACCTAACACTTAAGTTAAGCAGAAAATGTTATCATACTTAGTTATGACAAGAACACATTTTTATGTAACAAAGAATATACGATAATAACACATTTTTATGTAACAAAGAATATACGATAATAACACATTTTTATGTAACAAAGAATATATGATAATAACACATTTTAATAACAAAGAATATATGATAAGAACACAATTTTATATAACAAAGAATATATGATAAGTACGTATAAAATATCTAAACAAAGTAATTTAAGAAATAAACAGTTTGTAAACATATTGATAAAGATAAGTAACTAATCCTTATCAATACTTACATTTTTAATATATAAGACAAACTATTCACGAGAATAGTCAGTTTATGAATTAGCATGTGTACTAAGACATACTCATTAGAATTAAGAGAAAATAATAAAAGTTGAGCGCACGTCGTTCAGGAAAAAAATATTTTTTTTTAATTCTATAATAAATAGACAACTTAACTGGCGATCCTGCCAGGAGAATAATATATTGTTATTCTTCACGAGGCGGACCACGATATTCATCCTTGCCGCAACAAGGATACTAAAACTGACTCTTGTAAAGTAACTCAAGACTCCAGAAATAATTTAAGTAAACTCTGACCACAATAAAGTAAATTTGTGCTCTAGAGAAAATTTAAATTAAAAAATTAAGGTGAACAATTAATGAAGAAACAAAGACAAAAAGCTTTCGATAGTAACAGATTAACGGAAGAAGAAAATATGGCTAATCCTGGTAACCTACAAATAAACATGGAAGCTTTGATACAACAAATTGCAAGTATGCAGCTAACCATGCAATCATTGAATGAAAAAAATGAGGAACTTGAACGAAGATTAAATCAAGCACCCGACCTACAACCAAGCATACCACAACCCTTACGAGCCGTTATGATGACATATAATACCCCGGAACAAATTAATTTGGATGTATTTAAAACATTGCCTGAGTTTAATGGCAATCAACTAGAATACCGATCATGGAGAGAAGACGTCTCAAGGTTGATGGATGGAATAAAACAACATGAATTTTCAAACAGGTATTGTGAAGCTTTATCAATAGTAAAGACAAAAATACGAGGATCTGCATCAGATGTCCTTATAAATCACAACACAATATTTAATTGGGAGGCTATAAAAAATCGTTTGGACTACACATACGCAGATCAAAGACCAATCTATGTATTACAAGACGAATTGAGAAGACTTCAACAAGGCAATAAAACTCTAAGCCAGTATCATGATGACATAAACAGATCCCTGACTCTCATCACGTCAAAAATTTCGATGTCAGGTCATCCAAAAACAACAATTGAGATAATGATGGAAGAAGCTGTTCAGGAAGCAGTCAGAGTATTTAAGGATGGAATTAAAAACTCTTATATAAGATCCACTCTTTATGGTAACCAAATTAAGGATCTAGAACATGCATATGCAATTGCGAGAACAATTGAGCATGATAATGAACATAGACGATTAAATCTAAGTTATGAAGAGCCCAGACAAGAAGGATATGTTCGTCCGAAGCACCAATCGAGACAAGAATTTCAAAGACGTCCAAATATAACAACATTTAAGCAACATGGACATCATCATCAACAGAATTATACTCGTCCGGAACCAATGGATATATCATCAGGAAATACTCGACAGTTTATAACAAAACCTTGGATCAACAATGTATCAACACAACAACAACGATATAACCAGCAACAATCGAGTTTCAACCAACAAGGTACCTACAACTCCAATATACCTAAAAGGCAACGAGAACCCAGTGGTAATTACCAACATCAAAAAGCTATGCGAGTGAATAACCTATGTATGGAAGATGACAAAGATGACATGTGTGTAGAAACTGGAAATTCATCAAATATTGTAAGTAAAAAGAGAAATAATTTTAAGCATTTAAACTAAGACACGGGTTGCCTTGTCTCACCTTGTCAGACGGTAGTAGAGATTATTTTGTACTAGTTGACACAGGTGCAACCCATAACTATGTAAATTCAGAAATTAAGTTAAGTGACTCTGAAAATTTAAAAGAAAACGTTAAGGTTTATTCAATTCACGGTACATCTACTTTGGAAAAAAAACAAACTGCTCAAATATTTAATAAAATATTAGATTTTTACGAAACAGATGAATTAAAAGATTTTGATATATTATTAGGTTACAAAGGATTAAAAACATTAAAAGGAAAAATAGATTTAGATAAAATGATATTTAAATTAGGGGAAGAGGAAACAATTAAGATTAATTATTTAGTTAATGAAAAATATAGAAAAAGAATAGATGATTTAATGGAAGAAAACAATGGCATTGGGCCATTACCTTTTACAAATCTACTGGAAGCGACAATTAGAACAGTGACAGAAGATCCTATTTATACAAAACAGTACCCATACCCAATAGCTGACAATGAATTTGTTAATAAGGAAGTTAAAAGATTACTTGATGAAGGTATCATTTCAAAAAGTAATAGCCCTTTCAACTCACCGATTTGGACAGCCCCAAAAAAAGGATTAGACGAATCAGGTCAACCCAAGCGTAGAATGGTCGTAGACTTTCAAAAACTAAATAAAAATACTATTTCAGATAAATACCCTATACCAGATATTACGACGGTACTGCAAAATTTAGGACAGGCCTCATTGTTTACAACACTTGATTTGGAATCAGGATTCCATCAAATAAAAATTAAAGATTCTGATCAGGAAAAGACAGCTTTCTCTGTCTTAGGTGGTCACTATGAATATAAAAGAATGCCTTTCGGTTTAAAAAATGCTCCTGCCATCTTTCAAAGATGCGTAGACGAAATACTTCGTGATTACATTGGAAAATTTGCTTATGTTTATATTGATGACGTTTTAATATATTCATCATCGGCTGATGAGCATATGAAACATATTGAAATTGTCTTCGAAGCCCTAAATAAGGCAACTCTAAGAATATCCAAAGATAAAAGTAAGTTTTTTCAAACAGAAGTTGAATATTTAGGACATGTAATTAAGCATGGAAAAATCTCAACAAATCCAGAAAAAATTGAAGCAATAGATAAACTGCCCATTCCGCAAAATTTAAAGGAACTTAGAGGTTTTCTAGGAATGACAGGTTACTACCGTAAGTTTGTAAAGAACTATGCAACAATAGCTAAGCCACTTACTGTTCATTTGAGAGGAGAAAATGGTAATGTTACAAAAAATCAAAGTAAAAATAATATAATAAAATTAGATCAACCAGCCATAGATGCGTTGTTCAATAAATTAAAAAATTGTTTAAAGGAACAAGTGGAACTTCAACAACCCAGAGTTGATAAACCATTTGAACTCACGACAGATGCATCAAACATAGCTTTAGGTGCAGTACTAACACAACTAGGTAAACCGATTGCTTTTATTAGTAGAACTTTGTCAAGTACTGAGGAAGACTACAGTACCAACGAAAAAGAATTATTAGCCATAATTTGGGCATTACAAAAATTCAGGAACTATGTCTACGGAAGTCCAGACTTAACAATATTTACTGACCATCAGTCATTAACATTTTCCATTTCGGATAAAAATCCAAACACAAAGCTGAAATGCTGGAAGAATATAATTGAAGAATATGGTGCTAAGCTTAAGTATAAGCCAGGTAAAGAAAACGTAGTAGCAGACGCATTGTCAAGACACATTGTAAATGTACTAAGTACGACATCAGAAGACACCATACATTCAGCCGAATCATCTTTAGAAACTATATTTAAAACTGTTCATACTCCATTTAATGCATATGGTATACAAATTGATCTAGTACCAAATAAACACATCAATGAAGTAAGAACACGTACAGTTTTTCCAAATAGAATAAGACATACAATAAATTATACGTCAGAACAAAATTTGATAGAAGAATTAAAAAAGGTGATAATACCAAAACGAATAACAGCTATACATGCGACAGCAGAAACTATATTCAAAGTAGCTCCTATTATCAAAAATACATTTTTAAACACAACATTTATACATACACCAATTAAACTAAAAGACATTATTGATAAAGAACAACAACGTAATATTGTTGAATTTACACATAATCGTGCACACAGAGGCTACAAAAATAATATCAAAGAAATATTATTAACATGTTACTGGCCCGATATGAGAAAACATTGCAAAGCATACAACAAAAAATGCTCACCATGTCTTTTCGGTAAATACGAAAGAAATCCAATAAAACAACCATTGAGAGATGCTACAATTCCAACAGAACCTAATCAGCTCATACACATGGACGTATATTACAATGAAAATAAAACATTTATTTGCGCTATCGACAAATTCTCCAAATACGTCGTAGTGAGACAAGTTTCAGATAAAACGCATATGGATGAAAAAATAGAAGAACTTATCATTAATAATTATCCCAATTGCAAACGTCTTATGACAGATAACGAACCATGTTTGAACACAGCTGCAGTAAAAATAATGTGCACAAAACACAATATTGATAAAATAAACACACCAGTGTACAGATCATCAGCAAATGGTCAAATAGAAAGAGAACATGGAACGATAACGGAATTAACAAGAATATTAAAGATACAGAATGAAACGAGTTCAACCGAAGAATTATTTACAGCTATAAAAGCACTAAACAACACGATACATTCAGTCACTCAACATAAACCTAGTGAAATACACTTTAGCACTATCCAATTTGATAGTAAAAAAATTTATAATAATTTAAAAAAAGCGTCCGATAAAGTTTTAGGAAAATTAAATCAAGGAACAAAACACAGAACCTTTACAGAAGGAGAACAAATTCTAGTGAATATAAAGAATTTAAGGAAAAAAAGTGACGCTAAGTACAAAAAACATATTGTTCATGAAGATCGTGAGGACACGATTTTAACAAAGGGAGGAGTAATAGTTCATAAAAACAATATTAAAAACTACACTTTAAACAAAAATGATGATATTATACCTGATATTACTCGCCGCGGTATGCCAAATAAACAAGGCAACCATGGAACTAAAAAACCTGCAAAATCAGAAATACGTTCTAACTAGAACTGATGACGTTCTTTTATATGATGACCAGTCATATCTTTTTCACGTCACTAATTTGACGAAAATCTTAACTCCATATAGGAAGATTGTTACAAAGGAATATAAACCAACTGCTCAAGAAACTATCTGGATAAAGAAGATTGAAGCTTTAGCAGATCAATTAAATGAACACAAACGGTACACAAGATCCTTAAACTTTCTAGGATCAGCATTGAAATTTATCACAGGAAATCCGGATCATGACGACTTTATTGAAATGGAAACAGCAATAAATAAATTAATAAACAACAACCAAAAACAACGCCTAGTTAATTCAAGATTTGAGAAATTAATTGACGAACTACACAATCACACATTAACAAATAACCTTATAATAGAACAGGTGTATGACCAACTTATGCTACTTGTTAGGACAATTAATGCTGCGAAAAACAATGAATATTTAACAGAATCTTTAAACATTGTCGATATAAAGGAAGTAATACAACATGAACTAATTACTGTACCTATAATAAACATATTAGAATACGCAGACGTTCATATTGCTGGAACAGGAGATTTATTTATAGCTATTTATAAATACCCTATACTCAACAATCATTGTAAACTTTTCAAAATCACACCTATAAGCTTTCGACATGGGAAAATCAAAACAGATGAACAAATTGCCTATTGTAATAAAGAATATATTAGAGTCACCCATTGCGAAAATTATCTAGGAAGATATATTTGTCAAAGAAACAACGAAACGGATACATGTATAATTCCACTTCTTGAAGATAAAAATAGCAAATGCACAGTCATTCAGGAATATAACAGTGCATTATTAGAAATTGATGAAGGTTTAATATTATTAGACGGAGACCACACAGTAGAAAACAAATCAATAACAGGAACACATTTAGTTACATATACGGACAAAGTTAATATTGATGGTATTTTATATAGGAACCTTCATGATAGATTAGTAGAAGCCATACATAACAAACACCATGAAGATTTTGAAATAGAAAAAATCATAGAATCAGATAAGGAAAATGCATTTAATAATATAGATTCAATTAGAAAATTCATTATTCCATATGAAGAACATCCTTTCAGATCAACCTTTTATTCTTTACTTATAATAGTAACAGTTATAGGTATAATTATATTCGGACTAAAATTGTATAAATATTTCTTAATCTATAAACAAAAGAAACAAGCAGAATTATACTACGCATATTATAATACAGTTTTAGGTAGAATTAGGAAAGATCGGGGCGATCTTTTTTAAGAAGGAGGAGAGTTAAGGTACACGAATATGTAAGTTAAGGTACACGAGTATGTAGATTGATTATTTAAATTTTATCTTTTAAGAAAGATACTCGTAACCTTGAATTGAATCAACCTAACACTTAAGTTAAGCAGAAAATGTTATCATACTTAGTTATGACAAGAACACATTTTTATGTAACAAAGAATATACGATAATAACACATTTTTATGTAACAAAGAATATACGATAATAACACATTTTTATGTAACAAAGAATATATGATAATAACACATTTTAATAACAAAGAATATATGATAAGAACACAATTTTATATAACAAAGAATATATGATAAGTACGTATAAAATATCTAAACAAAGTAATTTAAGAAATAAACAGTTTGTAAACATATTGATAAAGATAAGTAACTAATCCTTATCAATACTTACATTTTTAATATATAAGACAAACTATTCACGAGAATAGTCAGTTTATGAATTAGCATGTGTACTAAGACATACTCATTAGAATTAAGAGAAAATAATAAAAGTTGAGCGCACGTCGTTCAGGAAAAAAATATTTTTTTTTAATTCTATAATAAATAGACAACTTAACTCGCGCTACCTTGCGGTGTGTGCGTACATAAAACAATGAGAGCAAAAGCCAGTATCAGCAAACATCGCAATCTGCATGAGCAAAACTTTTAGTATTTTGTCTTTTCGTACTCTATTATTTTTTATATTTGCTTTTGGAAGTATTCTCACAAACAATCAGTAATGCCAGACTTAAGATTAAATCTTACACAATAAAAGATTCAAAATTACCCAAAAATTGTATATGCAAAACATTTCTTAAGGCGCTATCCGCTTATATTTGTATACAAGAATTCATTCCAAAAAATTAAATTTCTTCTTCAACATAGTTATTTTTCCTACTGAGAGTAAAAAATGCAATTGCGCAGCATTACAAAAAACCAAATTTCTTTTTCGAAAAGCAATGTGAAAGTGTTATGAGAGTTTAATAAAATAAACATTGAAAATGAGACGGGGCTTTATATAGCATTTCGTTACCTGAAGCGATAAATGCCCTAACCATGCCCCAAAACATGATAGAGGTAATTTTGGGAATTATGATACATACATATTATGTACATTTATATTAATATATGCGTCGCTAATATTTTACATTTACTGCAATTTTCGCAGAACACAAAATATAAATACAAATACAGATATTTTTTTTTTTTCAAATTAAGATTTATTCCATTTTATTTTATCATCAATTTTACATGTTTTAAACACTTTTCAAGTTTTTGGAAAATTTGAAAAAAGTAAAGCGGAGCAGTCACCGCGAACGCATATGATTGAGTATGCTAGAAGCTCAAACGTAGCAATACTCAAGTGTGTACGGATATGGTAAATACTTGAGCAAAAGCAATGCGGTTGCGGTGTGATCGCCACCGAGTATACCTAAAGTATACGAGTATACCTAAATCACGAAAACCACCGATCGTGCAGTTCTCTGCTGCGTATATTCAAGATGAATATTCACCGTATACTCAGTAAATATTCAGAAACGAATATGGTTTTGGTGTTTTCACGAGTGGTTGAGAACCAACTGCTCTTTTATTTATTTAAAATCAAAAATCAAATTTAAAACTAAACTTAGCTTAAAGATACAAAAAGTTATTTTTGTCTACGGTGCAGATTCACACACCAATTCTGTGTGCAATCCGAATCTTCCCGTCAAACAACACAAAGAAACAAACATAAACAATATTTCTTGTATTCAGGTTACAGCTTGAGTGGACGAATTCGTTTATTATGCGGATTCGTTCACAGAGACTAAAATACAGGCGCATATATTAAAAGGGGTAAAATTAATTAGTGGCTTTTGTGTGCCATATAACTCCTCCACCCCCAGATTCAACAGTCTCTGTTGAATGTTCGGCAGTGGGTTTAAGTTCAATGTTTACATTTACTTTATTATTATTCCTTTTAAAACATTTTCTGTAACCTGCATACATTACAATTACAATTATTATTGTCAACATCAATGATGCACTTATACCATATGATACATTCTTATGATAAATCAACTCTTCGATTTGCTTAATATTCTCGAATTGGTTAATCTTAATTTTTTCAAAATCAATTTTTTCTTTGAAACTTATTTCGGTCAAATCATTATTTGGGTAAACGAATTTTTCATCGACAATAGTTTTCTTGTTTACAAAAGTTTTATTCAACATCTTCACATAGCAATTATAAAAATTTATCAGGTAATTTCTATTTAACATAATATTTCTTTTATCGCAGTCTTGTGTTAATTTTACATTTTTAGCATTTTTTAACAATATAAGGCCATCGTCGATGACATCAATACTTGTTAGGTTATTAAATCTTAACTTACAATTTTTCTGGATAACACAATTCTTACTTGCCTTAAAATCGCTGAACAGAGAGTTGCCTTCGTACGTAAAGGTTATGTTATCGACCGTTACTATAAGTTCGTTCTCTTCGTCAACTTCCAGGAATCTTTCATTTGGTAGCGGGGTTATCAATTTTAAATCTGCCACAAAAAAATCAACTGAAATTTTTATGGCTATAATCAATGAATCATTAACCTAATTCATGACGCCCATCCTAATTAGTTTCAACTTATAATAGTCAATATTAAAACTTTCTATTTCTTCTGGTGTCAGTACACTTGGGTGAATAATATTGTATCTAGCTGACGCTATATTTTCTTGAATTTGGGTAACCTTATTTTCTAAGCTTTTCAATTTAAGCATCTGGTCCGTGTATAAAAGTCTTCTTACTACCTCATTGTTTCTTTTCTTAAATTCCTCCAATGTTTTGTCTATCTTACTTCTGTCGCTCTCTACCGATTTTCGTATTGTTTCGATTGCCTCACTAAAATGTGTATTAATGGTTATCTCTTTATTGAGGGTGCTTATAGCGTTATGATTGTTAGTTTCGGTATTCTTTAAATGTTCTAAAATTTCTTCTCTGTCATTGTCGTCCATAAGTCCGAACAACCATTTGTAAATATTCCCCATGCCGTTAATCAGGCCTCTTTTCGATCTATTGGATTGAGAAGGTGTGATGGATTTGACTTTTGTCCTAATAACGTTAATTTCCTTTCTTAAGATATCCTTATCATAAACATCGATCTCTTCTATGTTTACCTCTATTTTTTTGATTATGCTCAAAATTTCCAAGAGGTGTATGTAGGGTTGCCAGAAGGGCCTGATTTGGCCTGATTGTCAAGTTTTTTAATGCGCATCAAGTGTCAAGTGAAAAAGTGATTTGTCTAGCTTTTTTGTAAGTTAATTTTTTTTCTCAAATTTATTCTAGCTATGTAATAATACTTAAAAAAAGTATGTGTATATTTCTAAAAAACAAATCTAAAGCCCATATTTTTACCATCAATAGAACTAAGGACTAAATGATACATATTTTTTTTGTGCAATTATAGTTTAAAAAATAACTATAACTATAACTTTCTGTACAATTATTATAAAAGTGCCAACACTGTATTTACCCCATTACTCAACACTAGTAAATTGACAACATTGAACCAAAGAAGCAAGTCGTGGACTTTTCGTCGGCGGTGGCGCAAGTACGAAAATTCGTCGGCGGCGGCGGCGATTCGGCTTGAACCGGGATTTTACCGGCGCGCCATCCTTCTATCAGCTTAGCCAACTTGATATACCCATGGTGGAATAATGCAGGCGGTTTTTCATTGTTTTTTTTAATAAAACTTATGTGTTTGAAGAATTGTCAAGTTATTTATGAAAATTATTATTTATTTATTATAGACTAGCTAAAAACTCTCAGCATTTTTATGAAAAAAATAATAAAAAATTAAATAAAAAACAATAGTATGAGTGTTTCTATTTGTCAAGTTTTTTTTTTTCAAAATCAAGTTTTTTCTTGGTCAATGTCAAGCTTTTTGACATATTAGATCTGGCAAGCCTAGGTGTATGATATGTAACACAGTAGTCGTTGTATTGGCAACTTCGATTTTCCTCAGTTGTACCACCGCATAGCCAAGGTTTTCCTCAATTTTGCTGGCCTGAAGGAATGCCTGGACCGGGGCTAAGACCACAGTAAGCAGCGTGATTCCTATTGCGATCATCCTGTAAGAAATATTTGAATAGATATAGAGCGGAATTTTGATCTGGTTACCAACCTTCACTAACTAATGCAACTTGAAATATGTTCAGGGTCTATTCTGGAAGGCATACTTCCGTTTGACTTGCGTCTTGTATACTTTTTTGAATTGGTTGTCGTTAGACACTAAGTGGTTATCTTCTACTCTGTAGTTAGAAACTTTCTTATATTTTGGCTGAGTTTTACTGACTCTATAATTTCTCACAAAATCGTTCCCTAAGTCAGCCTTATTTTTATTATTTTGCCTTGTATTTATGGTATTCATTCTCTTTATCTTTTCTGTATGAAATCTCTCGGCCAATTCCCTGATGTCTTCACCTGATATTGTATTGTTGATAAAATCTATGGGTCTAATTTTTGTGGTAGAATGTATCGTATTATTGTCAGCCAATATCGCTTTATGGACCTTTTCTTGTAGGTCGCTTTTATTACTCGCGTCTGCGTTAAAAAGTCTTATGTGTTCATTAAGGGTTAGATGCAGTCTTTCCACATCTGAGTTCCCTGTTTTGTTACAGGTTGTTGTAAAATGTACATCGATTGCGTTTTCGACCAGAAACTGTTTCACAGCAACGACATCTAATTCATTATCTGTAACTATTATCTCCGGTTTACCCAAGTACCGAATACGCGTTTTTATCGCATCAACTATTGACACCCAAGTCCTGTCTGACAGGTATTGTGCAGTTGCATACTTAGTAAACTTATCAATACTTGTAAGAAACATCGTGTTTCTTTGTGGGTACCAGATATCGATGTGAACTATTTCATTATGCTTGCCAGGGGTTTTCGTAATATTAAGACAATGCTTAATTGGATTCCTATCATATTTGGCTTTATTGCAAATTGTGCAGTTATTTATATATTTTTGAATTATCTTTTGCAAATTCGGATAATAATATTTCTTTTTTATTTCTTCGAAAACTTCATTAATACCTCTATGGTTATTTCTTAAATGTTCCACCTCTATGATTTGGAGGATTCTACCTTCATCGGTGATATCTTCCAATATTGTTGTTGTTTTTACAACTTTTAAATTTTTATTTCTGCTAAAGAAATTTCTATACAGGTCCTGAAATTGTATGTACAACCTATCTTCTGGGCAGAATACAACCAGCAGTCCCTTCTGTGGTAGTTTCTCCCGCATGATGTGCAGTAAATTGCTGTCCTGTGTCAGGTTCCATGTTTCCCTTATCTTCCTCTTGAAAATCACTTTTTTGTTGCAGTTTTCTCTATATGCACTTTTCAACACTAATTGTTGCTTAAAGATGTTTAGTGGGCTTGGCGTTATCTGTATAAAGTCGGTGCTATCTGTTTCAGCACTGTGCACTGTATGCATGTCACTATTTTCTATTTCCCTCGTTGTCATAAACCATTCTGCTAAGTCCGTCCGCAACTACGTTTTCCTTACCCTTTATATATTCGATCTGGAAATCAAATTCGTTTAATTTGATCTTCCAGCGTTGTAGTTTTGAGTTTGGCTCCTTCAAATTGCTTAACCATACCAAGGGTCTATGGTCCGTCTTAACCGTGAACCTTCTACCAAATAGGTAAGGGCGGAAGTATTTCGTAGCCCAAACTATAGCCAAGAGTTCCTTCTCTATGGTACTATAGTTTTTTTCGTGACCGTTTAATGATCGGCTCGCATAGCTGATTATTCTATCATTCTGCATGAGCGCTGCCCCGAGAGCAAAATTGCTAGCATCCGTAACTAGGGTAAATTCTTTTTGAAAATCTGGGTGTACCAAAATAGGGTCAGACTTTATCAATAGCTTTAATATCAAAAACGCTTTTTTATAGTCCTCGTCTTTGAGGTTTATTTTTGAGCCTTTCTTCAAATATTTTACTAAGGGGTATGCTACTCTTGAATAATCTTTTATGAACCGCCTATAGTAGCCAGGAATGATTTGATCTCTTTTTGGGTTTTCGGAAGCGGGATTCTGTCTATGGCTTCTACTTTCTTTGGGTTCGGCTTTATGCCGTCGCAGGTGACCAGATGTCCCAAAAGTTCTGTTTCCTGCCTCAAAAAGCTGCACTTGGCTTTTGCAGAGAGTTCAGTATTTTGCTTAAAGACTCCAAATGTTCCTCTATGCTAGTAGAGAATACCAGGATGTCATCCAAGTATACCAGACATATTTTGCCAATGTGTTCCCTCAGAACTTCGTTCATCAGTCTCTGAAACGTGGAGGGGGCATTTTTCAAACCAAAGGGCATGCGCAAAAATTCATAATGCCCGCTCGCAGTTGAAAAGGCTGTTTTATGGATGTCTTTTTCATCCATTTCAATCTGGTGAAAGCCCTGGGCCAAATCTAGGGTTGTAAAATATTGACATCTTCCCAACTTATCAAATATATCATCTATATTTGGAATTGGGAACCTGTCCTCAGTAGTGATGCTATTTAATTTCCTATAGTCGATCACGAGGCGCCATCTTTGATCCCCTGTGGTGGACATCTTCTTTGGAACAATCCAAATGGGACTATTATAGGGGCTTGAGGATTGTCTTATAATCCTCTGTCGCAGCATTTCCTCAATGACGATTTATTTCGCTTTTATGTATTTCGGGGTATCTATATAATTTGGAGTACACAGGGATCTCATGCTGGGTATTAATTGTATGTTTAATTCTATTTGTAAAGGACAGATTGTCATTTTCCCTATAAAAGGTTTTATTATATGCTTTTAGCAGTGATTTCAGTTTATCACCGTCAACTGCGTTCAAATGTGGTGTTTTCAAGTTTGAATCAGTAAACTCTATTTCATTGCTCAAAATTGCAACAACATTTTCGTTGCTGCACTTAATTTTATACTCTTCTTCTTCTTTGTTGAGATAGAAGGGAATAAATGCGTTTTCCGTTGTTATCTGTCTCTTCCCGTAATCTACACCGCAATTAAGGTCTGATAAGATATTATTTCCTATCAGCCTATCAAATTTGTCACTAACGTTGTATTCTAAAAACTCACACAAATAATCAACATTAAATTCTTTAAAAATGGGGAACTTGCAAAGCTTCTTCACTTTAAATTCTTTACCCATTGCTTTCAACGTAACATTAGCATCCTTTTTCCATTTCGGATTGCAAAGTTTTTCATTAATGATACTGAACTCTGCTCCAGTATCGACAATGAAACGCAAAGTTTTAATTGGGTTATGTATTACTATATAGGGTAGCCTCTTTGGTTGGGCCCATGAAAATTTACATTAGAGCTTCCGATTTCCATCGGCTCATGAACGTTTCCGCGCGAAAAACGCTTGTTTCTCGTTTGGTTTAAATTTCTCCCCCCGTCGGGACCCTGTGTGTTTCCAGAATTGTTTCGGTAGTTACTCCTATTGGCACTACAATTATTAGTATTATTGTTATTATTGTTTTGGCGTTTAAAAGTGTAATCAGTGTTACCACTGTTTGCGCCATTGTTGTTGTTATGCCCATTATTGGCATTCTGATGATAGTGACCACTATACGAACCCTGGTTCTTAGAATTGCTAAAGCTATTATTCCTGAAGCGAGTATCTCTCACTTCATCACTAAAGTTCGTCCTAAATGAGGTGCCCGTATTTCTTTTCTGGTGAGGTCCGGTAGCAGTGTAGCCCTGATGTCTTGCTTCTAGGATTATTCTGAAGGCCGCTTCCAAAGTTGGTGGATTTCTTGCAATTATTATGGTTTTCGTCGGTTCAGGTAAGTGATCCTTGAACACCTCCAACGAAATTCTTCCGCCGAAAACCCTTCCTCAGTATGAGTCAAACGTCTGTTATGTAGTCTGTTCCTGATGCTATTTATACTGTAGTGGTATTTTTCGATTGTCGAGTCCAACCTCCAAGTCTTTCATTTGTCCATTAATTCCCTACTGGTTTCCTTTTCCCCAAAATTGTTAACTAGTATCTCCTTCAGTGTCTCCCAGGTCGTTACTGTTCCGTAACGGTGTATTGCCTCTCTTGTTTCCCCTATACACTTGTTTTTTATGTATTCAAATAAAATTCTCCTATTGTTCTCGTCGAATACCGCGATCGACGGCAACAAGCATTCAATTTGTGCTAGGAAGTCTGGCAGTTGGCTCTGCTGACTTCCATCGAAAGTTGGAATTTCTTCTAACACAACTCAGTATTAGATTGAAATTCTGTACTAGGTTATTTTCCATTTTGGATAAAGGAAAGAGAAGGAAGGAGAAAAAAGAAAAAAAATTTATCAAACTCCGCACTGAAAATAGTTATTGTCCCCTCCAAGACCCATCTATACTTTTCGCTCTCTCTATTCAACGCAAAGCACTTATCATTACATACAAATTATTTTTATTTGTTACTTAAACAATTCGTGGATACAAAAGGAATATAACTTATAGATATAAAAGGAATATAGATTTACTTTATTGATGCTGTACCTTCTTATCTGGGGTTGTTGTTCGTTGTGGTACCTGTTGTTGTTGTTGGTTCTCCGCTTATGTCGTCTATATCTTCCTTTTCGGGGTTGCTGTTCCGTTTTTCTTTCACACTTATTTTGGCTGCACAGTAGAAAATAGGTTTTGCTTTTGTTCATATGTTTCAAATGCTTTCTTTTAGTTCAGTTTATGTTCAATAAAATCTTTAAATAAAACTTTCGGTTTTTATCCACACTCTTCCATAAAAAATTGCTTTGAATTTTATTTCTTGAAAATTTTCTTTTAATTTGATTTCTTAAAGTTTTATTTTCAAAGTTCAATTCTACTTATGATTATGATTTTCCTCTAAAGTCTTTTTATTGCGTTTTTATTGTAAGCTTTTTTGTAGACTTTTTATGTTTCAATGCAAGCTGCTTTTTTCCACTGAATGTTTGTCCGGCAGATAAATTTTTTAATAATTGCGGATCTTAACACATTTGAAAAGGTTGTTTTTTTTTGCTAAATTTTATATCAATATCTTTAATTTTTATTTACTTTCTCAATTAACCCGTGTTTTAACTCGTAATAATTTTCTCTTTATACGTAAACTTTAAACCATTTAAATATTTTTTTATTATTATTATTTTTTTTACTTTTCCTTAAAAAAATGTTGTTTTTCCTCGTCGCCAGTTTTGGTGTTTTCACGAGTGGTTGAGAACCAACTGCTCTTTTATTTATTTAAAATCAAAAATCAAACTTAAAACTAAACTTAGCTTAAAGATACCAAAAGTTATTTTTGTCTACGGTGCAGATTCACACACCAATTCTGTGTGCAATCCCAATCTTCCCGTCAAACAACACAAAGAAACAAACATAAACAATATTTCTTGTATTCAGGTTACAGCTTGAGTGGACGAATTCGCTTATTATGCGGATTCGTTCACAGAGACTAAAATACAGGCGCGTATATTAAAAGGGGGTAAAATTAATTTGTGGCTTTTGTGTGCCATATGACTATATGCGCAGTTTAAGAAAAACACATACACTCATGTACATGAACATTCAGATTACAAATTTTTTGCTGTTCATTTTCGAATGCTAGTGCAAAATAAAATTTTATATTCATATTAATTTTTTAATACTATACAATAACTTTATTTTATGTACAAGAACGAATACAGCAAAATATTTTTTGTCTATTCAAACACGAATAGAACGAAACACAACAAAAATTAAACATTTTTATGCATGAATATGAGTGATAAATGAGTGAATATTTGGTACTCTGACATTAGCACATTAAAATCGACACGTTTCCAGTGCCAATCATAAGTAAAAAATTAGCGTTGCAGACTACACCAACAACTTAAAATGCATTTGTAATCAAAAAAATACAAAAATATATGTTTGATTATATTAACTAACGAATTTTATACTTTTTTTAAATTTTTGTTGAAGTTTAAAAAAAATATTTTTGGGTCCGTTTAGAATAAAATAGTACTGATACGGAAATGCAAATTTCATTCCCATCACCGGTTTGTGCTGGATAGTGTGACCATATTAAAAAATAATACTTACAAAATTAAACACTGGTAAAAACACAACTGAAACAAATTGTTGTAGTTAATTATTTTGTATATTTAATATAAACGCCACAAAATAACGATAAAACAGTTATTAGAGTAATAAAAAACTTTATTTATCAAAACACTTGAAAACTATAAACGAAAATGCTCACATGGTACTGATTTGTTCGTCGTTCGCCGGCGTAAGAAATTAAAATAAATCTATTGCAGAGTTCACGGCGTTTGACGAATTTCGCCGTCGCCATGTTTATATGCATTTTCATACGCTAGCCTTGGGTAGTTTACGAACGAACTACTTAGTTCAATGGAACGATTCAATCAATTGTAGTAGTCGAACTAGATGAAATTTTCATTTTAAATAGTTCAGTTTTGAACTATGATGCCGTACACAACAACTTGTATAAATCGGCTTGTCATCGCTGTGCTAATGTTGCCATTCTCCTTTTTTGAATTTGAATCAAACGCAACGGATGCAAGTATATTTATTATAACAATAATTGTATTTATCTCCATGAGCTTTGTCAAAACTCAGTTCAAAAAATTCTTATGCTATCGAAAGTCAAATAACTTTTACTTTGAATTTCTTGCCAAACAGCTGGTGAGTATTTTATCTAATGCGCGTACCTGTATAAATATACAGGGAATATTCTGTGATTTGAATTTGAAACAGTTTTTTAGCGTGAAATTCAAAGCGCACGTATTTTAATATACGTACATATGTTTGTATAAAAATATTTCAATAATAATACTCGTACTAATAATTAAACAGAAAATATATATAAAAAACCAAATTTCAATATGCCTGGAAAAAAATATAGCGACCTATGGCTGCATTTTACCGAGGATGGTACTAACCGTGGCAAATGCAATTATTGCAAATCTTCGATAAGCATAGCTTCTGGAGCTCATGGAAATTTAAGTCGTCACTTAAAGATCAAACACCCATTGACACCTCGTTCACTTCAACAACAGCCAGCAATAAATTTGGTTACAGAGCAATCGTCTGTAGAACAATAGCAGTCAACCAGTTCACAATTTTCGGTCAGCTCACAACGTTCGACCTCACAGCTTGAAAAACTCCAATTGAGTTCCTTTTGCCAACAACAAAATATTTATTGTGTAGTGGATGTACACTGCTGTGATCGCTGGAACCCTAGATATCCAAATAATTCGACGTGTACCAAATGCGAAAAAACCAACTACATATATTATTCTTTTCAAATACACGATTATATGGCCTTCTCTAAAATAAAATATTTATTTGAACTGTAGCGTAGCGACTTCGACTCAACAATGACGTGGTTTTTTAAGCGATCTCGTAACATCTTTCGACCTCTAACAACAACAAAAATTTGGAGGCAAAAATTAATACTTCGTCAAAAAATATCCCATCACACCAGCGACCTCAAATTAAAAATCCCGGCCGCCTTGCAGTACTGCAACCAAGAACACTGATTCTACATCTCTGGGAAAATAAAGAGAGACACAGAAAGAAAAGAAAATATAAATTCTTATAAATTTAATCAAAAATTTATTTCATAGTTACTCCATAAAATGATAAGGTTAATAAAGTTAGGGTGAACCGCCAGCAGCATGATTCCAATTCATTTCATAGCAACACCAGCCGTTCAATAGAAAAAACCCGAATTGGGAAAAACTAAAGAAAAAAATTTTTTTTTTAATTTCAGTTTCAGGATCTCAGAGAAGAAGAATATATACTCATTAAAAGTGCCGAAGTTACTGAGAACATGGCCCAGATACAATGTACCCAAAAATTGTGAATTGGGCTGAGGGTTTTCCGAACCAACCACAAAAAACGCCACGTAGAACTGAGTATCAGCCAACTGCATGCCCGGGAATTCATCAGCGATCTTTCCATAGATCGACTTTAAAGGGGTGACTATCTTGAAATTCTTTCTCACTTCAACATAGTATGACTCTGTCGCCCAACGCGAACTGTTTTGGAGACAAGTCATTGTACTAATTCTGCCGACACAATAGACCGTTCGGCACCAGGATCGATTACCGTCCGTTCGGAAACCTAGGTCTTTTGCACGGTTTGTGTAAAAGCATGTGATGCATATCACCGCAGCGCTTGTATCTCCCCGCTCTCTTACACGTACGCCAGGAATGATCATGACTTAAACATCCAGCGCAATATTTATAGATGGACACGAGTTTCATTCTTTCTTGGTAATCGATTTGAAGAAATTTCTTACAAAATCGTAGCGGATGATCTTTTAAATAAACACGGGAAATCATTGTATTAGTGGTACGATGGCCTTCAGTATATTTCTTTGGAGATACCATGATACTGTGAAATCTAAAATAGTAATGAAGAAAAAAATGTAAAATACTAGTTCGTTGGAAGCACTACTACTTCCACAACGGGTCTAATTATTGAGCCACGCTCTGTTTTCAGCTCCACGACTCTCACGTGACCATCTTTACCTAAGTGCACTATTGTTACTCGTCCTAACCGCCACTCATTAGTCGGTATGACAACCAATGCTCCGATTTCTAAGCCCTTTTTCTCAAATTTCCATTTATTACGTTTTTGTAGATCTTCCAGATAGTCATCTTTCCACCTAGAGCATAAGCGCTGATTTAATGCCTTCACGCGCTGTCAACGATTACTAATGGACAACGGTGTTTCTAAAATTCTGCTTCAGGTAGAGCTAAAATTGGGCCGCTAATAAGAAAGTGGCCAGGTGTTAAAATATCGAAACAGTCATATTCTCTGTCAAAGGACACAAAGGTCTTGAATTCAAACACGATTCAATCCGAGCTAATAAAGTAGACAATTTTTCGAATGTATGCTTCAAGTTACCAGCGGTTCTTCTAAATGATGCTTAAAGCTCTTCACCCCTGCTTCCCAAAGTCCTACCATATGAGGTGTACCAGGAGAGTTAAAATGGCATTGAAGGGGGGGCCAACCTTTGCATTCACGATCGTACCCGTGCTGCGGAAAAACGCACGAAATTCTGATCTCAATGCCTTTGAGGCGCCCACAAAATTTGTACCATTGTCCGAATGCATTTCTTTCGGATATCCACGTCGGGCAACAAACCGTTCAAATGCCGCTAAGAAAGCTGGTGTCGATAGACTGCTAACCGCTTCTAGATGAATTGCCTTCGTAGCGAAACATACAAACAAACAAACATATCCCTTTGTAATTAAACAAGCTCGACCGGTGTAATTTTGAATATTGAAGGGTCCAGCGAAATCTAGTCCACTAATGGTAAAAGGACGAAAAATTACTGTCCGTGCAGTGGGAAAGGCTGGCATAATTTGAGTCTATGTCGCTTTTTTCTGAATGGTACAAACTTTGCAGCGCCCTAGAACCGTCTTGATTAGGTTTTTGGCGTGCGGAATAAAAAACTCAGTTCGAAGTACTCTTACCATCAGCTGATTTCCACCATGTAAAGTAATTTTGTGAATAAAATTTTCGAAAAGTAGGACAAATCGGCAACCAGAGTGTAATACAATAGTGAATTCTTCTCCATATGCAAGAAGCGGAACGTTAGCTAAGCGTCCTCCGATACGAATAATACCTTTGTTATCTTAAAAGGGATTTAGAGCGAGAAGTTTCCTTTCTAAGATTGGCTGATCATTTGACAACTTGTAATACTCAGCAGCAAAGAAAACCTTTTGCGATACGATAATCAACTTTTCTTTGACTGACTGCATCTAAGCCGAACTGATTTCGGGAGAAGAAAAACTGTTTTCCTTTTTTAAAATAAGTTTCCAACCAGTCACAGTTAAAGCCAGTACCCGTAGTGCTCTAGAGTAGGAAGAAAAACGTTCCAGCAGGTCGCAAAAAGAAGTAAAGTACACGAAAAATACTTTATGTCTGCGTTCTTCTTGTCTTGTGTCCAATTCCTTAACAGAATCAGCCCCCAATGAGGAGAAGAAGAGCAATGCCATGAAGGACTATGCCACCAAAGTTGATTTCCTACTAAATCCTGTGGTCGAACTCTTCTACTGAGCAAATAAGCAGGGTTGTCCTTTGAACAAACGTACCGCCAAGAATTCTTGTCAGTTTTCACTACAATTTCTGAAACCCTATTCGCAACGAAAGTTGTCCAGGTATTAGGTGGTTTTTGAAGCCACGCTAAAATTGTTATTTTATCAATGTCGCTATAGTCATCGATAAATTGCCTCCAGCGAAGTCGACTATTTTCCGATAAAACTTCGTCCCAATCGGTTTTCTCGCTCCATATTTGTTGCATCAAAATTTTCGCTACTATTACAATAGACCCTAACCAGCCAGCCGAATCAAATAGCTTCATCAGAATGGATAAAACTTCCCGCTTAGTAAAATTTTTTTGGAAGGAATAGGCGAAGTTACGAAGAAATCTCTATCAGCTTTAGCATTCCATTCAAAAGAAGATCAGCTGGCATTTCTTTCAAAATTTGGTCATCGTTGGAAGTCCACTTCCTCATCAAAAACCCAGCTGATGACAAGGCCGACAATAACTGGTTTCGAGCTTCAATTGCCAGGGATATGTGATGAGCTCCTGCCAGAGCATCATCAACGTACATCATCTGACTTAAAATTTTTGAAGCGAGTGGCCATTGCCTTACAACGTCGTTGGCTAATTGATGCAACGTCCTTATTGCTAAATATGGGGCGCAATTTTCCCCAAAGGTTACCGTTTCCAGTTCAAAATCCTTTAAATCGTCACTCGAGTCTCCGCGGAATACAATTCGCTGAAACTTAGCATCTTTCGGCTCTACAAGAATTTGGCAATACATTTTCTCAATATCGCCGTCAAAAACGAAACGATAAAAGCGCCATCTAATGATCAACAACATTAAATCTTTTTGTAGAGTTGGACCGGTGCACAAAAGGTCATTGAGACTTAACCCAGAAGATGAACGACTTGACGCGTTAAAAAGCACCCTTACTTTAGTAGAAGAGCTCTCAGGCTTAAATACAGCATGACGTGGCGAATAAAAAGTGTTTGCAACTGCGGAGTCATCATGCTCGACCTGAACCATATGACCTAAGACTTCATATTCCGAAAGCACATCGTCATATGTTTTTTTAAGAGCCGGCTTTTTGAGCAGAGATGCTTCATTCCTCACAAACTGCCGCTGAGCTTTCTCACGAGAGACGCCTAAGCTAGTATCAACCTTGTATTGCGGCTTGAAAGGCAAGGAATAAATCGCCTATCATCATTTCGTTTGGTGGTATTTTTGTAAAGCTCTTCACAATATTCGTCTTCGGCTGTGAGGGTAACAGCCTTTAATGGTTCTTCTAGAGTCCAAAATTTTTCCAACTGCTTGCCTAGGCCTATTTCTGTATAAAACGCGACGCATATAGTAAATACACCGGGTCTAAGGTCAGTAATCGGACCGGTCAAAATCCAGCCAAAAATAGTTTCTTGGGCCATCAAGTTTCCTAAAATATTGCGTTTGACACCATCTAGCATGACCTTAGAATAAATATCACCGCCACTCAGAAGATCTACTGGACCACTCTTTGAAAAATTAGGGTCGGCCAACTTTAGATCTAACACGGATGCTACGTGTGAAATATCAATCGATTCAGTATGTAAATTTCCCGTTAACTTAGGAAGCACCAAGCTTTCTACTTCGACTCTGAGTTGGGTATTTAGAAGCGAGCTCAGGACTATATTACACACTTTTTGGACAGACCCTGCTGCAGCGTTATTAAGACCAGAAACTTGAGCTCTAATATTGCATACTTGCAAATTCAATTTTCTTTGCAACCTATCCGAAATGAACGTTGCCTGGGACCCTGAATTTATAAGGGCACGAGCAGAAAATACATCGCCACGACATACTATATTAATAATTGCTGTCCCTAAAAGTATTTGTTGCGAAGTGGTAGCAAAACAATTCTGTACAGTAGCATTTTGAGCAGCAGCCTCATTAGTACTTGGTCTGATGTCGAGGTTATGACGTAATACATCCCTGTGCAGTAATGAATAGTGCTTTAATTTACACACTGAGCAGCTAAAATTGCTTTGACAAGTGCTTAATTTATGACCATCACTCAGACAGTTCAGGCAACGTTTGTGTCTTTTCACTACAACAAATCTTTCTTCGGGACTCAGTTTTAGAAATTTGGGGCAAGTTCGAAGCGAATGATCTTTCGAGCAATTTGGGCATGTCTTCTTCGTTACTTTTCTTTGATATGCTCCCACTTTTTTCTTAAGGAAGAAACTGTATCATTTGTAATAAAGTCTTTACGACACAAAAAAAAATTGAATGAGCACATGGAAGTACATTCTTCGGTTGTGAAGTTTAGCGGTGATAGTGTTGGTGTCAGTCTATTAATATTATATTAAATAATTTATTAATTATTTAAACAAAATTTTTGTAGTTTGTTTTTAAGGCATAAAATAATTTCTCCAGGATCAATATTAAATGTTCTGAACATTCCTAACTGTAAATTTCGAATAACTACAAATATTCATGTAAATGTACGGTCACACTTTGCAAACATTTGCCCAAAAAAACGTAACAACTATTTTCGCTTAGGGTTAGTGTCATTTAACGAACATTTATGTTTGCATTTATACGAACCCATATTTAAAAAAATATTGGAATTGAAGAAAATGCAAGGTTAGCTTGTCTGTCACGTTTTCTTCGGCAAATGTTTGATAGATGTGACCGTACCTTAAGATTGAAAACAACGGAGTAAATGTGCATTATTTAGTTCGCTGCACAGTAAGGACTTTCGACAACTAAATGGCTTCAAAGCCGAGTCTTGCTGGTTTTGTAGCTTAAGCACGCTCGGAGCTACAGGGAACCAAATTTGACCATATCCGAATCAAATACGTTCCGAGGATCGTAACTTTCTTAAATTGTTTTTGGATTTCAAAAATTTAAAGGGCTTCAAGTTTTGCATAAAAAAATAATGTTCTCCCAATTATTTCCTTATCTTTGATTAATGTGTAATATATTAAAGATAACAAAATATTTTTGCCTTGACTGTTTAACTCAAAAGACATAATTTGATTTTTTATTAAATTCTTAGTAAAACAAAAGAAAACTGTTCTTAGTATCTGCATTCTCTAACTTGGGAAAGAGGTAAAAGAAATTTCAATTGACATGAAAACCCATTGTTTTTTAGTTTCCTTATTACTTTTAATTTTGCAAAAAGAAAAACCTTAATAAGCACATTTATTCTGATATCGCATGGGTTTTTCGACTGATTTTTGTGTTTAAGACCCTATAATAAATTGTGATTATGGTATTTTAAATTTCAACCGCTAATATTTTAGAACGTAGATAGCCCTAACTTTGCAAAAATTCAAGACAACTAAGCTATATATATGAGCATTAGGTACAAATTAATGAAAAAAGTCTAAACTTACGGAAAATAACTTTTAGTATTCATTTTTGTACAATAATTTATTTTTATAAAAAGAGCAGCGCACACAACCACGTATACAAACACACACAAACTCTTTCACACCGAAACATAAAAACTATAGGGTGGCAACACTGGATGTTCCAGCACCGAAGTCGCGCATCTCTATTGTTCCCATTACCTGTCTACTCTCAAATATCTCGTAGACCTTGAAATCAGTACTGATCCGTTCTGGTGTCTGATGAATAATAAATTGTTCTAAAATAATAAATAAAAAAATAAAAATAATGAATTTATCCAAAAATTTCTAAAAATAATGTGTAAAATCGGTTTTGAACTTGAGTCAAAATATTACTTTCAATATATACAAATGTAAAGTTTTACTAATTACTTCAATAAAATAGAAAAGAGAACTTACAATAATTAGTATTTAAGTAGTAGATATTATTAAATAAGAATCAATATTTTTAACATTGACCTAATTCGCTAGTTTTATTCAATAAACATTACACAGTGTAGCTAGGTTTTATGGGTGGGAAAGCCCGAGTTTCTTGGTTTTATTGCCTTAAAAAATTCGAGTTTTTAGCCATCTGATTAAGTATACAATTTAGTGCTTTTGGAGGTGAAAAATTTATCTACAGTTGTTCAATTTTAAGGACATCCGTCGCCCAGAGTTTATGTATTAATAAGTAATTTGTACGTGGAAATAGAAAGCAAATTGTTTTTGCTTTGGAAAATATACTAATAAACACTTACCAGCCTTAATTACATCGGCGCCAGTTGGATACCAACGTTCTCTCTGCCTTAACAGCAACAGTATTGTATTATTTGCTAAAGTACGAAAATATTCTCCATCTTCAATGTGGGTTCCATCGCTCTCTAGAACAAGTCGTACTGGTTCTGAGGCTGGAACCCCTAGCTTGTCTTTCCCTTTAAATGTAAACAAACAAAGTAAGTAGTTAGGAATTGTAGGCATAAATTTGAGTATCAAACCTCTAACTAATAATTCCTCGAAAGTGCCAACAACTACCCCTTTCCGAACATTTCGCCAGCTGTCCCAAATTTTAAACGGTCTCTTTCCGCGAGCCTCCTGCAATATTAAAAGAACAACAGTAGTATTTATGTATATTGTATAAATGTTCTTTATTAATTATTTAAACAAAATTTTTGTAGTTTGTTTTTAAGGCATAAAATAATTTCTCCAGGATCAATATTAAATGTTCTGAACATTCCTAACTGTAAATTTCGAATAACTACAAATATTCATGTAAATGTACGGTCACACTTTGCAAACATTTGCCCAAAAAAACGTAACAACTACTTTTGCTTAAGGGTTAGTGTCATTTAACGAACATTTATGTTTGCATTTATACGAACACATATTTAAAAAAATATTGGAATTGAAGAAAATGCAAGGTTAGCTTGTCTGTCACGTTTTCTTCGGCAAATGTTTGATAGATGTGACCGTACCTTAAGATTGAAAACAACGGAGTAAATGTGCATTATTTAGTTCGCTGCACAGTAAGGACTTTCGACAACTAAATGGCTTCAAAGCCGAGTCTTGCTGGTTTTGTAGCTTAAGCACGCTCGGAGCTACAGGGAACCAAATTTGACCATATCCGAATCAAATACGTTCCGAGGATCGTAACTTTCTAAAATTGTTTTTTGATTTCAAAAATTTAAAGGGCTTCAAGTTTTGCATAAAAAAATAATGTTCTCCCAATTATTTCCTTATCTTTGATTAATATGTAATATATTAAAGATAACAAAATATTTTTGCCTTGACTGTTTAACTCAAAAGACATAATTTGATTTTTTATTAAATTCTTAGTAAAACAAAAGAAAACTGTTCTTAGTATCTGCATTCTCTAACTTGGGAAAGAGGTAAAAGAAATTTCAATTGACATGAAAACCCATTGTTTTTTAGTTTCCTTATTACTTTTAATTTTGCAAAAAGAAAAACCTTAATAAGCAAATTTATTCTGATATCGCATGGGTTTTTCGACTGATTTTTGTGTTTAAGACCCTATAATAAATTGTGATTACGGTATTTTAAATTTCAACCGCTAATATTTTAGAACGTAGATAGTCCTAACTTTGCAAAAATTCAAGACAACTAAGCTATATATATGAGCATTAGGTGCAAATTAATGAAAAAGTCTAAATTTAGGGAAAATAAAGATTTGTATCATAAAAAATATATCGATGGTCTCAAGTAGAAAGGCCCTAAGAAATACACCTCGTCGCAAAAATTTATTGCTATAGTGTAAAAAATTAAGCTTTTACAATCAGTTGTACTCGTACAAGCAGTTGTGCAATTTCTTTTATGTTTTTACCTTCTCCTGTAAAGTTACAATTATTTGAGTTAGGGAGTTTCTAGTTAGTTTCAGGAGACAAAAAAACTTTATTACTCCGTTACTAAGCTGTTTTGGAAGTAAATAAAAAAAACCTAAATTAGTTGGAGAAGTAGGGAAGAAATTTTTAAAAATATAAATAAAACGTACTAACATGCAGAAGAACAAACACATTCTTTTGGCAACCTGTGACCGACGATATCTTAATTTATTTGTATAAATTAGAGCTCACTCATGGAGCTGCTAAGTTCAAGTTATTATTGATTGTATTTGTGAGAAGATCTAGACCAAACACCTTCACGCTCTGCCCTGCGATTTTCGTTATTTTCACATACGCAGCACAATTGTCAATGAAACTCACTAGAAAGCGTGTAAAACACATTTATTTCATCTAGTTATATGCTAGCTTTCAAGTAAGCAATTCGTCTTCGCTGTTTTTATGATCAAACAAAAACAAAAAACATTGCCTTTTTTCAGCATTTTAAATATTTTAAGTATACTTTGAATATTTTTGCCTTATTCTATTCGTATTCTCAAATGTAGAGAGTAGAGCGTGAACAAACGTTTATTTCCATTAAATATATTTAAGTACAGTACAAATATTCACTCATTTATCACTCATATTCATTAATAAAAATGTTTAATTTTTGTTGTGTTTAGTTCTATTCGTGTTTGAGTAGACTAAAATAGCTTGCTGTATGATATGGTCTAATAATCAACCAACAAAACTTTTTTATATTATTAATTGAATAATTATTATTTGTAAAAAATTACACTAATTCTTTTTAAAATTTTTTAATTAATTGTGACAGCTAAACAATTAACTTTTGGTTGAGTAAAATATAACTAACTTATAATTAATTAAAACAAAACCTACTTATTGCCAACGGAAAAGAAGTTAGAATACAGCTAGCTACAAAAAGTTAACTGAGATTTTTGAGCGAGGTAATTATCCATGGAATACTGTACATAAATAAGTATATTTTGAAGAAAAACTTAACATTTCAACATACCAACAACAGTGCACAATATTCCATAAAAAATGTACAATCAATGCACATACATATAAACATACTTATTTCACAGTGTGCTTGTTAAATTTCCCAATACAAAATGCATACATTGCATGTAAAAGCAAAAAAATTGCTTCTGTTAATGCCAGGCCACTTTTACAATGCAAAAATTTTCGATTAGCGCGTGTTCTATTTTCAACTGACAAACCATCTAACATCAGCTGTTTTGCAAGTCAATTGTATATGGCGCCAAGAAAATAGCTTTTGTGATTCGACAAATTATTAAAATGTATTGAAATACAGTGAACTCCCGATAACGTGAACTAATTTTTACCAAGGCAGTTCACATTTTCGAGTTTGTTCACTTTATCGAGTACCCAAATTTAAAACAAAAATTACCCTGTTTAATATAAAAAATTATATTTTAATCATTTAAAATGCTAAAAATTATTTGAAATTAATTATTTTATTAATTGTTAATAACAAAAAAATAAAATGCCATACATTCAATTCACTTTACATTCGATAAATAACAAAAAAAATAAAATAAAGGATACAAGAAATTGATATTTAATTAACAAAAACAGCAAAAAATAAACTAAAACTAATCGGAACATTTTTTTGGTTGGATAATTAAGAACCAGTTAAAAAAAAGTTTAAGGGAAAAAATCAGTAATTGAAAAAATCTTTAGAAGAGCTTTTTTTAAGGTTTCTCAGCACTCTAAAGTCACTTTGCTCTACCATCTCGTTTTCAGCCCATATCATTGCCTTATTCATCTACAGCTTCCTTGGATTTAATTGTAACTTCTGGCCGGAATATTATGGAATCATCATCATCGTCGGTATCATACTCAATTTCAATACTTCCCACTCTGTGCAATTTTCAAGATTGTTATTGCAATCTTTGACCGTGTAAAGAGTAACATCAATCTGTAATTAAATTTTTATTACTTCTCTAAAAACACTAAAATCTAAAATGAAACAAACCTGAGAATTTAGCTCCTAAAGAAGCAGAACTGCACTATGTTCTAGCTGTATTATTCCTAGAGGAGATTAAAATACATATTTCACTTTCACGAATCAACATTTTTAAAATAACCTGTAATTCTGGGATTTCCCAATTGAAAAACAGTGTTCACGTTTTAGAGCTTTTACATTTTGTTCACTTTTTAGAATAGAATGGAAAAATAAATTTGTTCACGTTTCTGAGACGTTCACACTTTGGAGTGTTCACGTTTTCGTGAGCTCACTGTATATATTTAAAAAAAATGTTACACATATTCTTAAAAAAACAACATTTTTAATTACTTAGATGTAATTGTTATGTCAGATGAAACCAAACACTCAATTGTACAAGCAAAAATTATAAACCAATTTTATACATATGTACAATTTTGACGAACATGCGAAATTACAGATGGATTTTCAAGCTGACAAACATAATGTAAAATACTTACTACCTTATTCACAAACGATTATTAAAGTTATTGTAGGTTTAATGTTGGATTTTTATATGAGAAAACCGGTTTTAATGCACACATTAACTTTATTAATCGTTTGTGAATAAGGCCATTAGTGCGTAAAGGTAGCATAAGTACACACATGTTTCTTAAGCTGCCTGTATTCGATATGAATATTCATAATGAATATGCGCAGCTTAAAAAAACGTATACACTCATGAACATGAACATTCATTTTTTTTTATTTCTCACTATTTGCATACATATATGTATGTACGTAAAAATAAAAACAAAAAGACGTGTGGCACTCTGGGACTGCCGCGGCAAAGCTATTGCATAGCATTTTTATCAACTTATGCAATTATAATTATTTATTTATTTTTATTTATGCAGTATTTGTTTTCTTTGATATTAATTCAAGTTTTTTCTTTGATATTAAATCAAGTTACACTTTTTGAGCGTGGTGACCGTTACGAAAACAATTTGTTTTTTTTATTGAATAAATGCGAAGTTAGTATCGTTTAAAATATATTTATTATCTTACAATACATGTAGGTTATTCAGGAATTTTTATAATTAAAACTATGGGTTTATGGTAATTAAAATACGAAACAAAAGTTTGAGACTTGATATCCTCTAAATATCTGGAAAATACCGCTTAGAAACCTACGAATTGTCTGTTTGTTTGTGTATATCATGTCAACCACGATTGCTCGTAAGTACGCCATTTTGTGTTTTCCTACATCTGTTATGGCAATACTGTATGTTATGGAATCAATAGCATACTTTAGGGGTCAACATACGCTAGGTGATTCAAATACTTAAAAAACAAAATACTTAAGAAACACACTTAGTGTTAGGTTTTTTTCGTTACGATTTTTCTTGATTTGGTCGCCGCGCTCGAAGCCCGCGAAAAAAGCTATGCAATAGCAAAAAAAAACAAATTATTCATACGCGTGTGCTCAAAATCAAAAAGAATTTACTAGTTCATACATGGCAATTTAGCATGAATATTCATATTTCAGAATTCATACATGGATTCTTCTGAACCCTGATGTTTAATGAAGCTGAATCCCTTGTATGCAATCAAAAATATATTGTTCAACATATGCATGTAGCACGAAATTTCTGCCAGTGCACTCACAATATACACCAGTGAACGACAAAGGTATGCAATTTTCAATACATAGCACATATCGATATTCAAAAGTGTAGGATTATTAAAATGTGAACAAATACGTTCACAGAAAGCTATGTCTACCACCAGATTCCATTATAAATAAGTGCACTTATCGATAGGTTTAGCACAAATAAATAGAAAATGCTTGCTATATTTCTTGGAATACGTACAAATACAGATGCATATGTAAGTATGTATCGATGGGCATCCATAAATAGCTGCGTTCGAGTACTTTTATAATAAAATGCAGTAAATGAATAATTACTGAGTAAACTGAAAAATTTACTCTCAAAAAGTACACGAACGGAAAAATTTTAATAATTAGCAAGATTAAGGAAACATGTGATTGCAAATCAATATAGTGTTGAAATATATTTACACTTTGGACTACTCAGCTCTTTTTCTTGTTGGTACTCGATGCAATATATATTTTAAGAAAATATAAACAAATTATTTTCTATAATTTTTTCAATGTGTGTATTTTCATTTTATTTGATTTTCCTAATTTGTGTCCGATTAAATTTATTCAAAAGTATTTGTTTTTGCTGTTGAGAACCTTGAAAGGGAATGCAGTACTAAGTAACCATATACTTAGCATTTTCACAACTCCAAGGAAATAACAAAATAACAACGAAAATGGCTGTAAATGGTTTCTACAAAATTTTTTTCTTTTAAAAGGCATGTTTAATGAACGAATAGTTTAAAAATAATTTATTTAGTTGAATTTTTATTATTCACAAATTGAATACTTTTTTATTTCTTACTTGTGTTTGTTTACCTCTTGAACCATATTTTTTCTGTTTTACTAAATCTTACTACAAGAAATTTCTGCAGTAAAAATTTGTAAATTCTCAGTCATGAACTGCCACTTTACGCTCTCAATTTGTGTTCTCATTTACTGTAACTAGAGTAAACGAACGCAATTTAGTAAAATGCAGTAAAGTTCAGTAAAAATTTTTAAAAACTTTTGGGTACTTCGAACACACTTAATATGACTATAAGAGACAATGTTGTAGCGTTTAAAAAAAATTGTTTGCAGAAATATAACAAAAATAAAACAAAAGAACCAATTTGTTTTCAACTTATATTTGTTTTAGACAAAAATTGCAGTTCTTTATTTGGTATTAACTTTTCGAGTAAAAATAATCTTTGCATAAAAATAAGAGCAGTGAAGTTCCTACATATTACATCAATATTCCTTGTTCGTCTTTTTATAAAATCTTAAAAATTCAATGAAGCAATAAATCATATCGCAATAATTGCAAAAATTTACCAAATTTTCAAAAATTTTTAAAAAGTCGTAAAGTCTTCTAAAACGAGGTACAAATACAAGAAATGTGAAAAACTCGCAAAAAAAACTGCAAAAATTACGAAAATTCTCAATAACTTCCAATCGCTGCGAAAATTAAAATGTTTAATTTCATTTAAAAGTCGATTAAACAGTAAAAAATATAAAAAGTCACTTGCATTGCAAAAAACGCGAAATTTCGCGAAAAGTTTTGAAAAAGAAAAGTAAAATCTTCTAAAAAGTCTTAAAAATGTAAGGTATTTTCGGAACTTTTGCAAGCACCTTACCTTTTTCCGTTTCGTTCGCTTTTTGTTTATGGATCTGCATCCATTTTTAAGCTTTTCCTATTCTCAAAAATATATGCAGAAATTTGATTCAAAGTAAAATTATATACTTTCCAAGTTAACGCGAATTTTTTAATACAACTTTATCACATTTTGCTCTAAATTGGTTCATAATAATTACGAAACGAAATCCATAATACAACTACAGATAAAATTTCTGGCAATACTTATCAAACAAAAATTGGAAAATAAATGTGCTCATAGTCATTCCTTGCAGATTATATTGGACTACGTAGTCCAATATAGTTGAAACGGACTACAAAATGGTCCTATGTAATGCAGTCATGGACCATGTGATTGTGAAAGAAGAACTTGTTGCTACACGACAATTGTTCGTGCTTTCACGATCCCAATCGTGGCGAACAAACTATTTGTACCGACATGCAGTAGTTTTTGGGTTAGTCCGATGTAGTGGGAACCTGGACTATATGGTCCTGCCCTAGGACATCGTTATGTTAAATAGACCATGTTTTCTACATTCATTTGGGTTACTTTTAGACTACTCCCAGTATTTTATGGAGTATACTTTATATGCGTGTATGGACTAGTCTCGTTATCTGCAGGGTTGGAATACCTACTGATACATATATGTAGGTGCGCAGGGATATAAACAAATATGAACATGAATACATACAGGTATAAAACAAAATGCGCGCCGATACATACAATTAGTTTGTAGTTCTCTGATATACGCACATTTTTAATTTTGCTCTCTTTTTGAGGACCGCTGCTGGAGTCCATAACTTAGTGCATTAACAACTCCTTGCTCAAAATTATTTTTACGTTTATAATCTACTTATTTTCTATTTCACCAGGCGAACATACATATATGCATTTTAGTTAGTTTTTTAGTACATACGAGTCGTTTGCTTTATGATAATAATTCTTATGGAAAAATAACGGTCCTTTGATATATTTATTCAAGGTTAAACCTAAATACGTTTATTTTCCTATAATTGAAAAGTGAAGTGCGCAGTATCGTTCGGTGCATTTGAAATGCAAAAACTACACAACCTTGTAGTGCCTATTGGACCAATTAGGTGTGCACCTAATTCTGTTCTTACACGATAGATTGGTTCCGAAAAAAATGTGTAAAATAGACGTTGATCGTAAGAAAAAAATAAGTGATTGGTTCCTTATCTCTAAAACCCATTAAAATTAGTAAAAAAATAAGACCTCTTAAGAACAATTATTCATTATTTATTTTATTAAATCACACACAGCGTTGCCAGAAGCTTTGAGAAGAAAATCATCATACACCGAAAAAAATTCATATTTTATGTAAAATAATCATCATTTATTTTATACAAAATTATATATAGGACAAAAAATGTATAACTAAAATATATATACATATGCATGTACATATATATCGTGATTGCTACGACAAAATCAGTGAAAACCAAAAAACAGAAAACTTAGAAAAATACACAACTGATTTCGTTAAAACAATGGCAGTATGTATTTAGATAAATATAGAGTATTGGTCATTTAGTAGCACCCTAATACAACTTGCTATTAACATAACAATCTTTTTATTACTCTCAACAATTTGATATGTAGCTATACAAACATCTATAACTAAATTGTCTAGCAACATCTTTTTATTACAATCTCTTTTTAATATATCTAACCAATAAAGCTTTTGAATTCGTCATGAACGCACGTTGTTTTATTTGCTACGCTTGATACATTACATATTGGCGACGAGTATTAAAGGAAAATAAAATAAAAACTGAAGTGCGAAAACGGTACATTTGTAATTACAAATTACTCAACATATTAACATATGTAAATACATATGCATGCACATATATATGGTGTAATATACCTATATTGAGTCATAAAAAAATAAGTAAAATTAATATAAAAAGGCAACCAACAAAAAAAAAATATGCCAAAGGTTGAGGATGGAAGTTCTAACACAGCACCGGTTACGGTACTTCAAACATCAAATATATCGGAGTTCAACCCCAGTCTGGAGTCTTGGGAAGTGTGGAAGGAGCGTCTCGACATCCACTTCTGTGAGATAAATTGTACAGATGACAACGTAAGAAAGTCGATATTGTTGAAATCAATTGGTGCTGTCCCTTACAAAGTGTTACACAGCTTGTGTAGTCCGGACTCCCCGGCATCAAAAACTTTTGAAACATTGTGTGAAATATTAAACACACACTATACACCACCTACTATTGTATTTAGTGAACGTAAAAAGTTTCACGGTGCATCCAAACAGGAGTGCGAATCTGTAGCAGAGTGGTTCGCTAGAGTCAAAACTTTAGCACTCAATTGCAAATTTGGCACCAATTTAGATGCGTTCGTCTTAAATCAATTTGTGATGGGTTTACCGAATTTCATTTTCGAAAGGTTATGTGAAGAAGACGAAAATCTTACACTTCAAAGTGCATTAAAAAAAGCGATGATTCTGGAAACGAAAAGCAACAAAAGAGATGAAAATGCAGTGAATTTTATCAACAAGCAAAAATTTCTAAAAAGAAATAACGGTGTTGGTAACAGATCTAGCAATAGTGGCAGTAACAACGGCGGCTTTAGTAGCAGCAGCAGACGTAGCAATGACGTAGGCAGAGAAAAAAATAGCAGTGAAAAAAAATCGTCATGCTCTCACTGTGGTTGGAGAAACCATGCTTCTCATTTTTGTAAATACAAAAACAGCAAGTGCCATTCTTGTGGCAAAATTGGTCACCTAGCATCAGTTTGTAATAAAAACAAAAGCATTAATTATGTATCTAATAATAATAATGATAGTGATAGGGACACTAATACAAATTTATTTGATTATTCAATTTTCAGTGTGGCTGATTCCAATTCTAGTGACGTGTATTCTCTTCCAGTCGTTATTGAGGGTGTCAAATTAAATGCTGTATGTGACACAGGTGCTCCATGTACGTTGTTACCTATTTCATTTTATGAAGAAAATAACATCAAAAGGAATCTACGACCATGCAGTATCCCATACGTGGATTATAATGGTGAGAAATTAAAGTTGTTCGGTGAGTACGATGCGTTGGTAACATTTAAAGGTAATACCAAACCCGTTGTTGTTGTTGTTGCGGATTCTGTTAATCCACCTTTACTTGGTCGATCGTTTTTACGTTCGTTTAATTTTGAGCTTTTGCAAGTGAACAGTATTAACAATGCCAACACAAACGCCGGTATTGTTGATGAATTGAAAAATGAATTTTTTGAAGTATTTGAAGATAAACTTGGTGAATATAAAAGTAATAAAATAACATTGAAAGTCAGCGAAGATATAGCACCAATATTTTGCAAACCAAGACCCTTGCCACTAGCATGGAAGGACAAAGTCGAAAATCAACTGCGTAATTTGATTGACACTGGTGTATTGGAACCAGTCGATAATTCTGAGTGGGGTACTCCCATAGTACCAATTTTAAAGCCCAACGGAGACATACGAATTTGTGGCGATTATAAAGTCACTATAAACAAATTTTTAATGGATTTCAAATATCCTTTACCAAGAATTGACGAAATTTTTGCGTCATTAGAGGGAGGTGAAGTATTCACCAAACTTGATTTGTATAACGCTTACAATCAATTGGTTCTTGATGATGAATCTCAAATGCTTTGTGCGTTAAGTACCCACATTGGTACGTTAAAAGTGAAACGCTTACCGTTTGGCGTTAAAACAGCGGCAGCGGTATTTCAAAAAACAATGGAAAATGTACTACGAGGCATTCCATTCGTAGTGGTATATCAAGATGATATTACAGTCACTGGCAAGACAATGCAGGATCATATCCGAACATTGAAGTTGGTGCTTCAAAAATTGCAATCTGCCGGCTTCAAATTAAATTTAAAAAAGTCTGTTTTCTTTCAAACAAAAATCTCATATTTGGGCTTCAACATCGATAAACATGGATTAAGTAAAAACAGTGATCGAGTATCAAGCATAATTAATGCTCCTATTCCAAATAATGTCTCAGAACTACGCGGTTTTGTTGGCATGGCAAATTATTACTCGAAATTCATCAACAATTATTCAAATATCATGTCTCCGCTATATCATTTGCTATGTAAAGGTGTACCCTTCATGTGGTCAAACAATTGCCAGAAGGCTTATGATGCAATAAAAAATGCTGTAACGTCTGACCAAGTTTTGGTCCATTTCAATCCAGACTTACCTATATTATTAACCACAGATGCATCTAATAGCTCTGTAGGTGGAATTTTGTCGCATAAATTTGCAGACGGTACAAAACCAATAGCATTCGTATCCAGGGCGTTATCAAAGTCTGAGAAAAATTACAGTACCCTTGAGAAAGAGGCCCTGTCCATTGTGTATTGTGTTAATAAGCTAAAACAGTATTTACTGGGGCATAAGTTTATTTTAAAAACTGACCATCGTCCATTGCTTACGATTTTTGGCAGCAACAAAGGGTTGCCAATTATGGCCTCAAGTCGAATGCAGCGCTGGGCATTAATTTTGTCAGGATTCGATTACACTATTGAACATGTTAAAGGAAGTCACAATGAAGCTGACAGCATTTCAAGAATGCCACAACTAGCTTATGAAGACAATACTATTGAAAGCTCGTACATTAATTTCATTGAAATAGAAAACAAGTTCAATATAACCTTTACTGACATTGCTCGTGAGACAAGGCGAGATAAAACATTAGCAAAAGTCGTAGAATGCATTTTAAATGGAACCATATTTAGTTTGAAAGGAGAAATTTTCACGCCATATCGAGAAAAGCATACCCAACTAAATGTTGAGTATGGATGTATATTGTGGGGCTACAGAACAGTGATACCCGAAAAATTCAAGCCCAGAATTTTAGCCGAACTACATACTTCGCATTTAGGAATAGTGAAGACAAAAGCTTTGGCCAGATCGTACATATGGTGGCCCGGACTTGACAAAGATATTGAAAAAGTAATAAAAAACTGTATACACTGTCAAAAACTGCAACCAAGTCCTGAGAAGAGCAGTTTAATACCTTGGACACCATGCGGGGTTATATGGAGCAGAATCCATGTTGACTTTGCTGGTCCTATCAAAAACTTCCAATTTCTAATCGTCATTGACTCTTTTTCAAAATTTGTCGAAGTTTTCAAAACTAAAGAAATCACAACGGCTTTCACTATAGCTAAATTAAGAGAAATGTTTGCGCGATATGGATTGGTGGATACATTAGTGAGCGACAATGGTCGTCAATTCACTTCGAGTGAATTTCAACAATTCTTACAATTTAACGGAATTAAACACATTTTAACAGCTCCAGGCCATCCATCTACAAATGGCCAAGCTGAAAACTTCGTTAAGACTTTCAAGAAGTCGATTTTAGCAAACTTAGATCAACACAAGGATGCAAATTTAGATCAAATAATATGCAGGTTTTTAGTTGATTATCGTAACACCGTTCATTGTAGCACTGGTGAGTCTCCTGCAAAAATATTTTTTGGCAGACAACTCAAAACAAGGTTTAGCAATCTCAAACCTCCAACGACACAAGAAAAATTAATTAATTCCCAACAAAGCAATATATTAAACCACAAAGGAAAACGCAATGAATCTTTTCAACAAGGTCAGCAAGTAATGGTGCGTGATTATCGTAATCCAAACAAACCTAGTTGGACACTAGCTACAGTTAAGCAGAAACTCGGATCACAATCGTATTCCTGCACATTGGCTCACAACAATCACGTGATTAAACGTCATGTAGATCAAATAAGAAACCAAAACACAACACAACAACCTACTAAAACAAACATGACAATCTTGCTAAACAACAGTCACCACGAAACATTAGAACAACCATTAGGGGCGATGGAGAGCTTTGCATGCACTAGAAGGGAACTCAGACCACGGGAAGGAGGTAGAGTGGTAAAAACATCAAATTTAAACTCGGATCAAACCTAATTATATTGATTACACTATGTACTAAAACTTGTCATTATATTTAATATTAAACTGCATTATTCACTTTCACTTGCTCTTCTTTTTCAACAGCTTTAGGAGGAGCATATAGAGTATTGGTCATTTAGTAGCACCCTAATACAACTTGCTATTAACATAACAATCTTTTTATTACTCTCAACAATTTGATATGTAGCTATACAAACATCTATAACTAAATTGTCTAGCAACATCTTTTTATTACAATCTCTTTTTAATATATCTAACCAATAAAGCTTTTGAATTCGTCATGAACGCACGTTGTTTTATTTGCTACGCTTGATACATTACAATAAATATATATACTTATTTAAGAAAACCAATCAAAAGTCAATTCAGATTAAAAAGTACATGTACTATGAAAAAGTTTTATGAAGAGCTTTTACTATAATATATACAAGGTTTCATATCTTTAATAATATCTTGTTCTATCTTTAAACTTTATCAGGAACTGTTTTTATTGCTAAGTATTTTTTTTTTTGCATGTAAGATACTTTCGAGAGTTCTGTAGTTTTGTTTAAATACGATTGGAAAAGATAGAATGTTGTCAGCACGAGTTATTTTTGAAACTTTTGACCAAAATTCTTCACAGCTAAGATTATCTAGAGTTGTCATAATAGTCATTGAATTTTATAAAACGGAGTTCTCTAAATTCATCTAAGTTTTGAATATCCTGTTCACTAATTAAATTTGGAAAATTGTGTATGAAGCCGGTCAAGGAATTTTCTTTTCTATTTCAAGATGAAGACCCTTTTAAAAACATATCGGTAAAATCAAATCGTTTTATTATTTGTTTATATAACTCAATGTAAAATGCCACACAATTTTCAATAAATTCATTTGCAGTGACCATTGAGCTAGAAATATTTTGTTTAACAAAAACCCCAAGTGGACTTCTTCGTTTTTGTGTGTTTGTTACAGGGTATGATTAACAAGTGTAAAGTAATTAAAAGTATCCAACAACAAACTAACACAATACTTAACTTCACTTTGTAATACAATTACAATGAAAGTTGTACACACTTGAGGTAAAAAATCATAATTTTTATAAATTAGAAATCATAATTTGAGAAAAAAATCATCAAATCATATTTTGGTTAAAAAATCATCAAAAATATGATAAAATCATCATTCTGACAACGCTGATCACATACATACATATATAATGTGTATTTACACAGGCGTAGTTATTAAAGAAGAAGAAGATGTGCACTCTAAGCTAAAACGTAAGTAAAATTTCAATTGCTCTGACAAGTATGCACAAAAAGGGAATTTCCCAAAATTTGCGCTATATACAATTGCTCTGACTAGTAAATTTGCTAGTGGCATACACACTAACATACCTTAATTAACCTTTGATCCCACAAATATACTTAAGCAACATACACACTATTTAGACATATTTAGAGATAAGAACGATAGTATTAAGACTGATCATAAGTGTAGTAAACAAAGAATGATAACAAAACATGTAAATATTATCAAACAAAGAAAGTGATGTAAGATAATTCTAGTTTCGTTTTAACCCTGCTGTTAGGTTAAGAAAAACTCACGACCACTTTGGTCCATATTGGTTTTTTTTTCAAATAACTGTCAATTTATTTAAAAAGAGAAAAATAATATTTAAAATAACGGTCAAGTTTTGACAACAGGTATGGTATATGGAAATAAAAATTTTATAGGTAAGCCTGTTAAAATATATTGGTGATGCACCCAGTTTGTAATTGCAGCACTAGGTTGAGTTTGTTTTATATCTGTGATTCCCCAAAAATTAGTGTGCCATATTACTCGCGCTAGTCTTACTTCAGTTTATATTCAGTGTTTGACTGTTTGCTTTGCGGGAAGAATGGAAAATCGACGATTAAACTGCAATGATATTGCTTACGTTCTAAATGAGAGCTTCTCTGATATTTCAACTTGTAGTAGCGTGGACGAGGATATTGAATATGAAATCACCGGAAGAAATTCTTCTGGTTCAGAAAATGAAGAGAATGCTGTAGCTATCGGCGACGTAGAAAAATAATATGTCGCAAAAAATGGAATGCAATGGAGTTCATCTCCATTACACAGTAATATAAGAACTTCAGCTGAAAATATCATATCCACACAACCGGGGCCAACACGATTTGCCGTTTCCAGATGCCATGATATATTGAATTCGTTTTTGTTATTTTTTCCCCCAACACTAGAAAAAATAATAATTGAAAATACAAACAAATACGGCACGGTGAAATTCGAGAAGAAATGGAAAGATCTAGAAACTTGTTCTTTGCGCGCATACATTTCTGTACTAATTCTAGCAGGAGCTTACCGCGGAAAAAATAAAGATCTGCATGGTTTATTTGACGCACGTTTTGGTCGCCCTATTTTTCGAGCAATAATGATCCAGGATAATTTTCATATGATTTCAAGTGCTCTTCGCTTTGACGATACCATGGCCCGAAGACAGAGACAAAGTGATGATAAGTTCGCACCTATTCGAAATTTGTGGAATCGCTGGGAAGCTAACCTTCCAATGTTTTACAACTGTCACGAAAATGTGACTATTGATGAACAGTATGGTCTCAAATTTTGGCTAGCAGTCGATTCAAAGTCAGGATATGTATGGAAAATCCAACCATACCTTGGAAAACTAAAAAATGAACAGCCTGAAAAAAACCTGGGGGAGCGGGTCGTATTGGATCTCACTGAAGGTTGGAAAGGTCAAAATATCACAGCTCATAATTTTTTTCAAGTTTTGAATTAGGTAAAAAGCTTTTGCAAAGGAAGTTGACATACGTTGGCACAGTTCGAAAAAATAAAACATTTATTCCTCCTAAACTGCTAATTTAAAAAAAATCCCTTATACAAATCTACGTCTGCTTTCAGTGAAACTGCTGCATTGGTTTCATATATCAGCCATAAAAATAAAGGTACTTTTTGATGAGCACTATGCACAAAACTGCAGAGATCGATAGCAGCGATGAAAAGAAAAAGCCAGAAGGTTTGTATAGCTTTATCAACAGGAATATATTATTCTGATAATTTTTTTTCTTAGGAGGCGTTGATACCGTCGACCAAATGATTGGCTACTATAGTACAAAACGAAAAACAAATCGGTGGCCAAATGTTCTATTTTCCAATATGATTGACATATCCGCATTGAACGCGTTTATATTGTTTTCTGATATTGACGTTTCGTGGGCACCAATGGATAAAAATCGTAAGAGAGCAGAATTTTTACGGCAGTTAGCTCTATCTTTAGCTCAAAACTATATGACCGAAAGATCTAAGCTGCCTACAAATAAATTTTCAGTTGAGCTTCTTACCGAAATAAGAACATCATCTCTCGGATTGTACAGCATCTACGAGCGGCTTACCAAAAATAACAGCTGCTAGAAAACGAGGAACCTGCAGCTGCTGCAAATCTAAGTGCGATAGCAAATGCATCATATGCAACAAATTTATATGCAAGTTGCAACGGAGGATAATTTGCTCATCATGTGCTAATAAAATTTGATTTTTTTTTCACTTATTCTGTAAATTTTTTCATACCAATAAATCGATAGAAAGGAAGGGCCAAAATGGTCCTAAACCTAAGATTCGTTATTTTTTATTTTTCTAATTTCCTTTACAAAATTCATGATTCAAAATTTTGCAGAAGTAATAAAATATAAAAACACTACATTAGCTAACGTTTTAAGTTGACATATTGAACCGTTCCGTAGTCAAAGCGAAAAGAAAATAAAAATTGACCAAAATGGTCCAAACCTAACAGCAGGGTTAAGATTCTCATTGTTATTATTTAAGAGTAAATTCAATAAAATAAAGAGTCAGTTTATGAAGAAAACTCAACCACAACTAACTTTGTATTTCATTGGCGCGGTCGGTAGAAAATTTTCTATTGAAAGCCTCAAACTATTACCCTCCATTTTAATGAAGATAGATTTTTATTAGATACTGGATCATCCATAAGTTTGATTAGACCAAACACATTAACAACAGAAAGCAAAGAAGTCAACGCAGTTAAGGTAAAAACAATTAAAGGAAATTTAATTTTAAATAAATTAAATAAACAGGAAGTTACTAGTAGTCGATCAGTTATTAGCTTGTCAATGACTTTTGTCAAACTTACGACGGATTATTAGGTTATGACAGTCTACAAAAATTAAATGCTATCGTGAACATCATTGAAAAATTTATCATTTTGAGCGATACAAAATATTATTTCCTGTACTAAAACCAAGAACAATATGATAAAAAAGTATTGTTTAACGTGGAAGAAATAGATAATAAAATAAATAACAACGAAACAAACTCATTATTCAGATTAAATCATATAAACAGGGAGGAATATAAAGAAATTACCACACTATTAAAAAATCATAAAAATATTATATATCAAAAAAATGAAAACTTAAGCTTCACGCATAAAATAAAGCATAATATAAATACTAAGCACGAAGATCCAATCTATGTGAAATCCTCTAGGTACCGATTTGGGTAGTACCAAAAAAACAATATGCTTCAGGCGTATAAATATGGAGAATTGTTATAGATTATCGAAAACTAAACAACATTACAGTAGATGATATATACAAAATCCCATTAATTGATGAGATATTAGACAAGTTGGGTAGGTACATATACTTCACAACCCTGGATCTCACAAAAGTGTTTTACCAAATAGAAATGGATCCGAAGGACAGGCATAAAACTGCATTTTCTACGCGGAACGGACACTATGAATTTTTAAGAATGTCTTTTTGTCTAAAAAATGCACGAACTACATTCCAAAGACAGATTAATACAGTATTGGATGAGCTAATTGGAAAAGACTATTTAGTATACTTGGATGATATAGTAATCTTTTGTACTTCCCTCCCAGAGCATATCACTGCACTTGATAAAGTATTTCAGAAATTATCTAAAGCAAACTTAAAAGGTCAATTAGACAAATGTGAATTCTTACAAAAGCAAGCGGAGTTTTTAGGACACATAATCACACTCGAAGGTATTAAACCAAACCCAAATAAAATCAATGCCATAATTGAGTACCCAATACCAAAAACAGAAATCAAACAATTTCTCGGATTAGCAGGTTTATATAGAAAATTCATTAAAAACTTCTCAAATATCACTAAACCACTAACACATTGCCTTAAAAAGGAAATAAAATAAACTATACTGACAAAGAATACATTAAAGCTGTGGAAAAATAATATCACATCCCATTTTTTTTTGTCACACTGTGTTAATGGATTGATAAAATTTGTATGAAATGTTTAAAAGTTTATTTTCATGAAAAGTTAAATAACTCAGTCAATAACTTATCTATTTTTAAACCCAAATATGCGTTGTTATCGTAAATAAACATACTTTTTGAATAAATTCTACAGTATTATAGTTTCTTAATAAAATAATGTATAAAAACGTCACCAAATTTAAAAAATTTTTGAAAAATCTACAAAATTTGTGTTTGCTCCACAATAACACCCAAATTTCTCAAATTTTCTTAGATAAATTATATGTCATTCGAAAGATCTCAGTTTCTTCTTTCCAAATCTAGTAAAAAATTGAAAATCAGATCAACAAAATTACAGGCTTATAAGTGCGCAAAGGTACAAAAACCGGTTTTTAACCGTAAATCCGGATTTAGGAGGTGTCCGGCATATTTCACTATTGGAATCTAGTTTTACTCGACAAGCCCTACAAGAAAAATAATATCCGGTCCCAGGTTTTTCTACTTCATTCAATTTTGTAACACTGTGTTATTCCGCCACAGAAAAAGAACTACTTGCCATAGTCTGGGCAACAAAATATTTCCGTCCGTACTTGTTTGGGCGTAAATTCGTAATTAATAGTGGCTATCGTCCCTAGCAATGCACTAAGGGTAAAACGTTGCTATTTTTGGCATAAATTAAATTTTTTTGTTTAAAATTTAAAATCTGGTTTCGGTTTTTGAATTCGTATACTCTAACGGTTATATAAACGTTTTTTTTATAATTTTTATGTTGCACCCTGTTATTTTATGAAAGGAAAAATTCAGCTGTTTCATGGTGACATTATGAAGAGAAATGCGCGCGAAATTTTTACTAACTTTGATCGTGAGTAAAACATTAATTTTAAACACTGTGAAAAAGTTTAAATATGGAAGAAGTTAGACAAGGTATGTAAAACAGTTTGTGATATTGTTTAAAAAATAGTTGTGTGTTATTGTCTAGTAATTCAGTGTGTTGTTGGTGTGTTATTATAGGTCAAAACTAACAAACATACGTGTGTTGTATGGAATATAACTTCTGTGTATAGAAAGGTATTTGCAATATTTTTGAAAAAAGTTATTAATCAAACTGTATATAATCAAACATCATCAACACTTTTTGCTCCTTTTTGTTCCTTTTCGGAAAAAACTTCATTTTGTAGTTTCACACGAGTTTTGCCATTCAACACTGCTTGAAGTTTGGAGCAGCAAAAATCGACAAGCAGATAGTGGAAAAGAATTTATTTTGGAAAATATTACACAAAAAAACTTATCAGATGAGCAACATCAGCTAATTAAACAAAAAGTCAAGCAATTTATTGCTTTTATAAATTTAAATTTGCCAAAATGCAATCGAATACTTGAACGATTTAAAAAAAAACATTCGCATTGGCTTGCATCCAATATAACTATTGAAATAAGTGATTGCGGCTTGCCCGGCAATAAACGAGGTCGGAGGCATTTAGACTATAGTGATGCAGGGCCTCGTTTGAAGAGAAAGATAGCATTTGAGCTTGCCGCAGAACAAAAACATTCAACACCTCTATTATTGCACGCTGCTTCCGTTTCAGTTAAAAAAATCAAACGAAAAACAAACTGCATTTGTTTTGAAAAAAGCTGTTAGCAACGAGAACTTAACAGGAATTATAAAGAGACTGGAAAGAAGTGATCCGTTGCCAATAAGTGCTTTTGAGGCATTAGCTTTTTTAATTGAAAATGGCTTTACAAAGCAGCAACACATTAACATCAAAGCATTAAATAAGCAGCACGGATGTGACATTTATCCCCCTTACTCCGAGATTGTAAAATCAAAATTAAAATGCAGACCTAAGGAAATCAGCTATTGTGATAATAAAACAGAAGTAACAATGCAAAATTTACTGGACCATACAGCTGATCGCATACTTGAAATGCAAAAGCACGTCCTTGATGTTGCTGCACCAACACATTGGCAAATTAATTGTAAGTTATGGGTTCGATGGTTCGACAGGACAGAGTTCATATAAACCACGTTTTGAATTGGATGAACATATTGGACTAGACCATTCACTTTTTGTGACAACCATAGTTCCATTGAAATTAATAGATGAGCTAAATAGAGTTATTTGGCTAAATAACTCTCCACAGTCTGTCAGATTCTGTCGGCCTCTAAAAATAAAATTTATAAAAGAAACAACTGAACTTATTTTAAGTGAAAATAGTAAGTTAGATATTCAAATTAAAAACATCCAAGAACACATCTATGTACACAAGGGCAAAAACATTCTTGTTAAATACGAAGCGCATATGACCCTTATAGATGGTAAAGTTCTGAATATTTTAACTGGTACCAACTCATGTCAATCCTGCCCACTATGTGGTGCTAAGCCAAATCAACTGCTAAAAACCCATGACTACAACTCGAAAATCTTTGGCGTCAAACCTAATAATCTTAAATATGGCGTAAGCCCTTTATATGCATGGATAAGATTTTTTGAATTTGTGTTAAAAATCTCGTATAGAATGGAATTAGAGATATGGCGTGTTAAAAATGATGACAAAGTCAAAGTATTTTTGCGAAAACAGTACCTTCAGGAAAGATTGTGGGCGGAAATGGGTCTCAATGTAGACAAACCCAAACAAAATGGCAGTGGAAATACCAACGATGGAAATACTGCAAGAAGAGCATTTAGAAATGTTGAGCTCTTATCTTCCATTTTAAATTTCGATTTAAGTATTCTCAAACACTTTTACATTATATTGATTGCCATTTCTTGTGAATATAAGATTGATACAGAAAAATTCAAAAACTTTTGTGGCCAAACATTCAATATGTATTTTGAAAAGTATTCTTGATATCCAATGTCTCCAACTGTGCACAAAGTTTTGGTACATGGGCACCAAATAATGGATACTTGCATACTTCCTGTTGGAGTTCTAGGAGAAAATGCATCAGAAGCAAGAAACAAGCTGTATAAAACCGACAGGAGATCGCATGCAAGGAAATGTAGCCGATTGGATAACATGACAGACGTTTTTAATAGAGCAATGGATTCTTCAGACCCACAAATGTCCACCATAAGTTTAACAAAACGAAAAAATATCAATAAAAAGAAGAGCCTGTCCAGAGAAGTCATTGCGCTTTTCGAAACACCTGGTATTGACTTTTCAGACACATTAGAAGGTAATGAAAATGAAGCAGAAGACGATGAGGCCGACGAAATTGACAGTTTTGGACTGGAGAATATTGAGTTTGAAGAAGAAAATGAAGACGATTCAGTTAGAAGTCTATATTCATAAATGGTTTGTAAAATGAAAAAGGCATATTAGAATTTGTCTCATATGATTTTTTTTTCAGGGATCATTAACAAAAAGGCTGAATGAAGCCTTGTCTATCATCTGAGTCTACCTAAAAAATATAAACTCATTGAACTTAAGTGGTTTTATCCAAAAAGTGAGGTTAAGAAATTGTTTTTCTTTAGTACTGGTCCCTTATGAGTTAATAAAATAAAATATTTTTAGATGCAAACTTACAGATTCTTGAAACAGCTTTCTAGTGACACGTATTTCAAAGAACGAAAATAAAATAACGAATTTATGTCAAAACCTGAACTAATGTTTTAATTGGGAGGCGAAAGTGGGCGTGGTCCAAATAAAAAAAACCTAAATTCCATTTTGGTGTTAGTTAAATTCGTGCAAAAGTTAAGTGTCTAGCTTTAAAACTACAATTAATGCCAAAAATATTGCTTTTTTGCCCATAGTGCAATGGTTACATAATCTTAAGGAACCAAATGCTAAATTACAAAGAAGGAAAATAAAATTGAATGAATTCGATTTCGTTATCAAATACATACCGGGAAAATAAAATCATGTCGCGGATGCTCTATCAGGAATTAAAATTCTAAACGAATCTATCTATCTAAACGAATCACAAGCAGGAAATGAAAATAATGCAAAAACTATTTCGGAAGATGACAATGAACATTACGAAATTTCATCAATAGCAGCAACTTGCTATTCAGCAGATGAAGATAATCGTAGTTATACACTTGTAGCAATAACTGAAAAACCATTAAACATTATTAAACATCAAATCAAATTGATAAAAGGAAACCAAAGTAAAGTAAAACTTTTTTCAAATAATATAACTACTATAGTTTACAAAAATCTAAACGAAGATTTAAATAAAGATATAATAAAAACACATCTATTAAATAAAACCACTACAATTTATATGCCAAATGATGAAGATTTTTACTTACTCCAAGAATATTACAGTAAACTGACTATAAAGTAGAGAGAACAACCAAACTCCTAGAAAATATAAATAACATTTCCGATTTTAAAAGCAAAATTCCAGAAATTCACATAACTGTTCTGCACAAAGTAATCGAAAAAAATAGTCAAAATATTTAGAAACAAATACTTTTACCCAAATTACGTGAAAGAAATATCAAATATAATAAATGAATGCGATCTATGTAATAATTGCAAAAATTATCATATCAACAAAAAATTAGCTTTTAAAATAACAACGCCAACATATAAAATAAGTGAAAAATTTGTAATAGACTTCTGGCAATAGAATAAACAATATTACCTTACCTGAGTAGTATGTTTGTGCCAACTCGCGATCACGTTTTTCATACAAAACTAATGTGCATGCCTGGCTGCGAAACCTGATCGTTAAAAATATTTTTTGTTAGGTGATGAAGTTTATTTATTATGAAAATGCGTTTTCCATCCTTGGATGGTTGTTTATATTAGGAGGTTTCATAAAATTTGTATTGTGTATTAAGGGGTTTAAAAAAAATTTATATGTAAATTTTTTTATTGTTTTCATATGCCTGATTTAAATGTCAGTTAGTTGTTGAATATCACCCCTGAAACTTCTATACGAACACCCCTTCCCGGGTACCTATATTAAACAACTCTGTTGAATATTTGCCCGGAAGCTGGAAATTATCTTCATAGGTACAAAATATTTCACCGAGTTAAATATGAACGTCTCTACTGATTTTTTTCAGTTTTGATTGTTGAAAGAAAATGAAACTAATAAAAAAAGGGTATGGGAAAATTCTTAAACACCTGCGCATCTCGCTCTATTTTTATTACCTTTGTCCTTTTTGAAATTCCTTATCCTTTCTGTCTATTCATTAGCATTTTCTTTTTATTGCACTTGACTTTTCCGTTTATCTTTTTTATTGCGGTTGATCTTTTTATTTATTGAAAATTCTTAGATAGACATTTTTATGAGTGCCTGTCTACCGTCTGCATGGTTTATTTGACGCACGTTTTGGTCGCCCTATTTTTCGAGCAATAATGATCCAAGATAATTTTCATATGATTTCAAGTGCTCTTCGCTTTGACGATACCATGGCCCGAAGACAGAGACAAAGTGATGATAAGTTCGCACCTATTCCAGATTTGTGGAATCCTGGGAAGCTAACCTTCCAATGTTTTACAACTGTCACGAAAATGTGACTATTGATGAACAGTATGGTCTCAAATTTTGGCTAGCAGTCGATTCAAAGTCAGGATATGTATGGAAAATCCAACCATACCTTGGAAAACTAAAAAATTAACAGCCTGAAAAAAACCTGGGGGAGCGGGTCGTATTGGATCTCACTGAAGGCTTGAAAGGTCAAAATATCACAGCTCATAATTTTTTTCAAGTTTTGAATTAGGTAAAAAGCTTTTGCAAAGGAAGTTGACATACGTTGGCACAGTTCGAAAAAATAAAACATTTATTCCTCCTAAACTGCTAATTTAAAAAAAAAATCCCTTATACACATCTACGTTTGCTTTCCATGAAACTGCTGCATTGGTTTCATATATCAGCCATAAAAATAAAGGTACTTTTTGATGAGCACTATGCACAAAACTGCAGAGATCGATAGCAGCGATGAAATGAAAAAGCCAGAAGGTTTGTATAGCTTTATCAACAGGAATATATTATTCTGATAATTTTTTTTCTTAGGAGGCGTTGATACCGTCGACCAAATGATTGGCTACTATAGTACAAAACGAAAAACAAATCGGTGGCCAAATGTTCTATTTTCCAATATGATTGACATATCCGCATTGAACGCGTTTATATTGTTTTCTGATATTGACGTTTCGTGGGCACCAATGGATAAAAATCGTAAGAGAGCAGAATTTTTACGGCAGTTAGCTCTATCTTTAGCTCAAAACTATATGACCGAAAGATCTAAGCTGCCTACAAATAAATTTTCAGTTGAGCTTCTTACCGAAATAAGAACATCATCTCTCGGATTGTACAGCATCTACGAGCGGCTTACCAAAAATAACAGCTGCTAGAAAACGAGGAACCTGCAGCTGCTGCAAATCTAAGTGCGATAGCAAATGCATCATATGCAACAAATTTATATGCAAGTTGCAACGGAGGATAATTTGCTCATCATGTGCTAATAAAATTTGATTTTTTTTCACTTATTCTGTAAATTTTTTCATACCAATAAATCGATAGAAAGGAAGGGCCAAAATGGTCCTAAACCTAAGATTCGTTATTTTTTATTTTTCTAATTTCCTTTACAAAATTCATGATTCAAAATTTTGCAGAAGTAATAAAATATAAAAACACTACATTAGCTAACGTTTTAAGTTGACATATTGAACCGTTCCGTAGTCAAAGCGAAAAGAAAATAAAAATTGACCGAAATGGTCCAAACCTAACAGCAGGGTTAAGATTCTCATTGTTATTATTTAAGAGTAAATTCAATAAAATAAAGAGTCAGTTTATGAAGAAAACTCAACCACAACTAACTTTGTATTTCATTGGCGCGGTCGGTAGAAAATTTTCTATTGAAAGCCTCAAACTATTACCCTCCATTTTAATGAAGACAGATTTTTATTAGATACTGGATCATCCATAAGTTTGATTAGACCAAACACATTAACAACAGAAAGCAAAGAAGTCAACGCAGTTAAGGTAAAAACAATTAAAGGAAATTTAATTTTAAACAAAGAATAGGAAGTTACTAGTAGTCGATCAGTTATTAGCTTGTCAATGACTTTTGTCAAACTTACGACGGATTATTAGGTTATGACAGTCTACAAAAATTAAATGCTATCGTGAACATCATTGAAAAATTTATCATTTTGAGCGATACAAAATATTATTTCCTGTACTAAAACCAAGAAAAATATGATAAAAAAGTATTGTTTAACGTGGAAGAAATAGATAATAAAATAAATAACAACGAAACAAACTCATTATTCAGATTAAATCATTTAAACAGGGAGGAATATAAAGAAATTACCACACTATTAAAAAATCATAAAAATATTATATATCAAAAAAAATGAAAACTTAAGCTTCACGCATAAAATAAAGCATAATATAAATACTAAGCACGAAGATCCAATCTATGTGAAATCCTATAGGTACCCAGAAGTACATAGAGAAGACGTTGGTGGACAAATAAAAGATATGTTAATTCAAATCATCATCTCCTATAGTAAATCACCTTATTCAGCACCGATTTGGGTAGTACCAAAAAAACGAGATGCTTCAGGCGTATAAATATGGAGAATTGTTAAAGATTATCGAAAACTAAACAACATTACAGTAGATGATATATACAAAATCCCATTAATTGATGAGATATTAGACAAGTTGGGTAGGTCCATATACTTCACAATCCTGGATCTCACAAAAGTGTTTTACCAAATAGAAATGGATCCGAAGGACTGGCATAAAACTGCATTTTCTACGCGGAACGGACACTATGAGTTTTTAAGAATGTTTTTTGTCTAAAAAATGCACCAGCTACATTCCAAAGACAGATTAATACAGTATTGGATGAGCTAATTGGAAAAGACTATTTAGTATACTTGGATGATATAGTAATCTTTTGTACTTCCCTCCCAGAGCATATCACTGCACTTGATAAAGTATTTCAGAAATTATCTAAAGCAAACTTAAAAGGTCAATTAGACAAATGTGAATTCTTACAAAAGCAAGCGGAGTTTTTAGGACACATAATCACACTCGAAGGTATTAAACCAAACCCAAATAAAATCAATGCCATAATTGAGTACCCAATACCAAAAACAGAAATCAAACAATTTCTCGGATTAGCAGGTTTATATAGAAAATTCATTAAAAACTTCTCAAATATCACTAAACCACTAACACATTGCTTAAAAAAGGAAATAAAATAAACTATACTGACAAAGAATACATTAAAGCTGTGGAAAAATAATATCACATCCCAGTTTTTTTTGTCACACTGTGTTAATGGATTAATAAAATTTGTATGAAATGTTTAAAAGTTTATTTTCATGAAAAGTTAAATAACTCAGTCAATAACTTATCTATTTTTAAACCCAAATATGCGTTGTAATCGTAAATAAACATACTTTTTGAATAAATTCAACAGTATTATAGTTTCTTAATAAAATAATGTATAAAAACGTCACCAAAGTTAAAAAATTTTTGAAAAATCTACAAAATTTGTGTTTGCTCCACAATAACACCCAAATTTCTTACCAAAAATAACAGCTGCTAGAAAACGAGGAACCTGCAGCTGCTGCAAATCTAAGTGCGATAGCAAATGCATCATATGCAACAAATTTATATGCAAGTTGCAACGGAGGATAATTTGCTCATCATGTGCTAATAAAATTTGATTTTTTTTCACTTATTCTGTAAATTTTTTCATACCAATAAATCGATAGAAAGGAAGGGCCAAAATGGTCCTAAACCTAAGATTCGTTATTTTTTATTTTTCTAATTTCCTTTACAAAATTCATGATTCAAAATTTTGCAGAAGTAATAAAATATAAAAACACTACATTAGCTAACGTTTTAAGTTGACATATTGAACCGTTCCGTAGTCAAAGCGAAAAGAAAATAAAAATTGACCGAAATGGTCCAAACCTAACAGCAGGGTTAAGATTCTCATTGTTATTATTTAAGAGTAAATTCAATAAAATAAAGAGTCAGTTTATGAAGAAAACTCAACCACAACTAACTTTGTATTTCATTGGCGCGGTCGGTAGAAAATTTTCTATTGAAAGCCTCAAACTATTACCCTCCATTTTAATGAAGACAGATTTTTATTAGATACTGGATCATCCATAAGTTTGATTAGACCAAACACATTAACAACAGAAAGCAAAGAAGTCAACGCAGTTAAGGTAAAAACAATTAAAGGAAATTTAATTTTAAACAAAGAATAGGAAGTTACTAGTAGTCGATCAGTTATTAGCTTGTCAATGACTTTTGTCAAACTTACGACGGATTATTAGGTTATGACAGTCTACAAAAATTAAATGCGCTCGTGAACATCATTGAAAAATTTATCATTTTGAGCGATACAAAATATTATTTCCTGTACTAAAACCAAGAAAAATATGATAAAAAAGTATTGTTTAACGTGGAAGAAATAGATAATAAAATAAATAACAACGAAACAAACTCATTATTCAGATTAAATCATTTAAACAGGGAGGAATATAAAGAAATTACCACACTATTAAAAAATCATAAAAATATTATATATCAAAAAAAATGAAAACTTAAGCTTCACGCATAAAATAAAGCATAATATAAATACTAAGCACGAAGATCCAATCTATGTGAAATCCTATAGGTACCCAGAAGTACATAGAGAAGACGTTGGTGGACAAATAAAAGATATGTTAATTCAAATCATCATCTCCTATAGTAAATCACCTTATTCAGCACCGATTTGGGTAGTACCAAAAAAACGAGATGCTTCAGGCGTATAAATATGGAGAATTGTTAAAGATTATCGAAAACTAAACAACATTACAGTAGATGATATATACAAAATCCCATTAATTGATGAGATATTAGACAAGTTGGGTAGGTCCATATACTTCACAATCCTGGATCTCACAAAAGTGTTTTACCAAATAGAAATGGATCCGAAGGACTGGCATAAAACTGCATTTTCTACGCGGAACGGACACTATGAGTTTTTAAGAATGTTTTTTGTCTAAAAAATGCACCAGCTACATTCCAAAGACAGATTAATACAGTATTGGATGAGCTAATTGGAAAAGACTATTTAGTATACTTGGATGATATAGTAATCTTTTGTACTTCCCTCCCAGAGCATATCACTGCACTTGATAAAGTATTTCAGAAATTATCTAAAGCAAACTTAAAAGGTCAATTAGACAAATGTGAATTCTTACAAAAGCAAGCGGAGTTTTTAGGACACATAATCACACTCGAAGGTATTAAACCAAACCCAAATAAAATCAATGCCATAATTGAGTACCCAATACCAAAAACAGAAATCAAACAATTTCTCGGATTAGCAGGTTTATATAGAAAATTCATTAAAAACTTCTCAAATATCACTAAACCACTAACACATTGCTTAAAAAAGGAAATAAAATAAACTATACTGACAAAGAATACATTAAAGCTGTGGAAAAATAATATCACATCCCAGTTTTTTTTGTCACACTGTGTTAATGGATTAATAAAATTTGTATGAAATGTTTAAAAGTTTATTTTCATGAAAAGTTAAATAACTCAGTCAATAACTTATCTATTTTTAAACCCAAATATGCGTTGTAATCGTAAATAAACATACTTTTTGAATAAATTCAACAGTATTATAGTTTCTTAATAAAATAATGTATAAAAACGTCACCAAAGTTAAAAAATTTTTGAAAAATCTACAAAATTTGTGTTTGCTCCACAATAACACCCAAATTTCTCAAATTTTCTTAGATAAATTATATGTCATTCGAAAGACCTCAGTTTCTTCTTTCCAAATCTAGTAAGAAATTGAAAATCAGATCATTATCAACAAAATTACAGGCTTATAAGTGCGCAAAGGTACAAAAACCGGTTTTTTAACCGTAAATCCGGATTTTGGAGGTGTCCGGCATATTTCACTATTGGAATCTAGTTTTACTCGACAAGCCCTACAAGAAAAATAATATCCGGTCCCAGGTTTTTCTACTTCATTCAATTTTGTAACACTGTGTTATTCCGCCACAGAAAAAGAACTACTTGCCATAGTCTGGGCAACAAAATATTTCCGTCCGTACTTGTTTGGGCGTAAATTCGTAATTAATAGTGGCTATCGTCCCTAGCAATGCACTAAGGGTAAAACGTTGCTATTTTTGGCATAAATTAAATTTTTTTGTTTAAAATTTAAAATCTGGTTTCGGTTTTTGAATTCGTATACTCTAACGGTTATATAAACGTTTTTTTTTTATAATTTTTATGTTGCACCCTGTTATTTTATGAAAGGAAAAATTCAGCTGTTTCATGGTTACATTATGAAGAGAAATGCGCGCGAAATTTTTAATAACTTTGATCGTGAGTAAAAAATTAATTTTAAACACTGTGAAAAAGTTTAAATATGGAAGAAGTTAGACAAGGTATGTAAAACAATTTGTGATATAGTTTAAAAAATAGTTGTGTGTTATTGTCTAGTAATTCAGTGTGTTGTTGGTGTGTTATTATAGGTCAAAACTAACAAACATACGTGTGTTGTATGGAATATAACTTCTGTGTATAGAAAGGTATTTGCAATATTTTTGAAAAAAGTTATTAATCAAACTGTATATAATCCAACATCATCAACACTTTTTGCTCCTTTTTGTTCCTTTTCGGAAAAAACTTCATTTTGTAGTTTCACACGAGTTTTGCCATTCAACACTGCTTGAAGTTTGGAGCAGCAAAAATCGACAAGCAGATAGTGGAAAAGAATTTATTTTGGAAAATATTACACAAAAAAACTTATCAGATGAGCAACATCAGCTAATTAAACAAAAAGTCAAGCAATTTATTGCTTTTATAAATTTAAATTTGCCAAAATGCAATCGAATACTTGAACGATTTAAAAAAAAACATTCGCATTGGCTTGCATCCAATATAACTATTGAAATAAGTGATTGCGGCTTGCCCGGCAATAAACGAGGTCGGAGGCATTTAGACTATACTGATGCAGGGCCTCGTTTGAAGAGAAAGATAGCATTTGAGCTTGCCGCAGAACAAAAACATTCAACACCTCTATTATTGCACGCTGCTTCCGTTTCAGTTAAAAAAATCAAACGAAAAACAAACTGCATTTGTTTTGAAAAAAGCTGTTAGCAACGAGAACTTAACAGGAATTATAAAGAGACTGGAAAGAAGTGATCCGTTGCCAATAAGTGCTTTTGAGGCATTAGCTTTTTTAATTGAAAATGGCTTTACAAAGCAGCAACACATTAACATCAAAGCATTAAATAAGCAGCACGGATGTGACATTTATCCCCCTTACTCCGAGATTGTAAAATCAAAATTAAAATGCAGACCTAAGGAAATCAGCTATTGTGATAATAAAACAGAAGTAACAATGCAAAATTTACTGGACCATACAGCTGATCGCATACTTGAAATGCAAAAGCACGTCCTTGATGTTGCTGCACCAACACATTGCTAATTAATTGTAAGTTATGGGTTCGATGGTTCGACAGGACAGAGTTCATATAAACCACGTTTTGAATTGGATGAACATATTGGACTAGACCATTCACTCTTTGTGACAACCATAGTTCCATTGAAATTAATAGATGAGCTAAATAGAGTTATTTGGCTAAATAACTCTCCACAGTCTGTCAGATTCTGTCGGCCTCTAAAAATAAAATTTATAAAAGAAACAACTGAACTTATTTTAAGTGAAAATAGTAAGTTAGATATTCAAATTAAAAACATCCAAGAACACATCTATGTACACAAGGGCAAAAACATTCTTGTTAAATACGAAGCGCATATGACCCTTATAGATGGTAAAGTTCTGAATATTTTAACTGGTACCAACTCATGTCAATCCTGCCCACTATGTGATGCTAAGCCAAATCAACTGCTAAAAACCCATGACTACAACTCGAAAATCTTTGGCGTTAAACCTAATAATCGTAATATTGGCGTAAGCCCTTTACATGCAGGGATAAGATTTTTTGAATTTGTGTTAAAAATCTCGTATAGAATGGAATTAGAGATATGGCGTGTTTAAAATGATGACAAAGCTAAGTCTCTTTACGAAAACAGTACCTTCAGGAAAGATTGTGGATGGAAATGCGTCTCAATGTAGACAAACCCAAACAAAATGGCAGTGGAAATACTAACGATTGAAATACTGCAAGAAGAGCATTTAGAAATGTTGAGCTCTTATCTTCCCTTTTAAATTTAAGTATTCTCAAACATTTTTACATTATATTGATTGCCATTTCTTATATAGATTGATACAGAAAAATTCAAAAACTTTTGTGGCCAAACATTCAATATGTATTTTGAAAAGTATTCTTGATATCCAATGTCTCCAACTGTGCACAAAGTTTTGGTACATGGGCACCAAATAATGGATACTTGCATACTTCCTCTTGGAGTTCTAGGAGAAAATGCATCAGAAGCAAGAAACAAGCTGTATAAAAGCGACAGGAGATTGGATAACATGACAGACGTTTTTAATAGAGCAATGGATTCTTCAGACCCACAAATGTCCACCATGAGTTTAACAAAACGAAAAAATATCAATAAAAAGAAGAGCCTGCCCAGAGAAGTCATTGCCCTTTTCGAAACACCTGGTATTGACTTTTCAGACACATTAGAAGGTAATGAAAATGAAGCAGAAGACGATGAGGCCGACGAAATTGACAGTTTTGGACTGGAGAATATTGAGTTTGAAGAAGAAAATGAAGACGATTAAGTTAGAAGTCTATATTCATAAATGGTTTGTAAAATGAAAAAGGCATATTAGAATTTGCCTCATATGATTTTTTTTTCAGGGATCATGAGCAGTTTTATATCTTAACAAAAAGGCTGAATGAAGCCTTGTCTATCATCTGAGTCTACCTAAAAAATATAAACTCATTGAACTTAAGTGGTTTTATCCAAAAAGTGAGGTTAAGAAATTGTTTTTTTAGTACTGGTCCCTAATGGGTTAATAAAATAAAATATTTTTAGATGCAAACTTACAGATTCTTGAAACAGCTTTCTAGTGACACGCATTTCAAAGAACGAAAATAAAATAACGAATTTATGTCAAAACCTGAACTAATGTTTTAATTGGGAGGCGAAAGTGGGCGTGGTCCAAATAAAAAAAAAACAAAATTCCATTTTCGTGTTAGTTAAATTCGTGCAAAATTTAAGTGTCTAGCTTTAAAACTACAATTAATGCCAAAAATATTACTTTTTTGCCCATAGTGCAATGGTTACATAATCTTAAGGAACCAAATGCTAAATTACAAAGAGGGAAAATAAAATTGAATGAATTCGATTTCGTTATCAAATACATACAGGGAAAAGAAAATCATGTCGCAGATGCACTATCAGGAATTAAAATTCTAAACGAATCTATCTATCTAAACGAATCACAAGCAGGAAATGAAAATAATGCAAAAGCTATTTCGGAAGATGACAATGAACATTACGAAATTTCATCAATAGCAGCAACTTGCTATTCAGCAGATGAAGATAATCGTAGTTATACACTTGTAGCAATAACTGAAAAACCATTAAACATTTTTAAACATCAAATCAAATTGATAAAAGGAAACCAAAGTAAAGTAAAACTTTTTTCAAATAATATAACTACTATATTTTACAAAAATCTAAACGAAGATTTAAATAAAGATATAATAAAAACACATCTATTAAATAAAACCACTACAATTTATATGCCAAATGATGAAGATTTTTACTTACTCCAAGAATATTACAGTAAACTGACTATAAAGTAAAGAGAACAACCAAACTCCTAGAAAATATAAATAACATTTCCGATTTTAAAAGCAAAATTCCAGAAATTCACATAACTGTTCTGCACAAAGTAATCGAAAAAAATAGTCAAAATATTTAGAAACAAATACTTTTACCCAAACTACGTGAAAGAAATATCAAATATAATAAATGTATGCTAACTATGTAATAATTGCAAAAATTATCACATCAACAAAAAATTAGCTTTTAAAATAGCAACGCCAACATATAAAATAAGTGAAAAATTTGTAATAGACTTCTGGCAATGGAATAAACAATATTACCTTACCTGAGTAGTATGTTTGTGCCAACTCGCGATCACGTTTTTCATACAAAACTAATGTGCACGCCTGGCTGCGAAACCTGATCGTTAAAAATATTTTTTGTTAGGTGATTAAGTTTATTTATTATGAAAATGCGTTTTCCATCCTTGGATGGTTGTTTATATTAGGAGGTTTCATAAAATTTGTATTGTGTATTAAGGGGTTTAAAAAAAATTTATATGTAAATTTTTTTATTGTTTTCATATGCCTGATTTGAATGTCAGTTAGGGCTCCTCTATTGAATATCACCCTGAAACTTCTATACGAACACCCCTTCCCGGGCACCTATATTAAACAACTCTGTTGAATATTTGCCCGGAAGCTGGAAATTATCTTCATAGGTACAAAATATTTCACCGAGTTAAATATGAACGTCTCTACTGATTTTTTTCAGTTTTGATTGTTGAAAGAAAATGAAACTAATAAAAAAAAGGGTATGGTAAAATTCTTAAACACCTGCGCATCGCGCTCTATTTTTATTACCTTTGTCCTTTTTGAAATTCCTTATCCTTTCTGTCTATTCATTAGCATTTTCTATTTATTGCACTTGACTTTTCCGTTTATCTTTTTTATTGCGGTTGATCTTTTTATTTATTGAAAATTCTTAGATTGACATTTTTATGAGTGTCTGTCTACCGTCTGTCTTTTTTATAGCGGTCGATCTTTTTATTTTTTTATAAAAAATGGTATGAGAAAATTCTTAAACACCTGCGCATCTCGCTCTATTTTTATTACCCTTGTCCTTTTTGAAATTCCTTATCCTTTCTGACTTTTCCGTTTATCTTTTTTATTGCACTTGACTTTTCCGTTTATCTTTTTTATTGCGATTGATCTTTTTATTTATTGAAAATTCTTGGATTGAAATTTTTATGAGTGTCTGTCTACCGTCTGTCTTTTTTATTGCGGTCGATCTTTTTATTTTTTTATTGAAAAATTTCAAGTTGACATTTTTATGAGTGTCTGTTTACCGTCTGTCTATTTTTAATGAAAAATAAGGGTGCGGGAAATTTTTTAAACACCTGCGCATCTATTTGTATTACACACATTAAAATTTAGATTGGATTAGGAATTAATAAAAGGGGTTACAAAAACAACATACATTTACATAACATAAGAGTATGCCTGTGATTGCATTTGCATAATTTTCTATCGGTCCCCTACCGGTTATGTTGTTGTCTCTTTTTATTTCACTCACCAATGCGTATATATGAGTATAAGGATATACAAATACATATGTATATAATTCTTTGATTAATAAAACCTTGCTCTTTAAATCATTAAAACCACGCCCACAGTTTTAAGTATAAATAGATGTTTAGAAAAATAGTATAATTCATTCTTGTTCTGAAAATTTAAACAGTTTATACCATTTCGTTAAAAAAGAATTAAATAAAACCGAAAAATTGGCCATCTTTACTTGTGATATCTGCGGAAAATCATTTAATCGCAACTTTTCCTTAAAACCTCATGTGAGGATGTAACATCAAGGTTCTTCAATGATGTGCAACGTATGTAATATACGTTTTTCAGACCGAGCAGAACTTCATTTGCACTTAATAGATCATTCTAAAAGAGAAGAGATAACTAAAGTTTATTGTAAGGATTGTGGAAAACATATTCCTAAAATAATTTGGCATTATCACGTAAGGACAAATAAACATAAAATTAATTGTGCAGGAAAATCTGATAGTGACGTAAAATGCGTCAAGTCTGTATTTAAAAATCGTATCGTTACGTATATTATTGAATATATTAATAAAACAAATTTAATACCTGAAAACTTTTTATGTGAAATTAATGCCAAAGTGGTTGAATTGCTAAAAAATATAATTAAACAGTGGCGGATACAAGGAAACACACATGAACACTTATGATGGGAGTGTAGCGGCTCTCGAAAAACAACGTTTTTCTGTTCTGCCGTGTAAGTTGAAATTAATTAGTGTTAAAATTTTTCCTTGTTCCTTTGGAATATTGTCTCATGTCCAATTCTTTCTGACTAAAAACGTTACGAACATTAGCCAATAAATAATAATCACTTTGGATTAAAAAACTACTAAATAATTAAAAAATATTTAGCAATAAAATATAACATTGAACTGTTTTGTGAATACGTGTTAATAAAGGAAGAAGAAGATGCGTGCACCATAGATATCAAATCTCTCATCAGACTAAAATGATTATACTTAATATATTTTCAACAACAGATGATATTCAGCAATGTTATAGTAACCAGTGCGTTGTTATTGTGAAAAGGATGAGTGAATTTCAGGAGCGTGATAGCAGATGGGCATTAATTAAGATATCACGCCTTGAAATAAACATAAATCAATATAAATGCATTGAGAGGTCACAGTACATTCCTCTACCACCAACAATCCAGAGAAAGTTTGCATGCATTAATGTGCAAAATAATGACGAATTTTGTTTTAAGTGGGCCATATTTTTATTCATAATATAGCCATTGTATCCATTTGATCTCAATTCAAGTAGATGCACATCCTATAAAGTATCAAACATAAGAGAAGAAATTATTAAATTAGAAAATAGTACTGATTTAAATTTTAAGAATTTAAATTTTCTTCTCGCTGTCAACAAAATTAAAACCTTTGAAGCTTTGGAAACTTACAACCACCAACACCAGTTAGCTATTTTAAAACTCCAATTGAATATAATTATGAACAAAAACAAAAATTCAATCCATTTAATTGTGGACATTTATGTTTGAAATTTCTATTCAATAAATATCATTTGCAATAAAACAACAATTTATCTTTTTCCTTTTTTTATATATTTTTTTTATTTTACAATTGTTTGTTATTATATAGAAAAGTTAACATGCAATTTCTTTAAAAATATCGCCATCAGAATCATTTAAAAACTGATGTATAAAATTATTTAAGGCTTTGTTATTTATATAATCAATTTGCATAAAAATATCGTCATCCTCTTCCATAATTTCTTTATAAATATTTAAATTTGATGTTGGTACTGTTGAGAGACAATTTATTTTATAATGTCCCCACGCATAAGTATCAACACCATTTTCACGTATAAATCTCTTATCATCTAAATAACTTAATGTTACTTTACTTATATATTGTGTATATACTTCATGCGCATTCGATCTAAACACATACATTAATTATAATATAGTTTTTTCTCCAGCAAACATTTTCTAAAATCATTAATTGATAATTTGTTGATTACACTCTGTTTTACTCCTTTTATTATTTTTTATTTCTGTGTCTATCCTATCTATTTTTATAGAATACATTTTTGCTCGCAAACCAATGAATTCCTTCATTACTTTACCATTACATTCATCTTTCATCTCCCTAATATTTTTTTATTCATGAGTGGGGGAAATTGAATACATTTTCTTTCGGATATGCAGATGTATCGAAATGTGATTTGATATCATTTCTAATATCTGCATATAGATCATTTGTTTTAACGTTATATATAAAAGAATCAGTATCTATGTAATTCAAATTAATATTTTCACAATATTTGGGTTTTATGTAATCGTAATGAAAATTATACATTTTCCATTTTGATAGTTCTAAAACAGAAAATCCAATGTAAATGGGCTTATTATATTCAGTTCGCACTCTACTCATTTCAATTGCAACCATTTCGTCATGAATTTTGAGGGAACTATGAAAATTATGTCTAGCAATAAGAGCTCTAGCTCCTAATCGCTTACCTCTACTTTTCCATTCATATACTATTTTAATGTCTTTCCTTTTATCGACATTTTCCATAGTCTTACAATATACAGCGTTGTTTAATAATTTAAAAAAGTTTTGTTCAAATGAATTCTTAGCTAATGTTCTGTGATAATTGTTTATATAAATATATTTTTTCAACCAATGAGACTGACTAAATTCAAGAATTCTGTGAATTTTCTTTAATACCAATCCATGTTGAATACATTGTTGAAGATTTTGATAATGTATTACACAATTGGTTTTGTTGTTTAAGTCTGTTATTAATTTTCGCTGTTTCATGCTTTTAATTTTCTTGTTTTCTGCACAAAATTGTAAGTCGTTATGATAGTCGTGTAATGTGGTTGGATATTCTAAATCAACTTCCAATATGTAACCCAATGCTGAATCTTCTTTTACATTATTTACATCAAAATTTTCAAAGTTTTCTACCCACTTGAAATTTTTAAAGGGGAGGTATTGAGATATTGCATAACCATATAATTTATTTACAACTAAATAAATCAGGTAATTAGATTCTTTTGTAGGATCATAATCAATAACGTATTTATTATTGGCTACCGAATGTCGTTTACTGCATTGAATAATACCCCTCTAATACCACGCACAACAAAATTATACATGTTAATATCAGTTAATAATTCCAACTAAACTTCCGTTGTTTTCAACATTGCATCCCATGACAAGCCCGGGGTAGTATAATATTGGCAGGGGTCTAAATTGTAAATGTTTTTACAAACTTTACGGAAATTTTCAAATACATCACAAAGCAATAAAACATCTACTTTTAAATATAATAGAAGATAGTCCATCAGAGTGTTACAATTGAATCTAGTCCAAACCTTTTCATCATGTTCATAATCCTCTACACTACACGGCTCTTTAGAAAGTTTATTAAAGAAGCATGAACGAGGTGGTAAATTACTTTCTTGGGGACGATTCACTGAATCTAGATAGTCATACGGAAGACACCTTTACGCTTCATTAAATTGAATTCACTGTCAATGTGGTAAGTTGATTTAACGGTTGACAAATCATCATCGGAAAAAAAGCCTGCTAGTTTTTCTAAACTCGATGGCATAAACTTACAAGGATCTAGAAAACGTAATTCAAGAGTATTTTTTTCATTTACAGGGATTCTTTTTGATACGGATACATATAATTCCTTATTTAAAGGAATTATATTTATATCACCTTCAATAGATGAAAGTTCTCGTACAAACAAATGACAATCATATGCCGAAAGATTATGGAATAATATCGGGATGAAGTTTGCGATTTGGTACTCTAAATTACACTTGTTATATGCGGGGCCTCTATATTCGCCAGTTAAATGACAATGATCGGCCACTCGATCTTCAACAGATAAAACAATTTTACAGATGTGACAAGCTGTGTCCTCATTTTGTCTTGTTTGTTGAAGCGGTGTTAAGAAATTCATTCGTTTAACTATACTTGAATAATTATTATAAATATCTCAACTATCCTCGACTAAGTTTTTATATTCTAAATATATCTAAGCTAGAATTAAAAGAACATTTTATATAATAACTATAAGCAAATAGAATATGCTTTTGTACCGATTTAATATTAGAGGAATTTTAAATATTAACTGATTCAAGTATACACTCGAAATCTGCATATACAACAAAAGGCACATCCATTTGCTTCTTAAAATTCTTAAAACTTACTAAATTATTATATGCCGTGGGCATCTTAGTTACAACTTTATTGCAGTTTCCCTTGTGATTTTTAATGATACCTCATTATGGAAGAGTATTAAGCAAGAATTACAGATGTATATTTTATGACAATTTTTTGTTAATTGACATCCCATTAATCTGTAATTAAAAAATAATAATTTCAATATAGTATTAATTTTCAACAATATAAATATTATTCACGTACCTTGAAATATTTTTAATCCACACGTAATGCAATCTTGCTTGGCTACTACTGTATGCTGCAGTAGTATGGACCGACAATTACATCATTTTTCAGGCCAAAAACATTTATACTTATTTCCGGGTTGTTAACTTCAAAGGCTTTAATTTTGTTGACAGCGAGAGGGAAATTAAAATTTTTTAAATTTAAAACAGTACTATTTTCTAATTTAATAATTTGAATTAAGATCAACTGGATACAATACCGATATTATGGCCCACTTGAAACAAAATTCGTCATTATTTTGCACATTAATGCATGCAAACTTTCTCTGGATTGTTGGTGGTAGAGGAATGTACTGTACCCTTTAATGCATATATATTGATTTATGTTTATTTCAAGGCGTGATATTTCAATTAATGCCCATCCGCTATCACGCTCTTGAAATTCACTCATCCTTTTCACAATAACATCGCACTGGTTACTATAACATTGGTGAATATCATCTGTTGTTGAAGATATATTAAGTATAATCATTTTAGTCTGATGGGATTTGATATCTATGGTGCACGCATCTTCTTCTTCCTTTAAAATTATGCAAATGCAATCACACGCATACTCTTATGTAATGTATGTTGTTTTTGTAACCCCTTTTATTAATTTATAATCCAATCTAATTTTTAATGTGTGTAATACAAATAGAGCGAGATGCGCAGGTGTTTAAAAAATTTTCCCGCACCCTTATTTTTCATTAAAAATAGACAGACGGTAAACAGACACTCATAAAAATGTCAACTTGAAATTTGTCAATAAAAAAATAAAAAGATCGACCGCAATAAAAAAGACAGACGGTAGACAGACAGTCATAAAAATGTCAATCTAAGAATTTTCAATAAATAACAAGATCAACCGCAATAAAAAAGATAAACGGAAAAGTCAAGTGCAATAAAAAGAAAATGCTAATGAATAGACAGAAAGGATAAGGAATTTCAAAAAGGGCAAAGGTTATAAAAATAGAGCGAGATGCGCAGGTGTTTAAGAATTTTCCCATACCCTTTTTTTATTAGTTTCATTTTCTTTCAGCAATCAAAATTGAAAAAAAATCAGAAGAGACGTTCATATTTAACTCGGTGAAATATTTTGTACTTATGAAGAAAATTTCCAGCTTCCGGGCAAACATTCAACAGAGTTGTTCAATATAGGTGCCCGGATAGGGGTGTTCGTATAGAAGTTTCAGGGGTGATATTCAATACAGAAGCCCTGACTGACATTCAAATCAGGCATGTAAAACCTCCTAATACAAACATCCATCCAAGGATGGAAAACGCATTTTCATAATAAATAAACTTAATCACCTAACAAAAAATATTTTTAACGATCACGTTTCCCAGCCCGGCATGCACATTCGTTTTGTATAAAAACGTGATCGCGAGTTGGCACAAACATACTACTTACCTGTATTGATATATTCTCTAAATTCGCAACACTTGAATCTGTCAACACACTTAATTGGATAGAAACCAAAAAAGCACTAATTAAAATATTTAACTCAATGGGACCCCGAAAGCTTTAAAAATAGATCAGGATCAAGGCATGAACAATGTTAATATAAAAAATCCGTGCGAAGAATTAAACATTAAATTAGAAATAACCACAGGCAAGTAGATGGGTAATAGCAAGCCAGTGTTGCCCTCCTCTAGTTTTTTATGTGGCTGTGTGAACGAGTTTGTGTGTGTGTGTATACGTGGTTGTTTGTTTGCTATGTTGGTTGTTTGTGCGTGTATTTCTTTGTTTGCTTGCCTGTGCTATGTTGGTTGTGTGTGTGTATGTTGTTTAGCGTCTTGCTGTTGGTATGGAGGCATAGAAATTCTTTGTTGGCAGAGAATGTGTGTATATTTGATTATTTTAGGTGTGTCGTCATCACTGACGTCATAGCATGTGTATGAGGGTATGTTTGAAAATATGTGTATATGTTGCGATCACTTTGGTAGCGTTGTGTTAATGAAGTTTATTAGATTTTATTTTTGTTCTTTTATATATGTATGATTATGTTTTTATATATGTTTTTGATTTTTCTTTATGTTTTCATAATTCTGGTTACGTCGACAACTATGAACTCTTTGGTACAGTCCTGAATAGTTGACTACTAAGCGATTCTCATAAATGCCTATAAATAATCATACTTACCAGAAAAGTATATTGACACTATAAAGTTAAAAAGCTTATTTTTTCAAAGTCTCCTTAAATAAAAATAGTTTCAAATAATTGTTAGTGTGTTCAAGTAGAAAACTTTAAGGAAAATTTTTTAATATCAGTACAAATAAAAAATTAATTATACAAAAATGAATACTAAAAGTTGTATCATTTGTAATAAAATCTTTATGAACCAAATAAAATTAAATGAGAACATAAAAGTACATTCTTCAGCTGTAAAGTTTAGTGGTGATAGTGTTGGTGTCAGTATATTAAAAAGGCATTGTGGATCATGTAAGGAAGTGGTACAACTCTTCTAATGGAACAGCCACATTAAAACCAATGCTCATAGAAAAAGATGTCAGGAAGTTAGAATCAATGATGATCTAACTAGGAGAACAAGTGACTTTAAGGGAAGGATCGAGACATGTATGTGTGAACAAAAATGAAGGTGTCTTGTATCCGGAGGAATTTTTCTCATCATTCAATTGCTCCATTGTTAACCAAATAAATTATTGCAGTAAGCTTCATACTACACTCAAGCTTAACATGGAGCAATTAATGAGATGATCGTGTCCCCACTGGTACATATATCAAAGATGATGTTGGTGACCCTCTCTGACGATATAGAAGAGCTGTACTAGAAACAAACCGAGGAAATGCGAAGAAAAATGGAGAGGGATAGCGGATGTACACTGATTTCTATTAATTTCTTTGAAATTAATATAAACAACGCGTCCATAATAAGAGGGTCCAATTTTATTTCTCTCCCAAGAAATATTGCAGAAAAACATGCCTGCATAAATATCGTGAACTCTGAAGTTTATTGCTTTAAATGGTGCATCATTGGTGATATGAACCATAGACAGAGAAATCAGTGTAGAAGCTACAACATTGAGAATACCGAAGCTAATAAAATTCTTTTAGGAGAAACTATGATAAATTTGAAGGTTTAGAGTTCCCCTCCCACTGCAGCTGCTAAAAAAATTTAAAATCAAAATGATGTGAGCATAAATGTATTTAGTCATAATGGAACATCACTTATAGCGCCATACTATGTGACGAATGGAGAAAAACAAATGCTATTGCTCGACTCAAATGGGAGTTTCCACTATGTACTCATCAAAGATATATCAAAGAAAGTTTTATTTGCACATTTACTAAAAACGTTTTCTCATCTCTATTAGAGATTTTAGTCGTTTACTTTTTTTATTATTTTGTTTTTTCCGCTCTTCTCTAGGCTTCTTCAATCCAACATAACATAACATAAGGGAGAGATTTCGATTTGCAACAGCTGCCTTTATAATACACATGATGATTGTATGTATAATCACCATAAAAATGTATGCTCCAGAAAAATAACCAAAATGCCTGAAAATTAAGATGCTATACGGTTTAAGAACTTCTACAAGCAGCTGGACGTACAACTCGTCATCTACGCCGACTTTGAATCGATTTTGGAAAAATTCGATGAGAGTGTGAGTATAAGTACAACAAATAAGCACCATGCTGTGCATATATTTATTTTATTAAGTGTAGTTTTAGTAGAGATAATAATTTACATAGATATTATTTCGGGGAAGATTCATCAAAAATATTTTTTTTTTTAATTGTTGAAGATTCAACGGATATTTATGTAAATTATATATCTAGCCTTGAGAGCATGATCATGACACCAATAGAATTAGTTAGATACATATAATAATGCAGAAAATTGGCATATATGTAATAAAAAATTAAATAATGATAAAGTTAGAGGTCATTGTCATCTTACTGTTATTTATCGCGGAGCAGCCCAAAGCGATTGTAATTTGAATTACAAAACGCCTCAATTTATACCGTTTATCTTCCATAATCTTACTGCATATGATATGCATATCTTTTTCAAAGAACTTTCAGGCATACAAAATGCCAGTCTAAAAGTGATTCCCCAGAACACAGAGCGCTATATTTCTCTGTCAATTCATATTAAATTAGACAAAAAACACGGATTCGAAATAAGATTTATAGACTCGTTTCGATTTCTGGCTTCGAGTCTAGACATAGCACAGTGGCCAATTTGGCTTCGCTAGCGGCATTTAATTCAAATTTGAAAAACCGTTAATTTTTTTAACAATCGATAACAAAAACATTCACTAGATTTGTATCGATTTTTAAAAGCTCAGCTTACAGCTGATGAACAGCTATGAGCTGTCAAAGTCAGCATATGTTTCTGCAAGTGTTGTGCAAAATATTTCCGCCTTTTTGATCATCGTTTTGCTATTCGTGTTAAACTTGCAAATTTTATTATTTTCATTAAAAGTTTTGTTATATACTAACGCCAAGGTATGTATTATATAAAAAAACTGTGGTTGTGATCTGTGTATACTTATGTTATTTATAAAACGTAATCGTGTTTAAGTTTATTAGCAACTCGCCCATTGTAACGTACACCTGTCTTTCGTGGAGTAGAACTTACAAAATTCACCTGCATTCAGTGTAATTGTAAATTTTCCTATATGTGTAAACCATTGTGTGTCCAAAATGTCCAAAATTTACTGCGAGTACCTGCCTTCAATTTATTGTACTGAAGAATCTGATTAATATTTCTTTTATAACATGGTTTCTCTTTGAGTTGACAATTTTTTTTTATTTTATATATGAATATATGGTGGAAAATGTTTATTGAATTAAAAACAAAATAAAAAATTAAAAAAAATTAAAAATAAAAACTTTAAAATTAAAAAAAAAAAATTAAAAATAAAAAAAAAATTTAATTTTTTTTTCCAAAAATTGTTTCAGTTTTTTTTGAATTGAGAAAAAAAATTTTTTGAAGATATCTTCTTTACTTTGGAAGCTATGAATAAAATGCCGCTAGCGAAGCCAAATTGGCCACTGTGCATAGTAGCGAAAAATCTTGATAACAGTGACTTCAATACTGTTCGATCGTGTTTCGCTGATGAAAATTATTTCGAACTGATTAGAAGAAAGGGTGTGTTTCCATACTCTTACATGGATTCCATGATCAAGTTTGAGGAAACTGAACTCCCTAGTAGAGAAGAGTTCTTTTATATTCTAACGAATGAAGAATGTGCTCTAGTCGAGTATGAACATGCTCAAAAAGTATGGAGAGAGTTAGACTCTCCTTGACTATACTGAGCTCTACCTAAAGACAGACGTTCTTCTTCTAACAGACGTGTTTGAAAATTTCAGAAAAATTTGTAAAGGAATTTATGATCTTAATCCATGTTACTGCTATACAGCATCAGGTCTATCCTGGGATGTTATGTTCAAAACCACTCAAGTTACGCTAGAACTGTTTACTGATTCCGAAGTGTAAATGTTCATGCAAAATGGAATAAGAGGTGGACTAGTTCAATGCTCACAAAGATATTCTAAGGCCAACCATAAGTACTTAGAAGATATTGATGTTACAAAACCATCTGAATATTTAATGTATGTAGATGCGATCAACTTATATGGGTGGGCAATGTCAGAATATCTTCCCTGCGGAGAATTTGAGTGAGTATGTGATCCTGATTTTGATGTGGAAAAAATATCTGTTACATCAGAATATGGTTACATATTAGAGGTGGATATAGAGTATCTCGACTCAATACATGATCTGCATAATTATTTACCATTTTGTCCACAAAATAAGACAGTTGGAGGATCTAAATTCAAAAAAGTTATTGCTGACTTAGACCCTAAAACAAATTATACTATACATTATAGAGTTTTGAAAAAAGCCATTTTAAATGGTCTCATCTTAAAACAAATCCATAGAATCCTTAAATTTAGACAATCCCCTTGGCTTAAAAAATATATTGATTTAAATACATTCCGTAGAACAAAAGCTAAAAATAACTTTGAAAAAGATTTTTCAAACTTTTAAACAATGTTGTTTATGGGAAGACAATGGAAAACATTGAAAAACGTAGGGACATTAGAATTACTTTATCATGGGAATCAACAAACAGAAATCATTTGGGTCTCAGAGCATTAATTGCAAAACCGAATTTTATGCACTTATAAAAATTTTGTGATGATATGTATGCGGTGGAGTTGAAAAAAATGGAACCAGAGTATAAAAAACCCATATATGTTAGCTTTACAGTAAGTACTAGAGTTATCCAAGTGGTGAATGTATGATTTCCTTTATAGTTTCATGAAACCTAAATTCGGAGATAACATTACTCTCAACTATATGAATACTGATTCTTTTATTTATTCGATTCAAATTGATGACTTTTACGATGACATCCGTAATGATATTAATTTGAATTTTGACACATCAGAATATCCTATCGATAATCAATTTCATTTACCGCTACTCAATAATAAGGTTATAGGAATGATGAAAGATGAAAACAAGGGAGATATAATGACAGAGTGTGTTGGTTTAAGATCAGAAATATATTATCCGTCGACTCTTCACTCGGAAGATGTTAAAAAATCAAGGGGGTTAAAAAGTCTGTATTTAAAAAGTTTACCATTAATGACTACAAGAAATGTTTATTTGAAAGTGAGATCTTGTCAGATGAAATGTTTTTATTCAGATCTAAAGCACATTAGTTGTATACTCAAAAACTGTATATTTTCTTTATTTTGAAGTCTCTTTTTTAAGTGAAATTGCATTTCTTTTGGCGCAAATGCCGTAGTTGTGATAGTCACAGAAGAAATCGCCTAGATACTTGCTATTCATTTGTTCAAAGTTGATGCAGGCAATATCCTCAAGTTAAAAATTGTTTGATGAATCATTTCTTCCAACCATTTCTTCTTTTCTTCGCTTTTAACATAGATTCTAGATTAAGTTGTCTTTAAAAAATCTGCAAACGCTTTGAAATGATACTGATCCATCGCTCCAGTATAGATGATAGTTTTTTGGTAACCAATTTGCTTCTCGTTTCTTTTTTGCTGACAAACATAGGAAATCATATGGAGGTTTTATAATGAAATTGTTGTGTTCATTATTGTTAAAAACAACTGCTACTTCTTTGGCAATAAAATTGTTTGAATTATTTTTGAATCCTTGCAAGTCTATGAACATCTTATTATCCTTCATATTACTTAACTTATAAGAGTTTCCGAACTTGTCCTTTTATAGGAATACAGGTCTGTTCTGAAAGCCGCGTGGTTTCAAATCACCAACTGTTTTAAAATGCTGTTCTGCAAATCACGCGATTTTACGGTTTTCGGCGTGGTTTTAATTTTTCGAAAACACGAGAAAACAGCTGATTTTTTATATTTTTTGTTTGTTTGTTTATATTGTTATTTTCTTAATTACAATAAAAAGTGAAAATTAAGTAAATAAAAATGCCGGGAGTACTTTATTGGTAGTAATTGCTTTAAGGAAACAGCATTTAAGAAACGAGCGTGTTAAAAAACGTCATTTACGGGACTTATCGAATCCTATGGATACAAGCGAAACCTTGTAAGTAAGCACAATATGTAAAAAAAAAATATGGAGAAAAAGTAAATCACGTACATGGGTAAACAAAGCAAAACAATTTTTTACAAAACATGCACTGTTCTTAGAAATTTTTTAATATTTATGTTTTTATGTATATAAAACCTAATTTTATTACAAAAATAAACAAAAAACACATCATTTTATATATATAATAACATTTTTATTAAATTCTAAATGAAAAACATAGGAAAAATAATGAAGTGATATCAAAACGCCAGTCATTTAGCTCACCGGTTTAAAATCGCGTGATTTCAATATATTTTGTGCGCAGAACACCTTTTACGTGATTTGAAATCACTTTGACAAAAAGTGATTTTCAGAACACCCCTGATATATTCAATTATACGATCATGTATAAAAATACAGTAAGCTGATGTCTTTGATGGAATATTTATGTCTGTTTCAAATTCAATTTTTATATCAATTGGTTGGTCCGTTATTGAGCGACTCGTTTTGGCGGCTATCATCTACTACAATAATCGGTGCATTATTTTTTAATTCTTGAGCGGTGAGAAGCGATTGAGACTCTCTCATGTTGAAATCTTAGATACATATCATATAGAATTGCATAACGCTCATTTTTAAATTTAATTTTTAGATCATCATATGGGTGTAGTAGTTACGAATAAAAATTCTCAAATTTCAGCAATTAAAATTTTGATGTTAAATGCCGAAATTTCGATTTTAATTACTGAAATTTTAGAAATTTTTTTTGGCGTTCTTTGATATGTTGGTGTGGGTTTGTGTGATTTTTTCCCACGTTATATTAAGGTCGTTCATAGCTTTGTTGTGTTATTTTTAGTATTTTGTGAGTATCCGGGCATGAGAATTTTTGTCTTTTTGTGGGAATATCTGTGTGTCTGTCTGACTGTGGGAATATCTGTGTGTCTGTCTGTGGGAATTTAATTAAGTCTGTTGGTGATTTGAGGGTGTTGCAGAAATAGTTTGATTTATTTTTTTGTATGTGAGCTCTGTTGTTTGTGTGTAATTTTCTCAGGCTGGTATTTATGTATATGTAAAAATAAATTGTTTTTCATGTCGACATATGGTGGAGGAGAGTTTCTATCAGGAGTACGGTACGTAGTATAAAATATTCTGATATATCTGAATGCCCTAATTTTGTATGTGTTTTTCGTTTATAATACTGGACGATGAGATTTTCTTATTTTGTGCAGCTTATACTTGTTCTGTGTTAAAGTGTGTTTACTTACATTTAATGTGTGGGGTTCTTTTTAAAATGTTTTGTTTTATTTATTTAAGCATGCCCGTCTTTTTGACTGAGTGTCTTTTCGAACGTCGGCCGGTCACTTGGTGGATTGTTTGTATAGTTTCAGAATGTGGATATGTAAGTTCTAATAAATATTTGAGTACGCATGGCTGTAAAATTTCATATGTGTACATATATATATGCAAATTTATTTGATGTATGCATGTACATACAAATAAGTGTTTGCTTTGTTTGTATTAATTTTTTGACCAGTGGGAATTTTTTTGTGGCAAATATGCGCTTGAGCGTTTAAATGACCCGCTGTGTGTAGCTGTGAAGTACTTAGTTTATATGTATGTGAAATAAAATAACATTTGTTTTAATTTTTATATGCATTTATTTAAAAGTTTCTTGGTAGATTCTGTTTTAAGTAAAATTGCATTCTTTAAGGCACAAACACCATAGTTGTGGTAACTACAATAGAAATATTTCGGATGCTCAGTATCAATTCATGTTTTCCATTTAGTATAACTTTGTTGTAACTTTGTACATCACAATGCTTTCCGTTCGTGATAAAGAAACCAAGTTTTTTATAGTGCTTGTGGCTCCTAAATATCTTGTATGATCAATTTCAATACCATTCAGCTCATAGCGAATTTCATCAAATAGATATGCCACAAAGATGTTTTTTAATTTGAAATTGGCTGAAGATTTAGAGGTTTTCTCATCTAAAACAGATCCTTCCACATATATATAACTTTCACTAGGTAACACGTACAAATCTTGATTTTGTATTGAAATGCGAATTTCATCATTATTGTTGTAAGATTGTAGGTATGGTATATAAGTATGATAGTCCTTTTTAATTATATTTTCATCAGATAGAGGTCTATCTAAGACATTTATTATTGAACTCATTTTGTTTTCAATTTAAAATTCAAAGACTTGAGAAAACTTCTATTTTCTTCCGTTAGAGTTTTTTGCTGAACTGCTGATCTCTTTAAATGTGGTTTAGATTGTGATAATGTTTTAGGATTGTATGTTGATCTTGTTGTTATATTTTTTGATATGTTCGAGTTGAATATTAGCATTATTTAGTCGGCCTTAAGTGTATTCGTATTGTTATTTCTTCTCCTCGGAAATTAATTAAATAACCGTGCTGATCAACCACTCGTAGCGTTAGTGAACTTATCTCTCTGGAGTTCACTGGTAAATAAATGAGGTTTTTAGGAATCTCAGCTATTTTATAGCCTGGTGGTACATTAATTGGAAACTCATGTAGTGTATGCGATTTGGAATTGTTCATATATGTATTAACAGTGATACTACTTTCAATTCGCAAGAGATTAACCTTGAAAATGTTAACTGGAAGGTCAGAGTAGTGATCATCGTTTGGAGTTAGGATTTTCCTGTTGAATCCTAAAAGTTTACCAATTGTATTTTCTTTATTAAAATAAATAGAATCATTGGAGCTGTTGACCTTAACTTGCATTGTATTGTTATTGGCTTCTATAAAAATCTTATTTTCTGGTCTGTGTCGTTTGTATTCTTCCTCTATATAATCAACTATATCATTCAATTCATAAGATCCAATTGGTACTTCAATTACAAGTTCGCCTATATGAAACTTATTGTTATAGTCATCAATATTCGGTATGCTGTTGTATGAATGAAAATCAGTTAGAGCACACTCATATTCACCATTTAAATCGATAGGGGGAAAGTAATTGGCTGATAACACTGATGTGTTGGAGCTCAGAGTAAGTGTTATTGACATTATGACTGACCGATTACAAATGAATAAAGTTTAACACACAAAGTTTATTTATAAATTTACATATTTATTTAATTTATATTTTAAATTTACATTATAATCTTAAGTACTAAGAAGTATGTTAATTATTGATGTTTTGTTTTATCTATGATATTTCATCTTTGGTTATCCAAGAATTGTGCTCTTTACTAAATCCTAACCATTTAACAAATGCTTTGGCTCCTCTAGTTTTAATAACCTTTTCAACTAGATATGTATTTGGAAATCTAGTTTTTGAAAGTTCTTCAGAATAGAATCCACCTTTAATAGGGTTTCCAAGATAATCTTCTAATATGTATGTTGCAGGATAAGTGTTTTGAACTCTTTTAATTGTGAAAATTTCTGTTGTCCAATTTGGAGTATAACCTTTTTCAAATGTATGTTTATATTTGCTTATGCGCACATGATCTCCAACATTAAATTTCGAGATTTTATACATCTTCAAATGACTGTATACTGTATTTTTTAATTTTTTCTCATTTGTTGAGTTGACTTTAATTGGAGGCATTTTAATGGTACGATGAACTTTACTGTTGTATGCTTTTAATAAATCTTTGTAGATATCTAACCAGTTATATGAACCATTAAAACTAAATTCTTTCCACATCATCCCTTTTAATGTTCTATTAAATCGTTCTACTATTGATGCTTTCATTGTGCTATACGTTGAATAGTGATTGATGTTGTGCTTATCCATCACTTTCGCAAAGTTTTTATTAAAAAATTCTTTACCATCGTCTGTTTGTAGGTTTTTTGGTACTCGTCCAATTGAAAAATATCTACCATTGCTTGTGTTGTTTCAAGTGCAGTTTTTGTTTTCAGCGGTACTGCCCATGCATATTTTGAGAATGTATCAATTATGGTTAACAAAAATCTATAATTTTTATTGTCTATAGAGTAATTTCCCATTTCAACTAAATCAGCTTGCCAGAGATCATCTATTCCTTTCATCACAACTCTACGACGTACAAAAGATTTTCGAGTTTGTTTATGAAGTTCGTTAACTAGATTTCTTTTCGAAGATATGTTTATAGTTTTAAGAATTGTTTTGGATGCGTTGTAATCTGTTTGATGAACTTTTACTTATTGATGCGAACGTGTAATTTTCCAATCTATAAATCTTTTCATTTAACTTTTCTTTTGTAGGCTCTCAACAAATCTTTTTAGATAACCACCTTCCAAAAATGTATTGATTTTGGAAATGCTTTCTTCAATTTTCTTATTCTTTCCCAAATGTAATGTTGTTGCTTGTTGTAGCATTTCGAGTTGAATTCTAAAAGTATCGTACATTTTATTTTTATCTTCCTTAAAGTATTTTAATAATTTGTATTCTATTTCTTCGATTTGATTTTGCAGGAACAATTTATTGATAACATCGTTTTCCTCCACAGCCTTTGCCACATTTTTGATTCTTTTGTTTTGGACATCGATGTTGTTGTTCGTATCCATAAAGAACCCCAACAGTCTAGGGGCATTTTTCAGTGAAATTATATCGCTTGTACCGTTTAGATAGTGTCCAAACTTATCAACAGACATACTTTATATAGATTATTGTATTATATTAGCTTCGCGTAGTTCTTCAATAATTGTTATTATGATTAGTATGACCAGCAGCTTGTGATGCTATCAGTAGACGAAGTTGATCTACCAACTCATTTGGATCGTCCCAGTATATATAGTTTGGTTTATGGGGGTTAAATTGCATCAATCCACCACCTTTATAATTAGATGATGTCTTATTTGCTATTGCTTTTGATACAGACTGTTCGTTTTTCTCTTTAAACATCTTTTTAATAATATGTTTATATTTATATGCTTTCGTTCCCTTGATTTGACTATCAGGTTTATATTCTCTTCTGTACGCCTTTGTACTAATTAAGATTTTTTTGTAGAGTTCTAGTTCATATTTATCATAGTTTTTTGGCGTTTTATAAAACATTAGAGAAAACAGTCCTGCCGTTAGAGCCCATATTTGACCACCAACCTGTATTTTACCCTCATTTAATTTGAGGTTACTATCACCAAATTTCCATTCATTATTGAAATCTTTATGTGGCCCATAGTTAGTATCTAATTCATTTCTGCCCTCCAAGAATGATAAATCAACGTAACTCTCTTCAATATTTGAATTCTGTGAGTAAAAATTATCATCATCCTCATTGTCACTATTACTTTCATTAGAATCATTGAATGATTTGCTATTATCAAATATTGCTCCTTCTACAAGTTTCTTTGGTGTGCTTGTCTCCAATTTAATTGGTGATTTATTAATATGAGGACTGTTAGTTTCTTCAATTTCTGTTTTCATCTCATTCTTTTCTTTTTTGATAATTCTATTGATATTTCTAGAATTATTTATAAATTCATTTAAGGGGTCTGTTATAGGTTTGAATGTATCTCTTACTTACTTAGTACTTAAGATTATAATGTAAATTTTAAAATATAAATTAAATAAATATGTAAATTTATAAATAAACTTTGTGTGTTAAACTTTATTCATTTGTAATCGGTCAGTCATAATGTCAATAACACTTACTCTGAGCTCCAACACATCAGAGTTATCAGCCAATTACTTTCCTCCTATCGATTAAAATGGTGCATATGAGTGTGCTCTAACTGATTTTCATTCATACAACAGCATACCGAATATTGATGACTATATCAATAAGTTTCATATAGGTGAACTTGTAATTGAAGTACCAATTGGATCTTATGAATTGAATGATATAGTTGATTATATAGAGGAAGAATACAAACGACACAGACCAGAAAATAAAATTTTTATAGAAGCCAATAACAATACAATGCAAGTTAAGGTCAACAGCTCCAATGATTCTATTTATTTTAATAAAGAAAATACAATTGGTAAACTTACAAAAATACAATTTAAACTTCAACAGTAAAATCCTAACTCCAAACGATGATCACTACTCTGACCTTCCAGTTAACATTTTCAAGGTTAATCTCTTGCGAATTGAAAGTAGTATCACTGTTAATACATAGATGAACAATTCCAAATCGCATACACTACATGAGTTTCCAATTAATGTACCACCAGGCTATAAAATAGCTGAGATTCCTATAAACCTCATTTATTTACCTGTGAACTCCAGAGAGATAAGTTCACTAACGCTACGAGTGGTTGATCAGCACGGTTATTTAAATTTTTTCCGAGGAGAAGAAATAACAATACGAATACACTTAAGGCCGACTAAATAATGTTAATATTCAACTCGAACATATCAAAAAATATAACAACAAGATCAACATACAATCCTAAAACATTATCACAATCTAAACCACATTTAAAGAGATCAGCAGTTCAGCAAAAAACTCTAACGAAAGAAAATAAAAGTTTTTTCATGTCTTTGAATTTTAAATTGAAAACAAAATGAGTTCAATAATAAATGTCTTAGATAGACCTCTATCTGATGAAAATATAATTAAAAAGGACTATCATACTTATATACCATACCTACAATCTTACAACAATAGTGATGAAATTCGCATTTCAATACAAAATCAAGATTTGTACGTGTTACCTAGAGAAAGGTATATATATGTGGAAGGATCTGTTTTAGATGAGAAAACCTCTAAATCTTCAGCCAATTTCAAATTAAAAAACAACTTTGTGGCATATCTATTTGATGAAATTCGCTATGAGCTGAATGGTATTGAAATTGATCATACAAGATATTTAGGAGCCACAAGCACTATAAAAAACTTGGTTTCTTTATCACCAACGGAAAGCATTGCGATTTACAATGCTGGATGGAACAAATTCGATGATGTCAATCTTGTAAATGGAAACTTTAAATTCTAAGTACCACTTAAGATGCTTTTAGGATTCGCTGAAGACTACAACAAAGTTATACTAAATGGAAAACATGAATTGATACTCTTGCGTAATAAGAATGATGAAGATTTTGTACACCCGAACGTTTCTACTGAAAAAGCAAAACTTACAATTTCACTCATCTCATGGAGAATTCCACACGTACAATTATCTGATCTTAGCAAGTTGAATATGATCAAAATTATTAACAATGGTGCTTCTATCCTATGGCATTCCGTACCTGGGATTGTCATATTAATCCTCAATTAAATACAGGAACAAGTCATATTTGGAATGTTAAATTAGCTGCAAGTAGAGAACGCCCCCGTTTTGTATTGATTGCTTTTCAACACGACAATAAGTTTGTTCATTGTGACCTAACTAATTTAAAAGTTCATTTAAATTCAGTATCATACCCATACGATGATCTAAATATTAAATTTAAAAATGAACGTTATGCAACTATCTATTATGTATCTAGGATTTCAACAGAGCTACTACATGAGAGAATCTCAACCGCTTCTCACCGCCCCAGAATTTAAAAATAATGCACCGATTATTGTAGTAGATGTCAGCCATCAAAACGATTCGCTCAATAACGGACTAACTGATATAAAAATTGAATTTGAAACAGCAACAAATATTCCATCAAAGACATCAGCTTACTTACTGCATTCTTATTCATAATCGTATAATTGAATATATTCCTATAAAACGACAAGTTCGAAAAGTCTTGTAAATTAAGTAATATGGATATACATATTGTTTTCATTGACCTACAAGGTTTCAAAAGTAATTCAAGCAATTTTATACCCAAATAAGTAGCAGTTGTTTTCAACAATAAAGAACACACCAATTTCATTATAAAACCTCCATATGAGAAGCAAATTGGTTAACAAAAAACTATCATCATCTATACTGGAATGATGGATCAGTATCATTTAAAAGCATTTGCAGATTTCTAAAAGACAATTTACAATATTATACAATCTATGTTAAAGGAGAAGAGAAGAAAAAAGGGTTAGAAGAAATGATTCATCAAACAGTTCTTAACATTGAAGAAATTGGCTGCATTAATTTTAAACAAATGGAAACTGTGCATCTGAAATATTTCTATTGTAGTTACCACAACTATGGTGTTTGTGCCTTAAAGAATGCAATTTTACTTAAAACTGAAACTTCCAAGAAACTTTTCAATAAATGCATATAAAAATTAAAACAAATGTTTTTTTTTTTATTTCACATACATATAAACTAAATATTTCACAGCTACACACAACGGGGCATTTAAAAGCTAAAGGGCCATTCAGATATATCAGAATATTTTATACTACGTACCGTACTCCTGATAGAAAGTCTCCTCCGCCAAATGTCGACATGAAAAACAATTTATTTCTACATATACATAAATACCAGCCTGAGAAAATTACACACAAACAACAGAGCTCACATACAAAAAAAGAAATCAAACTATTTCAACAACACCCTCAAATCACTAACAGACTTAATTAAATTCCCACAGACAGACACACAGTTATTCCCACAGTCAGACAGACACACAGATATTCCCACAGACAGACAGGCACACAGATATTCCCACAATCAGACAGACACACAGATATTCCCACAGACAGACATAAATTCTCACGCCCGCATACTCACAAAATACTAAAAATAAAACAACAAAGCTATAAACACCCTTAATATAACGTGGGAAAAAAATCACACAAACACACACCAACATATCAAAGAACGCCGAAAAAAAAATTTCTCAAATTTCAGTATTAAAAATCAAAATTTGTATGTTTGTATTTGCTTATGCGCACATGATCTCCAACATTAAATTACGAGATTTTATACATCTTCAAAGTATTGTATAATAATAATTATTAATTTTTTCTCATATGTTGAGTTGACTTTAATTGGAGTCATTTTGATGGTTCGATGAACTTTACTGTTGTATGCTTTTAATAGATCTTTGTAGATATCCAACCAGTTATACGAACCATTAAAACTAAATTCTTCCCACATCATCCCTTTTAATATGAGAACTGTTATTATCTTCAATATCTGTTTCCATCTCATTGTTTTCTTTTTTGATAATTCTATTAATACTTTTAGATTTATTTATAAAGTTGTACAAAGGGTCTGTTATAGGCTTAAATGTGTCTTGTAGTTGTTCAAGAGTATCTATTTCACCAGTTTTTATACTACGAAGCTTTTTCTTCAACACATTTCTCGTAGCAATCAACTCTTTTAAAATTTTTCGTTCATTCTCAGCTATCTGATTAGGCTATCAGCTATCAGATCAGGTTATCAGCTATTAGATCAGATTATTAGGTATCTGATCAGGTTATCAGCTATCTGATTAGGTTATCAGATCAGGTTATTAGGTGTAAGATAAGGTTATCAGCTATCAGATCAGATTATTAGGTATCTGATCAGTTTATTAGATCAGATTATTAGGTATCTGATCAGTTTATCAACTATCAGATCAGATTATTAGGTATCAGATCAGATTATTAGGTATCTAATCAGGTACCGGATCAGGTTATTAGGTATCCGATTAGGTTATCTGGTATAGTAAATATTTAAATGTTTGGGAATTCTGGTATAAGTTTGGCACAAGTAGAATGAATCCACATCCTTCTGTCGACCTATACAAAAATAAGCCCGTATATTATTCTGCTTCTCACATGCAACATCATCAAATATTATAATTGAATTAGTTTTAGCTTCGTTAGGAAGAATAACTGATTCATTGTTGGCAAATGTGTAATATCCCATTCCTTTAATTGGTGAAATTATTCTCTTCATGTATTCATATTTCGGCTGATATAAGGATTTTGAGTATAAATATATGTTTTCAAATTTTATTCCGTTAGGGCTTTCTAGCAACCCAATCATAATATTAGTCTTTCCACAATTTGACCGTTCCACTTTAGATCCCGAATAGAATTTGGTAAGAGTGAGCTGTGTTTTATTTTTGAAGTGATGTTCGATAATCATCAATATTACGAACCAAAATATTTGTGTGTTTTTTCACTTCAAACCGAACTTAACCTCATTACAGACTTTGACAGTTACACCAACATTAAGGTAGCCATAGCACTTCACGAGGGTAACATTATCATTGTTCTCTATACCACAGTTTTCACAAGATCCTCTATCCATGATGACATTCGTACCGATACCTGACAAGAATAATAAATCCATAAAGCTTAACCATTCTGATGTTCTCATAGATTTACAAAACAATAGTACGTAGTACATTAAGGATAATTTAAAAAGAAATCTAAAAAAATTAATGATAGTTGCTTGAATAATATATTAAATTTTGAAGAAGCTAACTGCAAAATGCAAACGTTTAATAAACAAGAAATAATTAATATTTATACGTAATTGTTGAACTGTTTAAGGTTTATATTGAAATGAAAATTTTATGGTTTAAGTTCAAATATTAGTTTACCCATTTGTTCTTAATTTAAGAAATTATATTTGGATAAATTCATTATTTTATTAAGAGGGTACTTTTTATTTGAAACAATTTATTCATCAGATTAGCAGAACGGATCAGTACTGATTTCGACGTCGCTACACCATCTCATCAGTGTTCTTTGTTCGATTTTACCACTTTTGACGGTGGATACTAGTGACTAGGAATATCAACTATTTAACAGTATTATTTAACAAATTAGAATACGAAAAGTGCAACTTATTCATTTCTTACAAGTTAAATCAATTTCGGTTAGTTCGAAATTCCATCTCTGATGAGTAATTATCCCAAATATTCCATACTCTACCACTTTTTCCAAAGCCATTGACTTTGAGATCAAGCAGTTTTCCATTTTTTGTTTACTTTATTTTTGTCTTGTAATTGATTTTCTTAGTATTCAACCGCCTTTGCCAATGTAAACATGGAGCTTTATTACGCGTGCCTTCGTTTTAATAATTAATATTTATACGTAATTGTTGAACTGTTTAAGGTTTATATTGAAATGAAAATCTTATGGCTTAAGTTCAAATCTGAGTTTACCCATTTCTTCTTAATTTAAGAAATTATATTTGAATAAATTCATTATTTTGTTAAGAGTACTTTTTATTTGAAACAATTTATTCATCAAACTAGCAGAACGGATCAGTACTCTCTTAATAAAATAATGAATTTATCCAAATATAGTTTCTTCTGGTGGGGGTGTTATACTGTCACCCACTATTCCCTTAACGTAACAGTTTTTCAAACATACATATGTATGTATTTTGTTTTAATTTCCAAAGAATTTCAATATGAATTTTTAATATTTTTCCAAAGAATTGTAACGCTTTATTTTGGCTGCATTTCCGCAAACGAATATCTATTTTACCAATTGTATTTTTATATTTTTTTATTGTTTTTTCCAAAGAATCTTAAAACCTATTATTAATATTTTTCCAATTGTTATTTCCAAATAATTGTAACATTTTATTTTTGCTGCATTTCCGCAAAATTAACAAAATAAATACATAACTCCAGACAAATTTCTGCAGAATTGATTTGCGTAATTATTTTAAAACAATCAATTAGTGTTCTTTCTGTTAACAACGAAAATGCAGCAATAAACAAAATATTAGTATTTAAGCAAAGCGTAAATAAAGAACAATGTTGAATATCTTGATACCAATAAAACACTTAGTTTTAATTTTTTTAACTTCCGAATTTCTAGGGCAAGTACATCTGAATCAACAAATTCAACATACATACATATGTATGTATGTACATATAATAGTTTACAGTGTTAGAACATGAACGTTATATAATGTATTACTTTAGCGTTCTGTACGGTAGAATATTAAATACACATACGCAAATAATGTTGTGTAGAAAATATAAAAAAATAACGTTATTCTGCTTGTGATCTTCCTACACAACGAGAATACTCTACTGAAGAAATTCAGCACAAAAGATCAAAACATTTAATTGGGGTTTGCTTTTTCGTGGACAAACACAAACACATTATTTTTTATGTACAGGTTGTGTATTTACTACGTATGTATGAATAAAAAAACAAGACTGCTCATTCAGCCGTACAAAAAAATTTGCTACTGCGCATTTACGTCATTATAGAATACAAGTGTAAGAGATTTTTGGCGCAAAACTTGAAATAACTGAATAACTAATGTTTATAAGTAATTAGTCGAACTTTTTATTAATATTTTATATATTGAAACGATTAATTTTGGCTCAAGTTCAAACCCGAATTTACCCATTTATTTATTCTAATTTTTTTTTTATTTTTTTTTTTTAATTTTTATTAGAAAATTTTTTTGGATAAATTCATTATTATTTTTTATTAAGAGAGTACTATATATATAGAACAATTTTTATTCTTCATCATGTTAGCAGAACGGATCAGTACTGATTTCGAGGTCGCTACACCATCTCATCAGCGTTCTTTGTTCAATTTTACCACTTTTGACGGTGGATACTAGTGATCAGGAATATCAACTATTTAACCGTATTATTTAACAAATTAGGATACGAAAAGTACAAACTTATTCATTTTCACATGTCAAATCAATTTCGGTTAGTACGAAATCCCATCTATGATGAATAACTACTCTATATATTTCAGTCTCTCTTGCTTATTCAGCGCCATTGGCTGCTGAGAAATAAGCGGTACTTAATCATGTTGTTAGGTTTCTGTCATTTGTAGTTGAATTTCTTTTTTAGTATTCAACCAACTATGACCAAGTAAACATGTAGATTTTTGACGCGTGCCATCGTTATTTATAATTAATGTTTATAAGTAATTAGTCGAACTTTTTATTAATATTTTATATATTGAAACGATTAATTTTGGCTCAAGTTCAAACCCGAATTTACCCATTTATTTATTCTAATTTTTTTTTTTATTTTTTTTTTTTAATTTTTATTAGAAAATTTTTTTGGATAAATTCATTATTATTTTTTATTAAGAGAGTACTATATATATAGAACAATTTTTATTCTTCATCATGTTAGCAGAACGGATCAGTACTGATTTCGAGGTCGCTACACCATCTCATCAGCGTTCTTTGTTCAATTTTACCACTTTTGACGGTGGATACTAGTGATCAGGAATATCAACTATTTAACCGTATTATTTAACAAATTAGGATACGAAAAGTACAAACTTATTCATTTTCACATGTCAAATCAATTTCGGTTAGTACGAAATCCCATCTATGATGAATAACTACTCTATATATTTCAGTCTCTCTTGCTTATTCAGCGCCATTGGCTGCTGAGAAATAAGCGGTACTTAATCATGTTGTTAGGTTTCTGTCATTTGTAGTTGAATTTCTTTTTTAGTATTCAACTAACTATGACCAAGTAAACATGTAGATTTTTGACGCGTGCCATCGTTATTTATAATTAATGTTTATAAGTAATTAGTCGAACTTTTTATTAATATTTTATATATTGAAACGATTAATTTTGGCTCAAGTTCAAACCCGAATTTACCCATTTATTTATTCTAATTTTTTTTTTATTTTTTTTTTAATTTTTATTAGAAAATTTTTTTGGATAAATTCATTATTATTTTTTATTAAGAGAGTACTATATATATAGAACAATTTTTATTCTTCATCATGTTAGCAGAACGGATCAGTACTGATTTCGAGGTCGCTACACCATCTCATCAGCGTTCTTTGTTCAATTTTACCACTTTTGACGGTGGATACTAGTGATCAGGAATATCAACTATTTAACCGTATTATTTAACAAATTAGGATACGAAAAGTACAAACTTATTCATTTTCACATGTCAAATCAATTTCGGTTAGTACGAAATCCCATCTATGATGAATAACTACTCTATATATTTCAGTCTCTCTTGCTTATTCAGCGCCATTGGCTGCTGAGAAATAAGCGGTACTTAATCATGTTGTTAGGTTTCTGTCATTTGTAGTTGAATTTGTTTTTTAGTATTCAACCAACTATGACCAAGTAAACATGTAGATTTTTGACGCGTGCCATCGTTATTTATAATTAATGTTTATAAGTAATTAGTCGAACTTTTTATTAATATTTTATATATTGAAACGATTAATTTTGGCTCAAGTTCAAACCCGAATTTACCCATTTATTTATTCTAATTTTTTTTATATTTTTTTTAATTTTTATTAGAAAATTTTTTTGGATAAATTCATTATTATTTTTTATTAAGAGAGTACTATATATATAGAACAATTTTTATTCTTCATCATGTTAGCAGAACGGATCAGTACTGATTTCGAGGTCGCTACACCATCTCATCAGCGTTCTTTGTTCAATTTTACCACTTTTGACGGTGGATACTAGAGTTCAGGAATATCAACTATTTAACCGTATTATTTAACAAATTAGGATACGAAAAGTACAAACTTATTCATTTTCACATGTCAAATCAATTTCGGTTAGTACGAAATCCCATCTATGATGAATAACTACTCTATATATTTCAGTCTCTCTTGCTTATTCAGCGCCATTGGCTGCTGAGAAATAAGCGGTACTTAATCATGTTGTTAGGTTTCTGTCATTTGTAGTTGAATTTCTTTTTTAGTATTCAACCAACTATGACCAAGTAAACATGTAGATTTTTGACGCGTGCCATCGTTATTTATAATTAATGTTTATAAGTAATTAGTCGAACTTTTTATTAATATTTTATATATTGAAACGATTAATTTTGGCTCAAGTTCAAACCCGAATTTACCCATTTATTTATTCTAATTTTTTTTATATTTTTTTTTAATTTTTATTAGAAAATTTTTTTGGATAAATTCATTATTATTTTTTATTAAGAGAGTACTATATATATAGAACAATTTTTATTCTTCATATGTTAGCAGAACGGATCAGTACTGATTTCGAGGTCGCTACACCATCTCATCAGCGTTCTTTGTTCAATTTTACCACTTTTGACGGTGGATACTAGTGATCAGGAATATCAACTATTTAACCGTATTATTTAACAAATTAGGATACGAAAAGTACAAACTTATTCATTTTCACATGTCAAATCAATTTCGGTTAGTACGAAATCCCATCTATGATGAATAACTACTCTATATATTTCAGTCTCTCTTGCTTATTCAGCGCCATTGGCTGCTGAGAAATAAGCGGTACTTAATCATGTTGTTAGGTTTCTGTCATTTGTAGTTGAATTTCTTTTTTAGTATTCAACCAACTATGACCAAGTAAACATGTAGATTTTTGACGCGTGCCATCGTTATTTATAATTAATGTTTATAAGTAATTAGTCGAACTTTTTATTAATATTTTATATATTGAAACGATTAATTTTGGCTCAAGTTCAAACCCGAATTTACCCATTTATTTATTCTAATTTTTTTTTTTATTTTTTTTTTTAATTTTTATTAGAAAATTTTTTTGGATAAATTCATTATTATTTTTTATTAAGAGAGTACTATATATATAGAACAATTTTTATTCTTCATCATGTTAGCAGAACGGATCAGTACTGATTTCGAGGTCGCTACACCATCTCATCAGCGTTCTTTGTTCAATTTTACCACTTTTGACGGTGGATACTAGAGTTCAGGAATATCAACTATTTAACCGTATTATTTAACAAATTAGGATACGAAAAGTACAAACTTATTCATTTTCATTCATAATGAATTTATCCAAAAAAATTTTCTAATAAAAATTAAAAAAAAAAAAAAAAAAAAGCCTTGTTCACAATGTTACACTGGCTTCCTGCCGATCTAATGGTCAAACAACTGGCTATGAACTCGGCAATTAGGCTCAGTGCCGCCGGAACATGGAAATCACTAGGTGATGGACATGCGAACATTATAGGACAGTTCGAAAACCTTCCCGAACTTATTGACTACCGTTCTCCCTACCTTATGCCCGAGAAAAGATTCGCAGTGTCAATCTCAGATACTCTCCCTCCATTCATTGATCCTAATTACCGAGGGGAAGTGCTTGAGGTTTACACTGACGGATCCAAATCAGGTGTAGGGGTAGCTCACAGATCTCTGTAGCATTACTCAAGCCGAAATATCGGCCATAAAAAGGGCAGCTAACTGGTTAAGGTACAATAGGGTATATAGGCAGGATATTCGTATATGTACCGATAGTAAGGCTGCATTGAACGCTCTATCGGGTGTTTACACAACATCCGAACTGGTAAAGGAATGCCGGACATCCCTAAACGAGATGGCGTCACATTCCAACCTCGAGCTAATCTGGGTACCAGGGCATGCGAATGTGCCTGGCAATATAATTGCGGACAAGCTAGCCAGGGAGGGATCTCGTTTACAAGAATGTGACACCGACCGGCTAGTGGGAGCCCCACTAAAAAGCTGCAAAATTCTTATTCAACAGAAACTTATAGGGTTAGCACAAGCTAGATGGTTCAATGAACACATGTGCTGTCTCCAGATTAACCTGGCCCCATTATGATCGAGCAAAATCAGCCATCATTCTGGGGATCCCTCGGCATCAGCTACGTATACTTGTGGCTGTCCTAACAGGGCACTGTTTCATAGGTGCCCACGCAAATAGACTAAATCTCCCTTTCAACGACTTCTGTAGAAGTTGTCATAATGAGGAGGAGGAAGAAACCGTAAAGCACCTCGTCTGTCAATGTCCAGCTCTGTCCTATCACAGAGCCATGTATCTAGGTAACACAACTTTACCCGAACTCGCAGACCTTACGGAATGCAATCTGAAGGGAATAAACAAGTTTATTCGGAAAACCGGTTGGTTCAATACTGACCAGAATATAGGATAGCCAATATTTTTATTTTTCTTCTCGCTATCCATAACGGGCATCACAAAGGGACCTATTCTCCTGGACCCAAGTGGGCCGGTTGCTTGAAATCGGCAGCCTGTACAACCTAACCTAACCTACTGTTCAGTCTGCGAAAGGACATTAGTTAATCATTTATCACATTTAAAGAATCACGCAACAAAAAGTGCACATGTCCAACACTTAGAACAGAATAAAAATCGAGTTCAACTCTACCAGTTTTTTACTGAGGAGCAGAGATATCTGCATAAACAAGTAATGCAGGCGAAATTGACATTAGTCATGTTTTGCGTTTGCTACAACCTACCCTTCCTTTTAATGGATTTTTTGCCTTTTCTGCTACGGAAATGTTGTCCAGATTCTCGCATTGCGAAATTGATTAAATGTGGTCGCACTAAAGCTACTTAATTGGCTGACACATTAGGAGGAAAAGCCCGTGAAAACATAACATCAACAATGCAGTCCTCAAAGTTTCCCCTTATTGTTGATGAAACAACTGACGTATCAGGTCGTAAATGCATGTTATTGGTCGTGAGGTACTTCGACAGAATTTCTAAATCAATCAAGGACAGATTTTTATCTTTACTGGAATTGGTTTAAGCTGACCCCAAATCCATATACGATACAATCAAGCATTTTTTGACAAGAATAATATTCCCACAGAAAACCTAATTGGTTTGGCAACGGACGGAGCGAGCACAATGGCTGGAGAATTAAATGGCTTAAAAACGAAACTTAAACGCGACATAGATTTCTTCTATATAAAATGTACATGCCATTCATTGCATTTGTGTTCAATCTATGCATGCAAAAAACTGCCACTGGATGTTGAAAATCGATGCAGAAAGGTTTACAATTTTTTCGCGCATAGTTCTAAATGAATCCATGAACTTAAAGAATTTCAAGAGTATTGTAACTCTGAGCCGCACAAAATGCTGGGACTTTCCGTAACTAGATGGTTAGCGTTGGAAGCGGTCGTTTCAAGAATAATTGAGCAGTGGAAGCCCCTACAGCTGTATTTTCTATCATGTGCACTGGAGGTAAGCCAATTGAAATTTTAAATTTATTGGCAAATGAAGAAATAAGGGTTTATATGATGTTTTTATCATACATATTGAAAATTATTAACTACCTAAATAAGGAATTTCAATCCGAAAGGGTCCGTTTGCCTTATTTGTTTCAGCAACTACTTATATATTAATTTTAAGCTTGTTGCTTTCAATTATATTAAAAGCAGTTATATAAAAAGCATCGAATGTTTAAACAATTTTCCACTGGAAGATACCTGACAAGAATAATAAATCCATAAAGCTTAACCATTCTGATGTTCTCATAGATTTACAAAACAATAGTACGTAGTACATTAAGGATAATTTAAAAAGAAATCTAAAAAAATCAACGATAGTTGCTTGAATAATATATTAAATTTTGAAGAAGCTAACTGCAAAATGCAAACGTTTAATAAACAAGAAATAATTAATATTTATACGTAATTGTTGAACTGTTTAAGGTTTATATTGAAATGAAAATTTTATGGTTTAAGTTCAAATATTAGTTTACCCATTTGTTCTTAATTTAAGAAATTATATTTGGATAAATTCATTATTTTATTAAGAGGGTACTTTTTATTTGAAACAATTTATTCATCAGATTAGCAGAACGGATCAGTACTGATTTCGACGTCGCTACACCATCTCATCAGTGTTCTTTGTTCGATTTTACCACTTTTGACGGTGGATACTAGTGACTAGGAATATCAACTATTTAACAGTATTATTTAACAAATTAGAATACGAAAAGTGCAACTTATTCATTTCTTACAAGTTAAATCAATTTCGGTTAGTTCGAAATTCCATCTCTGATGAGTAATTATCCCAAATATTCCATACTCTACCACTTTTTCCAAAGCCATTGACTTTGAGATCAAGCAGTTTTCCATTTTTTGTTTACTTTATTTTTGTCTTGTAATTGATTTTCTTAGTATTCAACCGCCTTTGCCAATGTAAACATGGAGCTTTATTACGCGTGCCTTCGTTTTAATAATTAATATTTATACGTAATTGTTGAACTGTTTAAGGTTTATATTGAAATGAAAATCTTATGGCTTAAGTTCAAATCTGAGTTTACCCATTTCTTCTTAATTTAAGAAATTATATTTGAATAAATTCATTATTTTGTTAAGAGTACTTTTTATTTGAAACAATTTATTCATCAAACTAGCAGAACGGATCAGTACTCTCTTAATAAAATAATGAATTTATCCAAATATAGTTTCTTCTGGTGGGGGTGTTATACTGTCACCCACTATTCCCTTAACGTAACAGTTTTTCAAACATACATATGTATGTATTTTGTTTTAATTTCCAAAGAATTTCAATATGAATTTTTAATATTTTTCCAAAGAATTGTAACGCTTTATTTTGGCTGCATTTCCGCAAACGAATATCTATTTTACCAATTGTATTTTTATATTTTTTTATTGTTTTTTCCAAAGAATCTTAAAACCTATTATTAATATTTTTCCAATTGTTATTTCCAAATAATTGTAACATTTTATTTTTGCTGCATTTCCGCAAAATTAACAAAATAAATACATAACTCCAGACAAATTTCTGCAGAATTGATTTGCGTAATTATTTTAAAACAATCAATTAGTGTTCTTTCTGTTAACAACGAAAATGCAGCAATAAACAAAATATTAGTATTTAAGCAAAGCGTAAATAAAGAACAATGTTGAATATCTTGATACCAATAAAACACTTAGTTTTAATTTTTTTAACTTCCGAATTTCTAGGGCAAGTACATCTGAATCAACAAATTCAACATACATACATATGTATGTATGTACATATAATAGTTTACAGTGTTAGAACATGAACGTTATATAATGTATTACTTTAGCGTTCTGTACGGTAGAATATTAAATACACATACGCAAATAATGTTGTGTAGAAAATATAAAAAAATAACGTTATTCTGCTTGTGATCTTCCTACACAACGAGAATACTCTACTGAAGAAATTCAGCACAAAAGATCAAAACATTTAATTGGGGTTTGCTTTTTCGTGGACAAACACAAACACATTATTTTTTATGTACAGGTTGTGTATTTACTACGTATGTATGAATAAAAAAACAAGACTGCGCATTCAGCCGTACAAAAAAAATTTGCTACTGCGCATTTACGTCATTATAGAATACAAGTGTAAGAGATTTTTGGCGCAAAACTTGAAATAACTGAATAACTAATGTTTATAAGTAATTAGTCGAACTTTTTATTAATATTTTATATATTGAAACGATTAATTTTGGCTCAAGTTCAAACCCGAATTTACCCATTTATTTATTCTAATTTTTTTTTTATTTTTTTTTTAATTTTTATTAGAAAATTTTTTTGGATAAATTCATTATTATTTTTTATTAAGAGAGTACTATATATATAGAACAATTTTTATTCTTCATCATGTTAGCAGAACGGATCAGTACTGATTTCGAGGTCGCTACACCATCTCATCAGCGTTCTTTGTTCAATTTTACCACTTTTGACGGTGGATACTAGTGATCAGGAATATCAACTATTTAACCGTATTATTTAACAAATTAGGATACGAAAAGTACAAACTTATTCATTTTCACATGTCAAATCAATTTCGGTTAGTACGAAATCCCATCTATGATGAATAACTACTCTATATATTTCAGTCTCTCTTGCTTATTCAGCGCCAGTGGCTGCTGAGAAATAAGCGGTACTTAATCATGTTGTTAGGTTTCTGTCATTTGTAGTTGAATTTCTTTTTTAGTATTCAACCAACTATGACCAAGTAAACATGTAGATTTTTGACGCGTGCCATCGTTATTTATAATTAATGTTTATAAGTAATTAGTCGAACTTTTTATTAATATTTTATATATTGAAACGATTAATTTTGGCTCAAGTTCAAACCCGAATTTACCCATTTATTTATTCTAATTTTTTTTATATTTTTTTTAATTTTTATTAGAAAATTTTTTTGGATAAATTCATTATTATTTTTTATTAAGAGAGTACTATATATATAGAACAATTTTTATTCTTCATCATGTTAGCAGAACGGATCAGTACTGATTTCGAGGTCGCTACACCATCTCATCAGCGTTCTTTGTTCAATTTTACCACTTTTGACGGTGGATACTAGAGTTCAGGAATATCAACTATTTAACCGTATTATTTAACAAATTAGGATACGAAAAGTACAAACTTATTCATTTTCACATGTCAAATCAATTTCGGTTAGTACGAAATCCCATCTATGATGAATAACTACTCTATATATTTCAGTCTCTCTTGCTTATTCAGCGCCATTGGCTGCTGAGAAATAAGCGGTACTTAATCATGTTGTTAGGTTTCTGTCATTTGTAGTTGAATTTCTTTTTTAGTATTCAACCAACTATGACCAAGTAAACATGTAGATTTTTGACGCGTGCCATCGTTATTTATAATTAATGTTTATAAGTAATTAGTCGAACTTTTTATTAATATTTTATATATTGAAACGATTAATTTTGGCTCAAGTTCAAACCCGAATTTACCCATTTATTTATTCTAATTTTTTTTATATTTTTTTTTTTAATTTTTATTAGAAAATTTTTTTGGATAAATTCATTATTATTTTTTATTAAGAGAGTACTATATATATAGAACAATTTTTATTCTTCATATGTTAGCAGAACGGATCAGTACTGATTTCGAGGTCGCTACACCATCTCATCAGCGTTCTTTGTTCAATTTTACCACTTTTGACGGTGGATACTAGTGATCAGGAATATCAACTATTTAACCGTATTATTTAACAAATTAGGATACGAAAAGTACAAACTTATTCATTTTCACATGTCAAATCAATTTCGGTTAGTACGAAATCCCATCTATGATGAATAACTACTCTATATATTTCAGTCTCTCTTGCTTATTCAGCGCCATTGGCTGCTGAGAAATAAGCGGTACTTAATCATGTTGTTAGGTTTCTGTCATTTGTAGTTGAATTTCTTTTTTAGTATTCAACCAACTATGACCAAGTAAACATGTAGATTTTTGACGCGTGCCATCGTTATTTATAATTAATGTTTATAAGTAATTAGTCGAACTTTTTATTAATATTTTATATATTGAAACGATTAATTTTGGCTCAAGTTCAAACCCGAATTTACCCATTTATTTATTCTAATTTTTTTATATATTTTTTTTAATTTTTATTAGAAAATTTTTTTGGATAAATTCATTATTATTTTTTATTAAGAGAGTACTATATATATAGAACAATTTTTATTCTTCATCATGTTAGCAGAACGGATCAGTACTGATTTCGAGGTCGCTACACCATCTCATCAGCGTTCTTTGTTCAATTTTACCACTTTTGACGGTGGATACTAGAGTTCAGGAATATCAACTATTTAACCGTATTATTTAACAAATTAGGATACGAAAAGTACAAACTTATTCATTTTCATTCATAATGAATTTATCCAAAAAAATTTTCTAATAAAAATTAAAAAAAAAAAAATTAAAAAAAAAAAATTAGAATAAATAAATGGGTAAATTCGGGTTTGAACTTGAGCCAAAATTAATCGTTTCAATATATAAAATATTAATAAAAAGTTCGACTAATTACTTATAAACATTAATTATAAATAACGATGGCACGCGTCAAAAATCTACATGTTTACTTGGTCATAGTTGGTTGAATACTAAAAAAGAAATTCAACTACAAATGAGAGAAACCTAACAACATGATTAAGTACTGCTTTTTTCTCAGCAGCCAATGGCGCTGAATAAGCAAGAGAGACTGAAATATATAGAGTAGGTATTCATCATAGATGGGATTTCGTACTAACCGAAATTGATTTGACATGTGAAAATGAATAAGTTTGTACTTTTCGTATCCTAATTTGTTAAATAATACGGTTAAATAGTTGATATTCCTGATCACTTGTATCCACCGTCAAAAGTGGTAAAATTGAACAAAGAACGCTGATGAGATGGTGTAGCGACCTCGAAATCAGTACTGATCCGTTCTGCTAACATGATGAAGAATAAAAATTGTTCTATATATATAGTACTCTCTTAATAAAAAATAATAATGAATTTATCCAAAAAAATTTTCTAATAAAAATTAAAAAAAAAATAAAAAAATTAGAATAAATAAATGGGTAAATTCGGGTTTGAACTTGAGCCAAAATTAATCGTTTCAATATATAAAATAACTGAATAACTTCTAAACGGGTGCATCGACTTGAACAAAATTTAAACCCTGCAGATAATATTGGACTACGTGGTCCATTATAACTGAAACAGACTATTTACAACATGGTCCAATGTAATGCAGTCTTGCACTATGTCATTTTCAAACAAGAGCTTATTGCTGTACGACAATTGTTCGTGCTTTCACGATAGTACTCGTGCCGAACAAACTTCTTCTGAGTGATCCATTTTTAATGACATGGAGTAGTTTTTGGGTTAGTCCGATGTAATGCAAACATAGGCCATATGGTCCAGCCCTAGGACATCGTAATGTTAAATACACCATGTTTTCTTCATGCATTTGGGTTTTTTTGGAGTATACTTTACATGCGTGTTTGGACTAGTCGCGTTATCTGTAGGGAATTGATAGAAAAGAGATGAAGTTGAGTAAAAGTTTTTAGTTTGCGCTTGAAGCTATTTGAAGAAGAGCTTCTTCGGGCTATCAAAGTTTTACATTTCGGGTTACATTCACAGTTGCCATAGTTGGTAACATTCTACCAAAATTGGTAATTTTTTTAGGGTTGGTAACTTGGTAACTTTGTTTTTGTTTTGCTAACTTTTTTAATGCTTGCCAAACTATCAAATTATTGCTTTTCTTTTATCATTTTTCCGCATTACTCAACACTGAGAAAAAAACCATTAAAAACAACTGTGTGAATGTGCGTCAAATTGTTCAACGGCGTAATATGCAAATATCATAGTTAGGAGCTTTTGTTCACATCGGCTTGATGTTATGTTTGTTTATTTACATACATATGTTAAGTTTGAGTTAGGTGTGAAAATTTTGGACAAATTAAAAATATTCTTCATCTTGTGTTCTGTATGGATAAGTAAGTATAAACATCACTGTTTTATGACAAATATGTTGAAATATTTTTTCGTTTAGATTTATCATAAAAAAGCGAAAGGTGGCAGAGGACGTGTCGATTTTGAGCAGCGACGATGAACATGGAACTTCCAAAGAAAATCGGTAAAATAAATATTGAATGCACAATGCATAAAACCAAATATTTGACAAGTTGTATATTTCCTACAGAAATGAAGAGGAAATTACAAAGCGAACCAGGGAGTTTCGTTCGGAATGGAAGCAACAGTTTCCTAGGCTTTTAGAAAAAGCAGGTCAATGTTACTGTTCAGTTCAGGTGTATCAGTAATGGACTCAACGTTAACCCAATAAAGACGGAGCTCGTACTCTTCACGAGAAAATACAAAATACCGTACTTCACCTTACCAACTCTTAACGGAGTCACGCTAAGGTTAACCGATAATGCTAGGTATCTAGGTACCATCCTAGACTCTAAGTTATCGTGGAACCTAAACGTACAAGCAAGAGCAGCGAAAGCCGCTATTGCCCTCTATACCTGCAAAAAGGCCATAGGCAACAGATGGGGTATTAACCCCAAAACGGCCAACTGGCTCTTTGAAATGGTCGTCAAGCCCATATTAATGTATGGTGCAATCGTCTGGTGGCCGCCCCTAGGCAAATCCACCTATTCTAAAATCATTGACAGAATTCTAAGAACATCGGCCTTGATGATTACAGGCGCACCTCGCAGCACCCCATCAAAAGCCTTGTTCACAATGTTACACTGGCTTCCTGCCAATCTAATGGTCAAACAACTGGCTATGAACTCGGCAATTAGGCTCAGTGCCGCCGGAACATGGAAATCACTAGGTGATGGACATGCGAACATTATAGGACAGTTCGAAAACCTTCCCGAACTTATTGACTACCGTTCTCCCTACCTTATGCCCGAGAAAAGATTCGCAGTGTCAATCTCAGATACTCTCCCTCCATTCATTGATCCTAATTACCGAGGGGAAGTGCTTGAGGTTTACACTGACGGATCCAAATCAGGTGTAGGGGTAGCTCACAGATCTCTGTAGCATTACTCAAGCCGAAATATCGGCCATAAAAAGGGCAGCTAACTGGTTAAGGTACAATAGGGTATATAGGCAGGATATTCGTATATGTACCGATAGTAAGGCTGCATTGAACGCTCTATCGGGTGTTTACACAACATCCGAACTGGTAAAGGAATGCCGGACATCCCTAAACGAGATGGCGTCACATTCCAACCTCGAGCTAATCTGGGTACCAGGGCATGCGAATGTGCCTGGCAATATAATTGCGGACAAGCTAGCCAGGGAGGGATCTCGTTTACAAGAATGTGACACCGACCGGCTAGTGGGAGCCCCACTAAAAAGCTGCAAAATTCTTATTCAACAGAAACTTATAGGGTTAGCACAAGCTAGATGGTTCAATGAACCCACATGTGCTGTCTCCAGATTAACCTGGCCCCATTATGATCGAGCAAAATCAGCCATCATTCTGGGGATCCCTCGACATCAGCTACGTATACTTGTGGCTGTCCTAACAGGGCACTGTTTCATAGGTGCCCACGCAAATAGACTAAATCTCCCTTTCAACGACTTCTGTAGAAGTTGTCATAATGAGGAGGAGGAAGAAACCGTAAAGCACCTCGTCTGTCAATGTCCAGCTCTGTCCCATCACAGAGCCATGTATCTAGGTAACACAACTTTACCCGAACTCGCAGACCTTACGGAATGCAATCTGAAGGGAATAAACAAGTTTATTCGGAAAACCGGTTGGTTCAATACTGACCAGAATATAGGATAGCCAATATTTTTATTTTTCTTCTCGCTATCCATAACGGGCATCACAAAGGGACCTATTCTCCTGGACCCAAGTGGGCCGGTTGCTTGAAATCGGCAGCCTGTACAACCTAACCTAACCTACTGTTCAGTCTGCGAAAGGACATTAGTTAATCATTTATCACATTTAAAGAATCACGCAACAAAAAGTGCACATGTCCAACACTTAGAACAGAATAAAAATCAAGTTCAACTCTACCAGTTTTTTACTGAGGAGCAGAGATATCTGCATAAACAAGTAATGCAGGCGAAATTGACATTAGTCACGTTTTGCGTTTGCTACAACCTACCCTTCCTTTTAATGGATTTTTTGCCTTTTCTGCTACGGAAATGTTGTCCAGATTCTCGCATTGCGAAATTGATTAAATGTGGTCGCACTAAAGCTACTTAATTGGCTGACACATTAGGAGGAAAAGCCCGTGAAAACATAACATCAACAATGCAGTCCTCAAAGTTTCCCCTTATTGTTGATGAAACAACTGACGTATCAGGTCGTAAATGCTTGTTATTGGTCGTGAGGTACTTCGACAGAATTTCTAAATCAATCAAGGACAGATTTTTATCTTTACTGGAATTGGTTTAAGCTGACCCCAAATCCATATACGAAACAATCAAGCATTTTTTGACAAGAATAATATTCCCACAGAAAACCTAATTGGTTTGGCAACGGACGGAGCGAGCACAATGGCTGGAGAATTAAATGGCTTAAAAACGAAACTTAAACGCGACATAGATTTCTTCTATATAAAATGTACATGCCATTCATTGCATTTGTGTTCAATCTATGCATGCAAAAAACTGCCACTGGATGTTGAAAATCGATGCAGAAAGGTTTACAATTTTTTCGCGCATAGTTCTAAATGAATCCATGAACTTAAAGAATTTCAAGAGTATTGTAACTCTGAGCCGCACAAAATGCTGGGACTTTCCGTAACTAGATGGTTAGCGTTGGAAGCGGTCGTTTCAAGAATAATTGAGCAGTGGAAGCCCCTACAGCTGTATTTTCTATCATGTGCACTGGAGGTAAGCCAATTGAAATTTTAAATTTATTGGCAAATGAAGAAATAAGGGTTTATATGATGTTTTTATCATACATATTGAAAATTATTAACTACCTAAATAAGGAATTTCAATCCGAAAGGGTCCGTTTGCCTTATTTGTTTCAGCAACTACTTATATATTAATTTTAAGCTTGTTGCTTTCAATTATATTAAAAGCAGTTATATAAAAAGCATCGAATGTTTAAACAATTTTCCACTGGAAGTATTTATTGGTAGTGAAGCGGAAAAGTATTTAAAAGACAAAAATTTCTCGAAATCGCAACAAATAGAAATTAAAGTATGCTGTAGGAAGTTTTATAAAGAATTTCTCGATCAATTAAGAGATTTGATTTTAGTAGAACTGATAAATCTTTATCTATTATAACACCAAATAACATTATCAATCAAACCAAAGACTCTTTTTACAACTTTTAAATGCATTTTCATATTTAAATGACTATAATAATGATACAATAATTACACAATGGAGACATCTTACTCTATTAGAAAATGATCTCAATCAAGCAGATGATATTTTATCATTCTGGCAAATCATAAGTTCTATAAAAAACGGACTTAATGAATATAGCTTTAATGAACTGACTGATTTTATATTTAATTTAATGTGCCTTCCACATAGCTCAGCAGCTGCAGAAAGAAAGTTTTTTAGTCTAAGTTTAATTAAAACCAAATTGAGAAACAGGTTAGAATTTAATCCTTTAAACAACATAATACTAGCTAAAGAATTGACTTTAGGTAATGACCAACATTATAAATTAAATACGGAATTCGTAAGTATAATAAATTGAAATATTTACATATTTATGTTCTAAAATGAATTAAAACGTTTTATGTTATGTTTTTTATTAATAAAAGTTGTTATTGTTATAATAAAAATAAAATTTTTTGTTTATATTAAAAAAATTTGGGTAACTTTTTGGTAACATTTTCGGAAAATTTTGGTAGAAAATTTTTTTACTCAGTGGCAACTGTGGTTACATTCTATACCAAAATGTACTTTTGCTTACAACATGCATATGTATGTAAGTATATTCTATGTCTACGTCACAACACAACCACACACAATAAAATAACGGATCTGCGCAATCATGTTTTCTTGATTTATGATACGAACGAATGTTTTAGAAAGTGCAAGAGCTTTTGCGTAAAACTGGAAATAACTACATAAGTACATAGTAAATACATATGTACATACATATGTAAATATGTAACTTCTAAGCGGGTGCATCGATTTGAACAGAATTTTAAATGCGTCATGATTTACATAGTACATACATTCATACGTATGTACATATATACATACATATAAACGCGCACACAGCTTTTTGTGTATTAAAAAGCTGCATGAGTACCCATCGCTTATTATGTCGTTCATATGTGGGAAATGTCGCTCATATTATCGTTGACGATTTATCAACAATATAGGCACCAAAAATATCAAAAACTCTATTTCCCCTTTAAAATAAAAGTTGAACGTACGTTTTTAAAATTTATTTAATTTATATTTTTTGTTATTTAATATTTAATGAAATTAAAAGTTTAAACTTAAATAAAAGTAAAATTAAATAAAAAAAATTTAATTATTATCTTTTTCTTCCTCGTTGTCCAAACTCCGATGCAATGTTGAGAGCGCAGTTGTTTTAAAAATCCTTTAAAAGTTGTTCCCTCCGTTTTGGTGGATTCTTTAATAAAAACAAGATATTTCACGTTATGAATTTTTTCTTGACACTTTTGATGTACTTTTTTTATTTACTTACCATAAAGAGCATCAATTATATTTTCGTATTTATTCAGTATTTCTTTACGCAATAACCTATATTTTATCATTTTAGTTATTACTTACCAATTAATAAAAATACCGACCTTTCATCCGCACTTTGAAGATTCAACTGAATAATTTTACATGTTTTCATATTTGTTCTTTTTTCCGTTATTGTCCCGTTATTTTTAGTTTTTTTTAACATCAAGCTTAAAGGAGAACTTGGAAAATAGTTGACTGAAATTTGAGATATTGTCTCTCATCTATAGCTTTTCTCTCTCTCTCTCTCCCTGAAAAAGTATAAATTGGGTTATGCAAGACAATTCTAATATTTTTGCGCTCAGTATGTCTTCAACAAAATGTGATTATCGGTAAGTTTATTACATTGTCCTTACCTTGTCCCGCGATGGGTGGTCATCTTGACGCGATGCGGGGGCTTAAGTGCAAGGACCCATGTAGAATATCTCTTGGTGAGCACGAACTAAGAACTACCCTTCCCATGGTCTGTAGCGTCTGTTTTCCCCTAGTAGGGGCGGCTTACAGACCAAATTTCTGTCCGCTTTAGATCTCTGATCTCTCTTAAGTCCACACCAAATATGTGTCCGCAAATCCATCCAGCGTCTGTTCCACATTGGGCGGCTGGGTGGTCTGTTGTTGTTTGACAGTTTCTTTCACTTGGCAGTAAGTATAAAATGCAACCCCCCCCCCCTTATAAGAAATGTCAAAGCAGCAAAAGTGCCCCGAGTATCCGTTTCGGGCCAAATAATCTCCGGAGACCCTACTCCCTTGGTGTCGGCCACAGGCCAAGGTGAGTCGAATGCTACTGCGTCCCAGATTAGTCCGGTGAATGTACCAGGCCGGGCAAATCTGCAAGTTACTGGTAACAAACTTAACACAGGAGGGGGCAAGGGGAAACCTGAGCCCACCAAATGTAATAAACCCGCTGGAGGGGGCAAGGGGAAACCTGAGCTCGCCAAAGGCAGCGTTGTAGCACCTAAAGGCTCAACGAATAAACCAACGCTTAGTGTTGGCAATAAACCCGGCAGTGGAGTGCCTCTGGACTTCAAACCAAGTACTTCAAAATCTGCCATGGCCCAGGTCTCCAAAAAGGTGACCAAAACCCCCTGTTTGGGAGCTACCAATAAGAAGGTAGTAAACCCAGTGCCACTTGTGAGAAAGGGTACTGGGACCATGACGTCGGGTCACTCGGACTTACACCCCTCTGCCAGCAAGGAAGCCGCGACCTCGAAGTCGGGTTCCGACGCTCGGCATCAAGCCACTCAAGGCAAACCCCACAGGCACATAACACCTGCAAGAAGGGCCTTTACGCAACGGCGGTCCGCCGAAAGACTTTCGACGCAGCTAGGCAAACGGCCAGCTGAGTCCCTCACCCCGGAAGAACGGGCAAAGCTTAAATGGGCTCAAAATTTTTTGGCCAACCTGCAAAAGACTCCTCCGTCGTCTGCGGACGCGCCTAAACGGCAACGTTCAGAGGAGGAGGCCCAGACGCAGAGCCAACAGCCCGCTATGAAACGTCATAGGCCGATGAACAAATCGTTCAGCGAGATGGCTAAAGGCTATCTCATGCAAGCTGTCATCGACCGAAGTGACGCAGACGGTGGCATGTCCTACGCTCAGTGGGACATTGTCCGTAAAAAACTGATGGGGGAGTTCTGGAAAGCCTTCAAAAGCAATCCAGGACCAACCCCCAAATGTGATGATGCTGGATGGCTTCGCCGGAGGGTAAAGCTTATAGCCTTTTCGGATGAGCGATCAATCTCTTTGTATAAGAAGGCGATCGTTAATCTGGAAGGGCTGTGGGAGGGTGCTAGGCTCGACGTGGTACCTATTAATGAGGTGCCTCGGCGACCTAGAGCCTCTGCTCGAGTCCCGGACGAGCCATCAAAACCCGAGGAAATTCTGGAACTCCTACAGGTCTGCAACAGTGACGTTCCAACCAATGGTTGGTTGGTCGCCAAGGTTTCGGAACCTGTAGGAGCCTACAGAAGGATCATCGTGGTCCTGAACCATGAATCCTTGCCATCGCTGAAGGAGAGACAAGGGAAGATGTATTACGGCTTCGAATCCATCTTCCTAAGTATCTACAAAGGCGATGACAGGGAGGCTAGGGATCAGGAGGGCGATGATCCAGCCTCAGACGCTATGTCTATGTCGGTAGACGAAACTGCCAGTTTAGCCTCTCAAGGGGATACCGTATCCAACTCCGGCTGGGTAGGGGAATTCTTTGAGGGGATGGACGAGGTAGTTGACGAGGACGTTCTCCTGGACTCGGACCTGGAGGACGCCAACGTCACAGTTATGCCGTACCATGACCAAAATTACACAGGTGAACCTTCACCACTGTAAAGCAGCATCCGCTGCCATGCTCCTCCGCCTAGTAGAGAAAGGGGAGGACCTCGTCCTAGTCCAAGAACCCTGGCTTCACCAAGGTAGGGTTTGCGGACTTAATGCTAAAGGCTTCAGGCTTCTTCATGCCAATGGTCAAGGTAACATAAGAGCGTGTATTCTGGCCAAAGGCAATCTAAACATCTGATTACAGTGATGAAGACACACTAACTGCAGCGCTGGAGACGGACGAGGGCACCATTATGGTCATCTCCAGCTACATGGCATATGAACGCGAATCTCCGCCCGAAAAGATTCGCAGCGCAGTCAGTATGGCAAACACAAAAAACTGGCCAGTCATAATTGGAGCAGACGCAAACGCGCATCACGTCGTTTGGGGAAGCTCGAACATAAATGGAAGGGGTGAGTCTTTATTTGATTTCATTCTTTGCCACAATCTTGATATTTCAAATCACGGGTCAGAACCCACTTTTATAACTGTAAATAGAAGGGAGGTTCTAGACATCACACTAGTAAGCGCTATGCACTCGAACATGATCAGAGAATGGAGGGTCTCTAACGACTGTACTTTTTCTGATCACAGATATATTGAATTTAAGATAGAAATTCCACTAAACAGGCCAATGCCCATAATAAACAGGAAAAAGACAAATTGGGAGGAGCAAAAACAGCTCCTCTCTGAACTAATTCCACAACCACCTGTCATAAACGACAGGCACGATATTGATACTGCGGTTGAAAATCTAATTAATGCTTTCAACCTAGCAACATCAGAAGCTTGCAGACCTAGTGTCTGCCGGGGTGGGAGTAAACCACCATGGTGGAACTCCGAGATAACAAATGCTCGCAAAGAGAGCCGTAGACTTTTCAATGAGGCCAAAAGACTAGGAAACTGGTCCGATTATAAGTCCTCCGTAAACAATTTCAAAAACCTGGTAAGAAACGCAAAACGCAAATCCTGGAGGTCCTTCTGTAGCAATATAGAAGGCACTTCGGAGACCAGCAGACTGCGTAAAATCTTAACCACGATTCCTTCAACTCCCAGCTTCATTAAAAAATCTGATGGGAGTTGGACTACTAGTGGACATGAGACCCTCATGGTTCTGATGGACACGCACTTTCCCGGTTGCGCTCCGTTTACAGGAGAACTCACGACAACCACACACAATCACACGTTAGCCCCATTTCCCATAAACAGGGAAAACATTACATGGGCCATAAACAGCTTTCATCCGTATAAATCAGCGGGTCCCGACAACATTATTCCTGCTGACCTCCAGCGGAATGCAGACCTAATAGTCCCATGGCTTATTCGGATATTCTCGGCATGCCTTGCATGGTCATATATTCCGAAAGCATGGACCAAATGCACCGTGGTTTTTATACCTAAATGTGGAAAAACTACGCATACAAACGCAAAGGATTTTAGACCAATCAGTCTATCATCCTTTCTACTAAAAACACTAGAACGATTGATTGATCTGCATCTCAGATCGGTAATCAACTCGAACTTACTATCCACCGCTCAACATGCCTATACGAAGGGCAAATCGGTTGAAACGGCACTACACTCGCTTGTTGGTTACATTGAAAAATCCATAAAGCATAACGAATTTGCTCTGGCGGCCTTTCTAGACATAGAAGGTGCCTTCAACAACATCAACCCAGAAACTATCATCATGGCTCTGGCAAGACTGAACGTAAACCAGTCAATAACCCATCTCATCAAAGAATTATTGACTAATAGGGTCATCACATCTACGATGGGATCCTCAACAATCTATAAAGTTGCAAAGCGAGGAACGCCGCAAGGAGGGGTTTTATCTCCAATCCTGTGGAACCTTGCCATAAACACGGTACTGTTGGAGCTAGACTCAAACAGATTTAAAACAGTAGCCTACGCAGATGACGTTGCAGTAGTAGTGTCGGGTAAGTACCCAGACACAATCTCGCATCGTCTACAGTCAGCCTTGAATCACATTACTGGATGGTGCATCAGTAATGGACTCAACGTTAACCCAATAAAGACGGAGCTCGTACTCTTCACGAGAAAATACAAAATACCGTACTTCACCTTACCAACTCTTAACGGAGTCACGCTAAGGTTAACCGATAATGCTAGGTATCTAGGTATCATCCTAGACTCTAAGTTATCGTGGAACCTAAACGTACAAGCAAGAGCAGCGAAAGCCGCTATTGCCCTCTATACCTGCAAAAAGGCCATAGGCAACAGATGGGGTATTAACCCCAGAACGGCCAACTGGCTCTTTGAAATGGTCGTCAAGCCCATATTAATGTATGGTGCAATCGTCTGGTGGCCGGCCCTAGGCAAATCCACCTATTCTAAAATCATTGACAGAATTCTAAGAACATCGGCCTTGATGATTACAGGCGCACCTCGCAGCACCCCATCAAAAGCCTTGTTCACAATGTTACACTGGCTTCCTGCCGATCTAATGGTCAAACAACTGGCTATGAACTCGGCAATTAGGCTCAGTGCCGCCGGAACATGGAAATCACTAGGTGATGGACATGCGAACATTATAGGACAGTTCGAAAACCTTCCCGAACTTATTGACTACCGTTCTCCCTACCTTATGCCCGAGAAAAGATTCGCAGTGTCAATCTCAGATACTCTCCCTCCATTCATTGATCCTAATTACCGAGGGGAAGTGCTTGAGGTTTACACTGACGGATCCAAATCAGATGTAGGGGTGGGAGGGGGCATATACATTCCTCAATTTCAGCAGAGGATACGTTTCAAGCTCATAGATCTCTGTAGCATTACTCAAGCCGAAATATCGGCCATAAAAAGGGCAGCTAACTGGTTAAGGTACAATAGGGTATATAGGCAGGATATTCGTATATGTACCGATAGTAAGGCTGCATTGAACGCTCTATCGGGTGTTTACACAACATCCGAACTGGTAAAGGAATGCCGGACATCCCTAAACGAGATGGCGTCACATTCCAACCTCGAGCTAATCTGGGTACCAGGGCATGCGAATGTGCCTGGCAATATAATTGCGGACAAGCTAGCCAGGGAGGGATCTCGTTTACAAGAATGGGACACCGACCGGCTAGTGGGAGCCCCACTAAAAAGTTGCAAAATACTTATTCAACAGAAACTTATAGGGTTAGCACAAGCTAGATGGTTCAATGAACCCACATGTGCTGTCTCCAGATTAACCTGGCCCCATTATGATCGAGCAAAATCAGCCATCATTCTGGGGATCCCTCGACATCAGCTACGTATACTTGTGGCTGTCCTAACAGGGCACTGTTTCATAGGTGCCCACGCAAATAGACTAAATCTCCCTTTCAACGACTTCTGTAGAAGTTGTCATAATGAGGAGGAGGAAGAAACCGTAAAGCACCTCCTCTGTCAATGTCCAGCTCTGTCCCATCACAGAGCCATGTATCTAGGTAACTCAACTTTACCCGAACTCGCAGACCTTACGGAATGCAATCTGAAGGGAATAAACAAGTTTATTCGGAAAACCGGTTGGTTCAATACTGACCAGAATATAGGATAGCCAATATTTTTATTTTTTTTTTCTCGCTATCCATAACGGGCATCACAAAGGGACCTATTCTCCTGGACCCAAGTGGGCCGGTTGCTTGAAATCGGCAGCCTGTACAACCTAACCTAACCTAACCTATTACATTGTCGCTCACATAGTCGTAAATGTAGCTTGACATACGACAAAATTCATTCAATTGTCGCTCATCTTGTCTTGAAAAGACTTTATTGAGGAAAAGATAAGCGACAATTGCATGCATTTTGTCGTCAAATTGGTTTGAAATACGACAAAATGCATTCAATGGTCGCTTATGTTGTCCTTAATGAGTCTATTCAAGACAAATTTAAGATATTGTCGATTAAAAAGTCGTAAATACGGCTTTAAACACGACATAATACACGGTTTTGTTACTTAAGTTGTCTTCATCAATAATTTATAGGCGACAAATTCTAAAATGTCCTGAGGACATCGTAGACGACATTTGCGTCTATGACCATTTACCCAACTGGGAATGGTTAAACATAGGAATGCGTCGTTACAGTGCTAACTTCAACAGCAAATGTTATTTGAATTATTGAATGTTTTAAAAATGTATTGTAATACTTTCTGTTGGAACAAGTGTGTTTGACCAAATACTACACATTTTAAACAAACAGAAATTGAGAGCTTCTTTTGAGAAGGAGGAAAAGAAAAAACAATTTTTTCTGTGGCAATAAATAATAATGGCTTAAGTTGAAATTTCGTATTTTGAGATATTAAGGGTTTTGTCTAAAATAAATTGTGTTTGGTTTTTATATAAAGTTTTTAACCACAGAAGAAGATAGATATTTTTTAGAACAGAACTGGTAATTTTATAAAAAAAACGTGTTATTTGTTAATATTCATTGTTTTTTAGTTAAGATGTTAAGAAAAAATCTATTGTCAGAAAAATAAAAACTAAAGTGAACCTAAGCTACTATACGTAAAGGCTAAATAATAATAATAAATAAATAAATCTGTTATAAGAACTCATGTTTACTTAAGTATACAAAATTAAAGGAGGTTTTCGTATTATAAAAGCTTAGTTAAATGTAAGGGTTTTTATGAGGAATAATTTGAATGAGCTGTTAGTTATTGAACTTAAGTGTTTACAAGTTTTAATGCTCAAACATTTTAATATGATATACATAGGCAGGCACATACCTTAAAAAAGTTAAGTTGAATTAAGATGTTATGGCTTATGTATTAGTTTCGAAAAAGACTTAAATTAAAATATTAATGCCTATAGTTTTATTAATAATGAAATTTAGCTGAGTGAAAGATTTTGAAGAAGCGAATAAGAATATGTAAAAAAATGAAAAAACACTTACGTCAACTTAAGCCATTATTATTTATTGCCACAGATATGTAATGCAAATTATTTATTTATAACTTTATTTCATTAAAAAAATACAACTTTATTTAATCACTTTAAAATTACAACTTTATTCAATCACATTTTTATTGCAACTGAAATTAATTCTATTTCTAAAACTTAATTACAGCTTAGGCTCTATGTTAAAATATGCTAACTAGTTAAAAATGACATGCTTGTTACCGTATGTAATAAATTGATTTCTTAACCGTCTAGAGATATGTCAGCCATTTCCAGTGAACACAAGTTCTTGACCAGAAGTTTGATAACCTGTAATTAGGTCGTTGAAATTCTTCTACACTGGTAATTAAATGTTTTTTATGTTAACATGTCCCCACTTAAACCCGATCGTCCTCGTTCGTTCAGAATGTGTGTGATTCTTGTTACGCCTTTGGTCACGATAATTCAGGCATAGATACGTGTATTTGGGGTTGGTGGCTGGAACGACGAATGATTTTTTTTTCTTCTTACATTTTCCGGTTTGAACAATTAGAAAAATTACTGCGAATATTGCCGTTGAGGCTAGTCCAAGATTGATACTTAAATTCCGTTCATTTTTAATTTTGAGTAAATCTATAGCTTCTGTGTTATTAAGTTGCGTTTCTTTTACCTTCTCTAATGACAGTTCCTCTTCGATAATTGGCTTTGGATTTCGAGGTTGCAGAATAGCAGGCAATGGATTCATATATGATGTCTCAAATGAGTTGTAGATTTGATCTGATATTGTAATAGAATCGTTATGGAATTGCATTAAAAACGTAACGGTGAGGTTCCGTGGTTCTCTGTTGATAAAAATCGTTCCGTTAAAGTTGTTTAACAGAATTGTTCCTGGGGGAATTTCATCTACAGTGGGTATGTTTCAATTGTCTATCAAACTGCAATTTGCTGCTTTACTTTTGATCAATATTGGAAGACAAGTGTCATTATGTAAATTTTCTAATTTTTTTGTCTTGCATATGGTAAGGTTATTGTAGTTCTTTCATGCATTTTTTATTCCAAATATTACATTATCGCATATTATGATTCTATTGTAAATAGTCTTGTTAAATATTATTCATACCTAATAGGTTTTAGTAATATTTCGTTACAAGAATTGACATTTGTTGTTGGTATACTAATGATGTAAACGATAGAATCATGGTTTGCTGCAAATTTAACTTCGTCGAATTCAAATACCTGTTCTAAATTTATAAATTGTATCGAATCTTTACTTATTATCTCTTTAACAATATTTATCTCTGCATTGGATAATATAAATGAATTAATAATTCCGATTTTGGCCCACTGCATGGCGTACTGAATATTGATTATCTCTTCGTTTATTATATCTAATTTATAATTTAGGACCGTTTTATGGAGTTAGTGTTACTATTATTTATTTTTCTTAATATTTCCTTAGTCATTCTAGCTATTTCTTCAAATTTTTCAATTGATTCTCTGTTTGTAACTACTTGCTTTTTGTTATTTCTAAACATTCTCTTTCTTTTTTCTCTAAAATTTCAAAATCGTCGTGGGCAGGGCTCCCAGCGATTCATTTCCACGCGGACCCTAAAAAATTGAAGGACCTTTTGGATTTTGGTTTCAATCTATCTAGGTAATCCTGAAGCTCCTTCGATTCACGTCTCAAGAATGGATAGAGGAAGTGAGACTGACTAACATTTTGGAGTAATGTTTCATCTAAGTTTCACTAATTTTTGATATTTGCCTATGTTTATAGTATGAATCATGGTGAAATAAACAGGTGGCATTACTACACCATATGAGATCGTATGCCAATAGGCGCAACATTCCCCTCATAATATGTGCAGACGCTAATGCTCACCATACCAACTGGGGCAGCTCGGATGTCAATCAACGAGGTGAGTTACTTCTAAACTTTTTAGTAGAAAATGAACTAACAGTAGTTAATAGGGGTAATGAGCCCACCTTTACTGTGACTAACAGAAGGGAAGTTCTTGATATTACGCTTATTAGTGATAGGTTCTCCGATATGATTAGCGATTGGAATGTGTCAAAGGACTGTTCCTTCTCTGACCACATGTACATTGATTTCAATTTTTCTCTTAGAGTTGATTCAGTGAAACCCTATACGAACAGAAGAAAGACCAACTGGTCTGTCATGCTAGTGTACTCGAAGACAAGCTGCCTCCATGCCAAGTTTGCATAGGCAATGTGTCCACGCTTGACTCCGCAGTGGAATCACTAACGAGTGTCTTAACCGAGGCAACAGAAAAATCCTGTAAAAGAATCGACAGGAAAGGCAAGGCTAAGCCTATTTGGTGGAATGCGGAAATTGCTGAAAAACGCAAGGAAAGCAGGAAGCTCTTTAACGAGGCGAAACGTAATGGTGTATGGAACAGTTACAAATCCTCAGTGAATGGATTCAAGAATCTTATAAGGAAGGCTAAAAGACGGTCATGGAGGGAATTCTGCAGTGATGTAGAAAACTCCTCGGAGACAAGTCGGCTACGTAAGATTTTATCCTCAAGACCAGTTATTCCATCGTATATACAGCAGTCAGATGGATCCTGGACAACAAATAGCCAGGAGACCCTTGAAGTTCTGATGAATACTCACTTCCCAGGCTGCACTGATGATGTGCCGAGGGAGGTAATTCTTAATGGCGCTCGGAATAACTCTATTATCCCGATAACTCGTCATCGTGTGGAATGGGCTGTTAAAAGCTTTCATCCCTTTAAATCTCCAGGTCCGGATGGGATTATCCCAGCGGATCTGCAAAATAACCTAGAGACACTGATGCCATGGCTCTTGGTGATTTTCAGAGCCTGCCTAAGTCTCTCACATGTCCCATCTATATGGACAACATATAAGATTGTCTTCATCCCCAAGGGGGGAAAACATTGCACACTAAGGCTAAAGACTTCAGGCCAATTAGTCTATCCTCCTTTCTGCTGAAAACACTGGAGAGGATTATAGACATTCATATCAGATCAAAACTAGGACATAATTCCTTGTCAATGGACTTGAGGGAAGTCCACCGAAACTGCGCTTCCCTTATTGGTGGGTCACATAGAGAGATCCCTACATTACAAGGAATTCGCGTTAGTTGCTTTCCTGGATATTGAGGGAGCTTTCAACAATGTTAAACCAGAGTCGGTTATTAATGCTATGAGGCTACTGGAGATCGACCCAGAGATCATCCAATTTGTTAGTAGCATCTTGCACTTTCGGCGTATTGAGTCTAACTGGGGCGCCGCAAACATTTCCAAAGTGGCTACCAGGGGCACACCGCAAGGAGGTGTACTCTCGCCATTACTTTGGAACCTAAATATAAATTTCCTCCTCAGGGCCATGGATAAGACGTGCTGCAGAACGATTGCGCATGCGGATGACGTCGCAGTCATGGCTATGGGTAAGGATCCCAGACTACAGTCTGAACTCATGGAATCCCCACTGGATGTCCTCGTAAAATGGTGCCGTGGATGTCAATCCTGCCAAAACGGAACTGGTACTTTTCACTAGGAGATACAAAATTCCCAAATTTGTTACCCCAAAGCTGAATGGGGTTCCACTGAAACTATACGATAGTGCCAAATATCTTGGAATAATACTAGATAGTAAATTGAACTGGAATATGAATATCACTTCCAGAAACACTAAGGCAGCAACTGTATTATATTGCTGTAAAAAAGCCATTGGCCTAAATTGGGGTATCAACCCGAAAAATGTATACTGGCTATACGAATGTGTCATTAAACCCATTCTATTCTACGGTGCAGTCGTTTGGTGGCCAGAGACATCAAACTAAGTTTGAACGTATAATGAGAATGATGGCAATAACAGTAACAGGTGCCATTAGAACAACTCCTTCTAAGGCACTGTTCACGATATTGAACTGGCTACCACCAGACATTTTGGCTAAAAAGTTGGCTGCGAACACGGCAGTAAGACCAAAAGCCACCAGAGCATGGAGAGATTACAATATCGGTCATGCCAACATCCTATATAATATAAATTGGAACATGAACGTTGACTATGTCAAACCTGAGCCAATCTTTGATCCTGGCTTCTCTGTAAGCTTTTCGGATAACGCGGTCCACCCTGATGACCTACATACACCCGCGAATGTGATTCAAATTTTCACGGACGGGTCGAAATCAGTGAATGGTGTCGGTTCTGGCATTTACTCCGAGCAGCTAAACTGGTGCATTCCTTTAAGGCTGCCGGACCACTGCAGTGTCATTCAGGCTGAAATAACGGCCATCTATACAGCCGCAAAATTCATTCGGTATGGCGAAATATCTGGTAGGGATATTCAGATCATTACCGATAGTAAGGCGGCCATTAGATCCCTGTAGAATGTGTTCATCACATCAAAAATTGTCAGGGAATGCCGGATATCTCTGGACGAGATAGCGATACATTCAACGGTTACCCTTAAGTGGGTACCAGTACACAGGGACATACACGGAAACTAGGCTTGCCAGATCTAATATGTCAAAAAGCTTGACATTGACCAAGAAAAAACTTGATTTTGAAAAAAAAAAACTTGACAAATAGAAACACTCATACTATTGTTTTTTATTTAATTTTTTATTATTTTTTTCATAAAAATGCTGAGAGTTTTTAGCTAGTCTATAATAAATAAATAATAATTTTCATAAATAACTTGACAATTCTTCAAACACATAAGTTTTATTAAAAAAAACAATGAAAAACCGCCTGCATTATTCCACCATGGGTATATCAAGTTGGCTAAGCTGATAGAAGGATGGCGCGCCGGTAAAATCCCGGCTCAAGCCGAATCGCCGCCGCCGCGGACGAATTTTCGTACTTGCGCCACCGCCGACGAAAAGTCCACGACTTGCTTCTTTGGTTCAATGTTGTCAATTTACTAGTGTTGAGTAATAGGGTAAATACAGTGTTGGCACTTTTATAATAATTGTACAGAAAGTTATAGTTATAGTTATTTTTTAAACTATAATTGCACAAAAAAAAATATGTATCATTTAGTCCTTAGTTCTATTGATGGTAAAAATATGGGCTTTAGATTTGTTTTTTAGAAATATACACATACTTTTTTTAAGTATTATTACATAGCTAGAATAAATTTGAGAAAAAAAATTAACTTACAAAAAAGCTAGACAAATCACTTTTTCACTTGACACTTGATGCGCATTAAAAAACTTGACAATCAGGCCAAATCAGGCCCTTCTGGCAACCCTAACGGAAACTGTATCGCGGACGCGTTAGCGCGTGCAGGCTCCACTTTAAATCGAAACGATTCAACACATGACATAGGCGTCTCTCTCCCAATGAGTAAACAACTTATTGCACATAAGTTCCCACTTTACTGCAATTCAGAAATGGTTAGATGAAACTACCTGTAGGGAAACTAGAAAAATCTCGCCCATAATAGATGAAAAAAGGACTAGGCGGGCACTACAGCTATCCAGACTTCATCTCAGAAACCTAATCGCGGTAATAACTGGACACTGGCCTAAAGGTTGGGGCTCAATTACAATGACATACATATGTAGAAGTTGCGGCGATGAAGAAGAGGAAGAATCGACGGAACATCTTCTCTGTCATTGTCCGGCATTCGATGATCTAAGACTTAAACTTTTCGGTCAAAGAACCCTTGGGGACAAAACTTGTCTCTCTAATATTGATTCAAAAAAGATCCACTCCTTCATTGAATCAACCGGGTGGCTGCGTGAGAATATCAGCAGTTAGATAACATAGGACCCTTGGAAGACGGGACAACATGGTAGCATAACGGGAACTAAGTGATGGACCCACGTGAGCTGTGCTTGATCACGACTGCCAATGGAACCTAACCTAACCTATGTTAGTTTTGTTTATATTAGAGATGGGCACCGCTCACGCGATTAGCGTGAGTCATCGTAATTAATTTTTTGTGTCAATTACGTGAGCGTACATGAACGCAAATACAAATGTGTTGAGCGTGCATAAGTAGATTTTTGACGTGATTGCTTCGTGATTTTTTACTATATTGTTATTTGTTCGTATACTTTTGTAATTAATATTTCTACGTAATTACTTAAATTGTTTTAAGTTTATGTTGAAAGGAATTATTTGGATCAAGTTCAAATCGTACTTTACTCATTTCTTATTCATTTTAGAATTTTTTTTGATAAATTAAAATTATTTTTATTAAGGAAGTATTATTGGAACAGTCTATTTATCAGACTAGCAGAATGGATCAATGATAATAACAATATTTTTTTAATTATTAAAATTTGTTTTCGTGAGTGAGAGTTTTCGTGATTGTGCGTAGCTTTTTTGCCTACTCACGTGAGCATGCATAAACGGGAGCCAAAAATATAAGGACGTGTATGAGTAAAACTTTTTATTGTGAGCGTGAGTGAGAAATCACTCACGATACCATCTCTAGTTTATATTTACAAAATATCCAAGCTTTTGTTTGTTCAATTTGTGTTTATTTTTTTATTAAAATGTTCAATAATTTTTTATAGGCACTTTTACATTTGTGCTTGTTTTGAGAGTGGCACTACCTTGGACCGCAAATACTTTCACAGTAATCCACACTTCCTTGTCTTGCTGATATGTAGCGTCCAAAAAATTCAATGGTTTCTGTTAACTTATTTTATTTAAATTTTGTTTACAATAATTTTTGACAAGGGCTTAGACTTTACACAAACAAAACTTCCTTTTTTTGTTGTAGTTGTAGCCCTAATAATGCCACTTGTTTATTTCATCATGGTATGAATTAGTTTGAAGGTCCCAGTTTGTAGTGTTGCTTGTCCAGAATTCATAGTCACTACTTGTGAGTTCGTGTAGTCCATTATTTTAGTGTCAGCTCAAGCGGAGGCAAAAAGTAATCTGAAATTGAAATGATTTTAATTCCTTATGTTATTTTTGTGAATTGTTTTTCCTGATTCAGTTATAATGGTAGTGTTCTTATTTTGTCCTACTATTTCCTTTCTATATGTTTTACTGAGATTTGTCCCTAGTCTTTTGTTTTCCTTTACGTAAATACATACTTTGTCCAGGTTCGTAAGTTCTAGTTACGGTTTTTTCTTGTTTTGGTAAGTTATGTCTTTTAATTGCTTCTCCTTGAGTCTCTTGACGGTATCTTGTTTAGCTTTTTCTATATCGTGACGACTAGTAGTAACTCTTTTTTATTTCTGGCATACCAAATAAAAGTAGGGGTTCTTTAACGTTCTCAACAGACCGAGACTTTAGAATTCTTGCTTGTGAAAATTTTGCTAATTTATCTATAGCGGTTAGTACTGCTCTTTGTAGACGATTTGTCCCAATTGTGGGAGAACGTCATTTATTTCCGGGATGGAGTATTTGTCTGGTAATGTCTGTTCGTTCAACTTCCTATAGTCAATTACCATTCTGTACTTTTTTTGGCCCGAGGCATAGACTTTTTTGGGCACGATCCAAATAGGCGAATTGTAAGGTTCTAGAAGGTCGGAGGTACCTTGTTTTAGGAGGTCTTGTATTTGACTTTCAACCTCGTCTTTTAGTTGTACGGGATATGGATAGTATCTAAAATAAATGGGTTCATTGGTTCTTGTTTGAATGTCAGCAACTACGGCTGTAGTATATGTGAGGTTCTCCGTTGGGTCACTAAACAAAGATTTATGATGTCCAATGACTTCTTGTAATTTGTCTTGCTGTTTTTGTGTCAAGTGATCTGTCCTGTTATTGATGGTGTTCACTGATTGCGAAATCTTTTGTTTTATACGAACTTTGAGGTTTTTGTTGATCAGCATGTAATTATCTGCTAAGTAAATAATAGCTGATAATTCTTTTAAACTATCGTTTCCTAAGATGCCATGGAAAGTATTTAGCGTTTGTCTTTACTTTGCCAGTAAATTAATGAATGTGTGGTGGGTGGTTTTGCTATTTCCACATACTGAGTTTGCAAGAAAACAATTTTGGTTTGGCAAAGGATTTCGCACTAGACTAAGTATTGTAATTTTTGTTCGAACCCGTGTCAATAAGAAAGTTTAAGATTTGCCCTGTATTCGTCCTGCACTCGAAATAAGGTAGGAACGAATCTATTGGTCTAAAAAATGTATCTCTACGAATTCTTGAGGTTCAGTTCCTAATGTTTCTGTTCTGAAGGTATTCGTCTAATGTTGGAAGCTATTCTCTTCCTCGTAATTTTTTAATTCTGGTTATCGTTAAAATTATTATCTCTTTCTGTTTGTAAATGGAAGTTTCTATGCAATTTTTTTTTGGATTCGGAAGTATTCGGGCTGAACGGTCGGTCTTTTACCGAAAAATTAATTATTCTGGGCTGGTCTGTTCATATAATTTACAGCCCTTGTCCTCATAGAAGTGTCCACGTCCATAGGGTCAGGACGCGGTTGAGGTTTTGGTGCGTTTGGCCGTAGTGGACCAAAATTTGTATACCTTTGCACATTTGGTGTTTGATTATAGTCGTTGCAGTATCTCATAGGAAGAGCTGGTCTGAATTTTTGGAAGATGGTTGTGGCATATGAACCAGTTGAGGGTAAAAGTTTCTCTGCTGTTTATCCCGATATTGTATTATATTTTGTGGTTGCGATGTAGGTCTGTTATTGTTATTCTTATTTGAGTTTACAAATTGAGTTCGCACGAATTGGTTCTCCATTTTTAAGCATAATTGAAGTGCATGTGGGAGATCTTTAGGCTCCTTCATACCAAGTTGTAATGACATATTACCCTTTAAAATACTTTATCCCTATATGTCTGCGCAGGACAATTTGTTCATAATGAGTAAAAGATAAGAGTATACCTCTTGATAAAAGTCTTGAGCTTTACTGTATTTCACTTTCAAAAATTATTTTAAATTTTTCGATTAAAAGAGAAGTATAACACTTTCAAAAATTATTAAAAAAAATAAAAGGTATTTCACTTTCAAAAATTATTTTAAATTCTTTAGTTAAAATATAAGTATTTCACTTTCAAAAAATTAGTTAAGATTCTTTAATTAAAATTAAATGTTTTTCTTTTCTTAAAAAAATTTCTTACATAACTATTCTCACATTATGATAACGGATTTCATAGTAAAGCTGGAAGTCCGACCTTTCTTTTCTGAATTTTCCGTACTACGGTGTCAGCAACTTCACTCAGGGCTTTCCTCGGATGAACGTGTTCGATTTTTTCTTGCTGTTATCGAGTTTGTGTATTGTTGGGCAGCCTGTGGAGTGTTTTACCAATTTCTTCCTTCTGTGTAGTCTGTGGGGTACTTTTGAAATAAATCCTTGGTTTGAATTCCTTTTAGTTATAGCCTATGGGGTGTTTTTGTTAAAAGGTAATTCCTTTTAACGTTGGGCGACAATTATTTCTTTCTAACATTATTTCATTAAAAAAATCCAACTTTTTTTAATCACTTTAAAATTACAACTTTATTGAATAACATTTTCATTACAACTTTATTGAATCACATTTTTATTGCAACTGAACTTACATAATTCTATTTCTAAAACTTAATTACAGCTTAGGCTCTATGTTAAAATATCCTAACTAGTTAAAAATGACATGCTTGTTACCGTATGTAATAAATTGATTTCTTAACCGTCTACAAATATGTCATCAATTTCCAGTGAACACAAGTTGTTGACCAGAAATTTGATTAGTTAAAAAACAAAAAAAAATCTTGCCTGAAATTTGAGCTGGCGCAAATTACGGCATTCGATATCGAACGAAATCTCATACAAAATTTTTGGAATTTGTATGGAAACTTCGTTCGATATCGAATGCCGTAATTTGACCCCTGCAAATTTTTAATTGTGTTGTAGTTTCATTATCAGAATAAACTGTTTTTTCAGTCAGCTCGAGTTTTCTAAATATTTTTCATTTTACAAATAAATTCTATTTTATGCTCGTTTGTTACATATTTTATTGCCTTCTGAAAAAACCCACACGCATTAATCTTCAAAAAATAATGACATATAGGAAAAAACTAAACTCATAAAAAACTCATGATAATTGGAAAATCTACCTGCATATAAAAAACCAGGCACAATCTCATTTATAATATATATTTTTAATTTTAGCGTGTTTTCCAATTTTATGAACCATAAAAGGTTTATTTTTCAAAAATATCCAATATGTTATCAGATAGGATTAAGTACAGTGATAAAATAATTATATAATGAATTTAGTAAGTTGTCGACGTTGTTATTTGATATAATATAATATTAATAACAAAAATAGAAATAACTTGACGGTGTAAGAAAAAATATTAAATTATAAAATATAACATATTTTAATTCATTCTGATAGTTGTCTTTTTAAAGTTTTGTAAACTCTTCCATTCACTTATCTTTATTGCGGTTGGACCAGACGATAAAGGTTTTGGTTCAATATAACCTGTATATTTCTGATATAGAAACACAATGGAATTTCAACCACAATTAATTTAAAAAATACGAATTCGGTAATTCATATTCAGCCTGCTAAGAAAACAGATGAATTTAATTAAAAACAAATTTTATTTAAATATTCTTCTACGTTTACTAAGTAAGACAGAGATCTTAATATGAAAAATTACGATAAAATCGCAAACAGAAAGCATTTTGCTCTCAAATCCAACCCATAATTCGGCTTATTTTCGTAATATTTAACCATTAATCCACGTCCTATTCCGTAGTGCGTGCTATCGACATGCGATATTTCTCAAAACTATGATTTTTTAGGTGTTTTTAATGAATGTAAGACCAGTTTATTTTATATGAATATGAAGAAATCAATTTTTTATCTCGTAAGATCTTAACTTGTCATTTTGTATATGTTGAATTGGGGAAAATACGAAAATATGCAAAAAAAAATTAAATACAAATATGTATGCATATAATATTTTTGCAAATTTTACGCAAACATTCCGATCTAAAAATCCAAAGTTCATATGTATGTATACTATAGGAACTGATTGTTTGAAAAATATTTGATGAGTTGCGAACTATTCTTAGAATACATTTTAATTAAGCCCACATTAAATTATTCAATTGGATAATGCAATCTAGAAGCAATATATAAATTTGTGGAAAGTAGGTATTTGCAATACTTTTATTCAAAATACAAATGCATTTAAAATTTTTATTCCAAAAACAAAATAGTTTTTAATAAAAGTTTAATTTTCACAATGGAAATGATATTTTTTAGGTTTTTTTTAAATAAATTTTGGGAATAATTTTCAATATTGCAGTTGTAATTTTTAGAATATGCGCTATTTTCGCGGGGTTTTCAATTTTTTAGTTTCTTTGAAGCTTGATATCAAATTAAATTCTTACATCAAACTTTGTTTTTATTTTATAGAAAAATGGCAATTAATTGAAGTGATTTTGAAGATTAACTCACTGATGTTACAGAATGAAAGAAACATTTCTTATCAAATTCTAGCCGGGAAGAGATTTTTCTGCTTTGTTGTGTATTAATGAAACAACATTTTAATTGTCAAAAGATTTTTTATCACATTGTACAAATACAATAATAATACCTGGTTCTGATATACTGCAGGTACGCTCTGCACCTGAATATAGAAAATAATTAAAATTACACAAGTATAAAACAGGATATAAGCATAAATTTTGCCTTTCTTCTGAAATCACAAATAGGCATAAAAAATGGAAAACTAATACATTTTCAAAGCAGAACTAAAATTCAATTTCATTGATTTTGTATATTTACTCGTACATAGTGTCTTGACGATCCATTACATTTCTTTAAGATAAATAACATAAAAATAATTATGGTTATTTATATACGAAAAGAAAATGTAAGCGATAAAAAATACTATGCATGCATAATATTATACTAATAAACGTACAAAAATAAGTTTAAGGAAACAAACAAAAACAAAACAACAAATCATTGCTTTTCGATTGTTTAAATACACACATATATACACACAATATGTACATGTGCCAATGAACGCATTTCAGTATGTATGTACGGCATTCGATATCGAACGAACTTTCCATACAAATTCCAAAAATTTTGTATGAGATTTCGTTCGATATCGAATGCCGTAATTTGCCCCAGCTCAAATTTCAGGCGAAATTTTTTTTATTTTTTAACTAGTCAAATTTCTGGTCAAGAACTTGTGTTCACTGGAAATTGATGACATATCTGTAGACGGTTAAGAAATCAATTTATTGCATACGGTAACGAGCATATCATTTTTAACTAGTTAGTATATTTTAACATAGAGCCTAAGCTGTAATTAAGTTTTAGAAATATAATTAAGTTCAGTTGCAATAAAAATGTGATTCAATAAAGTTGTAATAAAAATGTGATTCAATAAAGTTGTAATTTATAGTATTTAAAGAAGTTGTATTTTTTTAATGAAATAATGTTATAAAGAAATAATTGGCGCCCAACGTTAAAAGGAATTACCTTTTAAGAAAAACACCCCATAGGCTATAACTAAAAGGAAAACACTGCGCCAGAATTAATATGGTTTTATGGCTTGTTTGATTTTTGCATGAGCATACATAATGTAGGGTTGCGGCAATGACATGTTTGAAAATTTCCAGCTTCCTGACAAATATTCAACAGAGTTGTTCAATATATGTGTCCGGGTAGAGGCTTTCGGATAGAAGTTTTAGGGCTGATATTCAATAGAAAACCCCTGACTGATATTCAAATCAACATTCAAATTTACATATAAATTTTTTTGAAACCCCTTGATACACAACACAAATTTTATGAAACCTCCTGATACAATAATATTGTTTTAATATGAAACATTATAAAAATTGATAAGAATATATTTAATGCTCTTTAAAAAATGTGTTCTTATCAATTAAAAAAATGTGTTTGAATTTCACAACCACATTTCAAATTCCCATCCAGGGCTGGAAAACTCTTATTATAAATAAATGATCATAAAATGTATGTAGCAAGAAGCATATTTTTAACGATCACGTTTCCCAGCCAGGCATGAGCAGGCTTTTGTACTGAAAAAGTGGCCCCGGACATATACAAACATACTACTTATTTAATATGTTTTTATTACCTTATTTTAAAAAAAATTTGTGATATGTTAATTAAAGATTATGTCACCGTTCTGCTAGTCTTAAAATGTATTTATGTTTCTTATTAACTTATTTGAAGTAAGAATTTAACGTATTGAAGTAAAAGTTATGTTGTCAATAAAGAAAAGTTTTGAAAAGTACCGTTTTTTTCCTCAATGTACTTTTTTGCTTTTCAAATATGCAAACCCTAATTTGAGAGCTCTCTGAAGAAGCTGCGGAGTCCAGAAACAGAAATAAAAAAAATTTCGAATGCAGCACACGTGTAAAATATCACGCACTTCAACAGATTTTGATTTGTTTAACCGTTTACTTTTAACTTCGAATTCTTTTATAACGGGACAACGAAAGCTACCATGCAAGGACATATCCATATTATTAAAATCTGGTTTTGAAATGCTATATGTTAACAATTTTTTAACTGCTATAAAAAATAAATACATAAGCAATATTTTTTAATTGTTTTTTATTTGAGAGATAAAATATCTTTATATTTTTAAAAGTTTATAACTCAAATTTGTGTGGGATAATTTTTTTAAATGACACAATTTCCTTCAGTTTTACAGCTGAAACTACTTATCGTACGGGACTTCCAGTCAGATGCCGATCACAGCTAGACTGCGGAGTCTCGAACAAAAAATTTGGAGGATGAATTAACAAATACAATTAAAAACATTTAAAAAGCAACATTAAATGTCATGAAGGCGTTTTAAATGATCTCATATATTTAGACAAATGACAAAAAAAGAACTGAAAAACTTGACAGAATATATAATGTTTTGCTGACTACCAGCCCAATAAGTACATTGAGCGAAAGAGCATTTTCAATTTATAATTCCAAAAATATAAGAAAAAATAAATGCTCTCCAGAGCATTTAATCTGTATTTTATTTTAAAAAATTTTTTAAGCAAAATACTTAGACTATTTTTTTCAAGTTAAATGTTATATTAACAATATTAAAAACACATCTCAATATATTTCGATTTAATGGACTTACTCGTACGAGCTTTTTTCAGTAGCATGAGCATAACATTATTTTATATGAATATACAAAAATGTGTAGCACCAAAATCAGGGGAATTACTATGTATTTCGATCCGAAAAAGGGTTTCCTTTCAAATGGAAATATATAGCAATCCCTACCAGCTAATGAAATTAATCCACAGTACGTAATAGTAAGTATTTAGCATTAATATTAAAATCTGATTTTGATTGTATACACATTTTTCTATAAACATATGTGCATGTAGGCTGATATTTTGTTTGACCACCTTTTCCATATATTTATATGTATATCGTCATCTAAAATGCAAACGGACGAAACTTCACTTTTATTTATTGTAAAGGAGGAGCTAAAACATTATAAAATCAATAATAAAAGAAAAAAAATTCAAAAAAATTTGGAAAGGGGATATACAGGTTTGTCATTCCGTATGTAATTTCTTCTTTATTCATTTAAGACCCCATAAAGTATATATATTCTGGATCCTTATAGATAGAGAAGTCGAATGAGCGATGTTGAAGAGTATAAAAGAATCGGCACAGCCGAATATATCTCTCTTGTTTTTTGGTTCAACTTGTTTTCGATTGTTTTTTGTATTCATTCATTCTGTTTGGCTATCACAGAATGAAAAACACTACGCATTCAAATCATAAAGAGTACGAACCACATCTTATTTAAAAAGTAAATGAATGTATCCACATGGCTTTTGAGTACAGCCATGCAGTGGCCTACTATACATACATATGTATGTATGTATATAGTAAGTAGTCTTTGGTTAAATTTTTCATGGGTATTTTCATAAAGGCGAAAATATCATGTTAAATTTTTTCGTCGCATTACAAATATACAAAACTACAGGAGCCTAAAAAATAATGTATATAGTACCTACACAACCACTACAAATGTAATGCTTTATTGCGAAAAACAGAACGCTACGTAATGTACACACATATGTATGTATGTATGTTTCTTGCTTTCAAAAATTGCCATATATTGTGTTCGGGTTGTGTAGAAACACAAAAATACTAAAAAAATAAATATCGTTTCTGGGGGTGTGCACAAAACACTAAATAATGAACAGTTTATTTTCGAACACTGATTGTTTATCACCACACAGATGTGAAAATTGTATTACCGAATGTTGTAAATTTAAAGAAATGGTCACTGAGAAATGTGTTTACTATGAAAAAGAAATATTTTATTTTTTATAATATTGCCTTTTCTTTTTTAAGATATGCGCTAACATAATTTTGTATAAGTGCGAGTGTTTTTCAGAAATTTTTTCAAACAAATCTTGGAACAATGAGAGTTTAAATTAAAAAATATTAATAAATTAGGTATAATAAATGTGTTTTATTTTTTTATTCAAGAGGATTCTTTCTCCTTTCAGCTTAACCTTATAAAAATTCATACTAAAATAAATATTACAAAATTAAGTTAATTGATATACATTCAGATTACATAAATATTAAAATTTTTATATTTCTTTTACCTTTCAGATATAGGTTTATAGCTAAAAGTCTATTATATATGTATGTAAATCAAAAAGTTTTTGTGTTAATACAGGTGTATATGTACATATACTTATTATAATACAAATTACATGCACATACATATATGTATTTACATTTTGTATACTTATATTTTCCCAATTCATAGACATGGAATTTCATTATGAAGGGAGTATAATCATTATTATATATTCTTAAATCGTTAATAATATTTACAACTACTGAAACCATTTTTATACCCTTCACCAAAAAATTTGGAAAGGTTTGTCATTCCATGTGTAATTTCTCTATTATTCTTTTAAGACCCCATAAAGTATATTTATTCTGGATCCTTATAGATAAAGAAGTCGAATGAGCGATGCCCAGCTGTCCATCTGCTATATTTTGGTGTAAGTAGAATTAAGGCCTAACACAGCATAGAGACATACATTTTAGACCATTCTCTTGGAATTTTTCAAAAAATTGTTCCGTTTTAAAATAACAAAACTTGGTCCAATAATTAATGATATGTAGCCAAAAGACTTTTTTGTTGTGTGTCCTATTCTGTTGTTTTTTATGGCCCCGGCTGTCCTACGGTCAGTTTTATGAAGCAGATCTCTTGTATGGAGTTCTAGGAAGTTTTATACTGAAATTAATTGAAGTCGGTCCGTTAACGGCTGAAATATGGGCAAAAAAATGGTATTCGAAATAACTTTACTTTTAAAAATTTTAGAAATTTTTTGAAAAAATTGAGTTGGGTTTCATACTTACAATCTATTGGGTGGTAGGTTGTAATTCAAATTCATATTCTTGATGGAAATTGATGTGGTTTTAATTTCTTCCATTTTTAGCGATACAACCATACATTTTTGAACCTATGAATAATACTGTCATGCGTTGAATATATGAATAATACTGTCAAGCGTTTAGGTGCACATGTACACATTGTGTGTGAATATAAGCATAGTTGTTGTTTTTTTGTTTGTTTCTTTACACCTATTTTTTTCGTTTATTAGTATAATATTATGCATGCATATTACATTATTTATGGCTTATATTTTCTTTATGTGTGTAAAACTATGTATGTACGTAGGACAAAACAATTGTTATTTTTGTGGCACGTGCCCCTTTTTGCAAGCAATTAGATTTTAGGTAGATTTTCCAATTATCATCTGTGGGTTTTTTATGAGTTTAGGTTTTTCCTATAAGTCATTGTTTTTTGAAGATTAATGCGTGTGGGTTTTTTCAGAAGGCAATAAAATATGTAACAAACGAGCATAAAATAGAAATTATTTGTAAAATGAAAAATATTTAGAAAACTCGAGCTGACTGAAAAAACAGTTTATTCTGATAATGAAACTACAACACGATTAAAAATTTGCAGGGGGCAAATTACGGCATTCGATATCGAACGAACTTTCAATACAAATTCCAAAAATTTTGTATGCGATTTCGTTCGATATCGAATGCCGTAATTTGGCCAACTCAAATTTCAGGCGAAATTTTTTTTATTTTTTAACTAATCAAATTTCTGGTCCAGAACTTGTGTTCACTGGAAATTGATGACATATCTGTAGACGGTTAAGAAATCAATTTATTGCATACGGTAACGAGCATATCATTTTTAACTAGTTAGCATATTTTAACATAGAGCCTAAGCTGTAATTAAGTTTTAGAAATAGAATTAAGTTCAGTTGCAATAAAAATGTGATTCAATAAAGTTGTAATAAAAATGTGATTCAATAAAGTTGTAATTTTAAAGTATTAAAAGAAGTTGTATTTTTTTAATGAAATAATGTTATAAAGAAATAATTGGCCCCCAACGTTAAAAGGAGTTACTTTTTAAGAAAAACACCCCATAGGCTATAACTAAAAGGAAAACACAGCGCCAGAGCTAATATGGTTTTATGGGTTGTTTGATTTTTGCATGAGCATACATAATGTAGGGTTGCGGCAATGACATGTTTGAAAATTTCCAGCTTCCTGACAAACATTCAACAGAGTTGTTCAATATATGTGTCCGGGTAGGGGCTTTCGGATAGAAGTTTCAGGGCTGATATTCAATAGAAAACCCCTGACTGACATTCAAATTTACATATAAATTTTTTTTTGAAACCCCTTAATACACAACACAAATTTTATTAAACCTCCTGATACAATAATATTGTTTTAAATTGATAAGAATATATTTAATGCTCTTTAAAAAATGTGTTCTTATCAATTAAAAAAAATGTGTTTGAATTTCACAACTACATTTCAAATTCCCATTCAGGGCTGGAAAACTCTTATTATAAATAAATGCTCATAAAATGTATGTAGCAAGAAGCATATTTTTAACGATCACGTTTCCCAGCCAGGCATGAGCAGGCTTTTGTACTGAAAAAGTGGCCCCGGACATATACAAACATACTACTTATTTAATATGTTTTTATTACCTTATTTTAAAAAAAAATTGTGATATGTTAAATTAAAGGTTATGTCACCGTTCTGCTAGTCTTAAAATGTATTTATGTTTCTTATTAACTTATTTGAAGTAAGAATTTAACGTATTGAAGTAAAAGTTATGTTGTCAATAAAGAAAAGTTTTGAAAAGTACCGTTTTTTTCCTCAATGTACTTTTTTGCTTTTCAAATATGCCAACCCTAATTTGAGAGCTCTTTGAAGAAGCTGCGGAGTCCAGAAACAGATATACAAAAAATTTCGAATGCAGCACACGTGTAAAATATCACGCACTTCAACAGATTTTGATTTGTTTAACCGTTTACTTTTAACTTTGAATTCTTTTATAACGGGACAACGAAAGCTACCATGCAAGGACATATCCATATTATTAAAATCTGGTTTTAAATTGCTATATGTTAACAATTTTTTAACTGCTATAAAAAATAAATACATAAGCAATATTTTTTAATTGTTTTTTATTTGAGAGATAAAATATCTTTATATTATTAAAAGTTTATAACTCAAATTTGTGTGGGATAATTTTTTTAAATGACACAATTCCCTTCAGTTTTACAGCTGAAACTACTTATCGTACGGGACTTCCAGTCAGATGCCGATCACAGCTAGACTGCGGAGTCTCGAACAAAAAATTTGGAGGATGAATTAACAAATACAATTAAAAACATTTAAAAAGCAACATTAAATGTCATGAAGGCGTTTTAAATGATCTCATATATTTAGACAAATGACAAAAAAAGAACTGAAAAACTTGACAGAATATATAATGTTTTGCTGACTACCAGCCCAATAAGTACATTGAGCGAAAGAGCATTTTCAATTTATAATTCCAAAAATATAAGAAAAAATAAATGCTCTCCAGAGCATTTAATCTGTATTTTATTTTAAAAAATTTTTTAAGCAAAATACTTAGACTATTTTTTTCAAGTTAAATGTTATATTAACAATATTAAAAACACATCTCAATATATTTCGATTTAATGGACTTACTCGTACGAGCTTTTTTCAGTAGCATGAGCATAACATTATTTTATATGAATATACAAAAATGTGTAGCACCAAAATCAGGGGAATTACTATGTATTTCGATCCGAAAAAGGGTTTCCTTTCAAATGGAAATATATAGCAATCCCTACCAGCTAATGAAATTAATCCACAGTACGTAATAGTAAGTATTTAGCATTAATATTAAAATCTGATTTTGATTGTATACACATTTTTCTATAAACATATGTGCATGTAGGCTGATATTTTGTTTGACCACCTTTTCCATATATTTATATGTATATCGTCATCTAAAATGCAAACGGACGAAACTTCACTTTTATTTATTGTAAAGGAGGAGCTAAAACATTATAAAATCAATAATAAAAGAAAAAAAATTCCAAAAAATTTGGAAAGGGGATATATAGGTTTGTCATTTCGTATGTAATTTCTTCTTTATTCATTTAAGACCCCATAAAGTATATATATTCTGGATCCTTATAGATAGAGAAGTCGAATGAGCGATGTCCGTCTATCCGTCTGTCCGTCTGCTACATTTTGGTGTAGTTAGAATTAAGGCCAAAACACAACATAGAGAAATAAATTGTATACCATTCTCTTGGAATTTTTCATAATTTTTTTCGGTTTGAAATTAACAAAACTCGGTCCAATAATTAATGAGATATAGCCAAAAGACTTTTTTTCTTATATTTCCTATTCTGTTGTTTTTTATGGCCCCAACTGTCCTACGGTCAATTTTATGAAGCAGATCTCTTGTATGGAGTTTTATGAAGGTTTAGACTTAAAATAATTGAAGTCGGTCCATTAACGACTAAAATATGAGCAAAAAAATGGCATTCGAAATAATTTTACTTTTAATTTTTTTTTTTAAAGTTGCGAGGGGATTCAATCACACAACCTACTGGTTGGTGGTCACAGCCGCTTCTTGTACACCACAGAGCAGTTGCATATTTCATAGTAGTTTACGCGTATAAGAACATGATATATCTTATTTATTACAAAATTTCAAATTCTTGATGGAAATTCGTGTGGTTGTTGTAAATCTTCCCTTTTTGTCACACATATATCACATACATACATACTGAAATGCGTTCATGGGCACATGTACACATTGTGTGTATACATGTGTATATTTAAACAATCGAAAAGCAATGATTTGTTGTTTTGTTTTTGTTTGTTTCTTTAAACTTATTTTTGTACGTTTATTAGTATAATATTATGCATGCATATTACAGTATTTTTTATCGCTTACATATTCTTTTCGTATATATGTAAATAACCATAATTATTTTTTTTATATTATTTCTATTAAAGAAATGTAATGGATCGATCGTCAAGACACTATGTACGAGTAAATATACAAAATCAATGAAATTGAATTTTAGTTTTCTTTTGAAAATGTATTAATATTTCATTTTTTATGATTATTTGTGATTTCAGAAGAAAGGGAAAATTTAATTATTTTCTATATTCAGGTGCAGAGCGTACCTGCAGTATATCAGAACCAGGTATTATTATTGTATTTGTACAATGTGATAAAAAATCTTTTGACAATTAAAATGTTGTTTCATTAACACATAACAAAGCAGAAAAATCTCTTCCCGGATAGAATTTGATAAGAAATGTTTCTTTCATTCTGTAACATCAGTGAGTTAATCTTCAAAAACACTTCAATTGCCTTTTCTATAAAATAAAAACAAATTTCGATGTAAGAATTTAATTTGATATCAAGCTTCAAAATGTAATTAGCAAAGAAACTAAAAAATTGAAAACCCCGCGAAAATAGCGCATATTCTAAAAATTGGAACTGTAAGATTGGAAATTATTCCCAAAATTTATTTTAAAAAAAATTTTTAAATATCATTTCCATTGTGAAAATTACACTTTTATTAAAAACTATTTTGTATTTGGAATAAAAATTTAAAACGCATTTGTATTTTGAATAAAAGTATTGCAAATTACTACTTTCCACAAATTTTTATTTAGCTTCTAGATTGCATTATCCAATTGAATAATTTAATATGGGCTTAATTAAAATGTATTCTAAGAATAGTTCGCAATTCATCAAATATTTTTCAAACAATCAGTTCCCATCGTACATATCATACAAATGAACTTTGGATTTTTAGGTCGGAATGTTCGGGGAAAATTTCCAAAAATAGTACATATATGCATACATATCTGTATTTAATTTTTTTGTGCATATTTTCGTATTTTCCCCAATTCAACATATACAAAATGACAAGTTAAATTCTTACGAGATAAAAAATTGATTTCTTCATATTCATATAAAATTAACTGGTCTTACATTCATTGAAAACACCTAAAAAATCCTAGTTTTGAGGAATATCGCATGTCGATAAGCCGAATTATGGATTGGATTTGAGAGCAAAATGCTTTCTGTTTGCGATTTTATCGTAATTTTTCATATTTAGATCTCTGTCTTACTTAGTAAACGCAGAAGAATATTTAAATAAAATTGGTTTTAATTAAATTCATCTGTTTTCTTAGCAGGCTGAATATGAATTACCAATTCGTATTTTTTAAACCAATTGTGGTTGAAATTCCATTATGTTTCTATATCAGAAATATACAGGTTATATTGAACCAAAACATTTATCGTCTGGTCCAACCGCAATACAGATAAGTAAATGGAAAAATTAACAAAATTTTAAAAAGACAACTATCAGAATACCTCTAGTTTACATACATACGTACATCATACGAGTTTCAAAGAAAAAATTAAATTAAAATAATAAATTAAAATATGTTGTTATATTTTATAATTTAATATTTTTTCTTACACCCTCAAGTTATTTTTATTTTTGTTATTAATATTATATAATATCAAATAAAACGTCGACAACTTACTAAATTCATTACATAATTATTTTATCACTGTACAAAGTCCTATCTGATAACATATTGGATATTTTTGAATAATAAACCTTTTATCGTTCATAAAATTGAAAAAAACTAAAAAAAATATTATATGTAAATGAGATTGTGCCTGGTTTTTTAAATAAATTTTGGAACAAAGTTTTTCAAATAATAAGTAAAAGTAATAAAAACAACTAATATGTATCGACCATTTATTAATTTTTTTTTAAGTTTTGATACATTTTAGTTATTTTTATTACTTTTACTTTTTATTTGAAAAAGTTCGATCTTTTTTTAAGAATTTTTATAGCTTTAAATTATTTTCAATATGAAGATAATATTGGAACATTTTAATCATTAGCCTAGCAGATTTATGTAATAGGTGTCGATATTTTTTTATCTATTTTGGGAGAATTTCTTCATTATTAAACCTGTTCTTACGTTTCAAATCATTTCTTTGTTTAGTCGAAGACCACTGGCTTCTTGCTGAAGACGTTGAAACACTTCTTGCTACGAGTAATACGGGAATGTTAATATTTTTATAATGCACTCTAGGCAATAAAGTGTAACAAATTTGTTACGAAATTCACAATTTATGGCTGACTTCATAAATGCAGAATGCCTTGTAAACTTATGCTTCCAGTGTTGCTTTGGAAGCTGTGTTTATGAAATCAGTCTATGAAATATAGATTAGAATCAATAATGCGTGATCGTGATTAATTGTTTGTTTCCATCACGAGGGGGTGCGTCCGTGAGACGGTGAGTGGCAATTTGTTTTTGCTTTAATGTAATTTTTTTCATTTAAGTTATTTTTTTTTAATTTTTTTCGTATTTCGTGGCCGCGAATTTTCGTGATTGTGACTTCTTTTGTCACTCCATACTATGGTGAAGGGTATATAAGATTCGGCACAGCCGAATATATCTCTCTTACTTGTTATAATATAGACACTAATTTATTTTTGAACAAGGCAACTCAATACTTAATTTTTACATGAGAGTGCTGGTACACTTTTTTGCATTAAAAAATACATGTACTTGTATTTATTACCATGTAGTTTGACAAACGAACCATAAAACAGTGGGACAACAAAAAAAAATTAAGTAAAAATTCCTGGAATGTTATACCATTTTTCTGGTAGCTACTGTCGAGTACAACAAAAGTCTGTTTTTGAAATTTTCAAAACACCCCCAAAATCTTAAGTTACGGGTAAAACCCCGGTTTTTCATTCCCGTATGCACTTATCACACTGTCACTTAGTTGAATACCAACCGATTTAAATTTTTTATGGCAGTTCTAAGGCCCAAACAAAATATGCATAAGCTAGCTTAAGCAACTGTGCGAATACATATAAAATCTATGGGACAAACTATAATGTACTTAAGGAAACTTTTCGTTAAGTTTTACAAACTGTCATTTGCTTAAGAAAAGTACGAAACTGAACGTATGTTCCGTACGGAATCAGCTGTTTTTAGAATTCGTGTGTGTATGGATGTACATAAAAATTATTCAATACAATTTTGTTAGCTATGTTTTTTCAGTGTGCTCTTTAGTTGGTTGTTTTTTGCTTACAAATTCGAGGCAAAAATTTATTGTCAATATTATTATACTCGTATATTACTTTTAAAAATTAATATAATTCTGACGAAAAAAGTATTTAAGAATTTGCTATATATAAAAATATAAAAAGCAATAAATAAAATGGAAACAGGCCGAAAGAGAGAAAGATATTTTTAAAATTATGAAATTGTTTGTCGATGAAAGTTAATTTCAATTAATTAAAATATCTTCGAGACGTTTCCATCCTGATAAGATAATTGAATTCGTCCTGGTATTTGTGAGTGTAGCAAAATGTTTATTTAAAAATTTCTTTCCATGTCGAATTTTATTTTAAGTATAGTATGTATGAAAACATTGAAATATAATTTTTATAAAGTCTTTTTTTTTTGCTTAAGTTATCTGAAATCGTTTTAAAGAAATTGTGTTTTAAGGTTTTATATTTAAGAATATGTGTATGTATATAATTTTTTTGTATCTGATTGTTTTTTAATCTTGAAAATTTTTAGTCCATGTTTAATGAGACTTACAAAAAAGTGAAGAAATTATTACATCCAAAACTATTAAATTTTGTTAATGCATTAAGTCAAAGCTAAAAACTAAAATGGTAAAGCTGTTCAAAATTCAATAATGAACACTGCTGCAATTTTTTATCTTTTCAATATGAATTACTCACAAAAAATACAAATAAATGATGAAACCGAATAAATCTGCAACTTCAGCAACAATCGCTGATGGCTCATAATAAAATCGACGGCAGTAATTTCAAATTCTCTCTTATTAATGTTTGATTTCCTTTTGTTTGAATTTTGCGTATAAAACATGTATTGTATGTGATTTCATGAAAACACGGTAACATTGTTGAGGGAATGAGTGTCTAAAATTGAGAGTATAAGAAAAAACGCTGTGGAAATAAAATAGATTATATTTCATGACTACATACTCTGGCTAAATTTTATGTCAAACTATATGGAAAATATTGTTCGGCCTAAAATTGCAGTTTGTTCTGTTTCATCATTAATGCTTATATTCGCAACAATGGGTAAATTTTGAATTTGCTTAAGCATTTGACAGACTTTTTGTTCAATTACTCACAAAAAATACAAATAAATGATGAAACCAAACAAATCTGCAACTTCAGGAACAATCGCTGATGGCTCATAATAAAATCGACGGCAGTAACTTCAAATTCTCTCTTATTAATGTTTGATTTCCTTTTGTTTGAATTTTTCGTATAAAACATGTATTGTATGTGATTTCATGAAAACACGGTAACATTGTTGAGGGAATGAGTGTCTAAAATTGAGAGTATAAGAAAAAACGCTGTGGAAATAAAATAGATTATATTTCATGACTACATACTCTGGCTAAATTTTATGTCAAACTATATGGAAAATATTGTTCGGCCTAAAATTGCAGTTTGTTCTGTTTCATCATTAATGCTTATATTCGCAACAATGGGTAAATTTTGAATTTTCTTAAGCTTTTGACAGACTTTTTGTTCAATTACTCACAAAAAATACAAATAAATGATGAAACCAAACAAATCTGCAACTTCAGGAACAATCGCTGATGGCTCATAATAAAATCGACGGCAGTAACTTCAAATTCTCTCTTATTAATGTTTGATTTCCTTTTGTTTGAATTTTTCGTATAAAACATGTTTGTATGTGATTTCATGAAAATACGGTAACATTGTTGAGGAATGAGTGTCTAAAATTGAGAGTAGAAAAAAAGCTGTAGAAATAAAATAGATTATATTTCATGACTACATTCTCTGGCTAAATTTTATGTCAAACTATATGGAAAATATTGTTCAGCCTGAAATTGCAGTTTGTTCTGTTTCATCATTAATGCTTATATTCGCAACAATCGGTAAATGTTGAATTTGCTTAAGCATTTGACAGACTTTTTGTTCAATTTTGACAGTAGCTTAAGTTAGATTATGCATATTATGGTAGGGCCTTTAGAAAATAGAAGCTTAGACCTTTTTACCAGTAAATATATATTTTTTAAGTAAAATTAAGACACGTGGGTGTATTTTTACACCAAATGAATTTTTCCGGGTTTTTCCAAATTTGTCACTTTCCGGGACGTTGCTACACAATATTCTTGTAAGAGAACTGCACCATTTTTGATTTTATTTCAATTAAATTATAACAAATAAGACAAGGGGTTGTTATTAAAAATCTGTTGAAAATTTACTGATTTATTTAACTTTTAAGAAAAAAAATTTTTTTTTTTTAAATAATTCTTAACGATTTCGATCAAAATGTTTGCTTGACCTTCTTAATTCATCGTCATCACTACCTCGTTTAAGTGACAAGCAATAATCTGAAATCATTTTTATTTTATTTTTTCCTTTAAAATGTCTTTCCATTGTAATTATTATTTGGTAAAAATATTCGCCTTGTTCATCCCTAAACTGGCCTATATTGTTTGGTAAAAAATCCAAATGCGAATGAAGAAAATGAATTTTTATAGACATGTTGCAGCCTATTTCACCACAAGCTTTTAAAAATTCATTTACGACCATGACATAGTCGTCGCTTCTGTGTCGCCCAAGACAATTATCACATAGCGCAACAAAATTGTTCCACGCGCGATTTTCAACGGGCCTCAACATATTTAAAAAGCTCTCATATGTATTAACCTTACGAATTTAAGGTCCAACAAAAGTACCAAAATTAATCAGTAGAGCTAAAATTTACAAACATAATGGTTAAAGCTGAGAATGTTATATTTATAATATTTGCCACCATTGCATTTAAAATTAGGATACATGAAACAATTTGTTAAAAAAATTGATAATAACGGCGCACAGTGGCTGAAAATCGTTTTTCATTGGCCAAAAGTCTAATTTTTTTGTCACCGATTTTTAAAATTTTTACTCCTTTTTGTTGCTAATATATCCAGATTAAGGTAGCCAAAAAAAATAGGTTAAACTATTGATAATTGTGGACGTGGCAGCTGTCAAACTCAACTTTTTTTTAATTTCAGAAAAAGGTGTTTTTCTTTTGTTTTTATTAAAAATAAATGGTTACTACTCGCAAGCTGTCATCGATAATGGCCTGCGGTCTTTTTTATAGTGTTGGTAGGATTATAGTCTTTAGTTATTGTAAGTGGTCACAGCTCTTGCGTTTAATATTAGGGGGTTCGGAATATTTATGAAACTACTATATTTTTCTCAAACTTAAACTTTAGTGGAATAGAACTTCTAGGAAACAAAGGGGAACAAGAAACGTATACCACCCGGAGAAAGATGAAAGTGTCCTCTTTGACGCTATATATACTTTTGCACCCGTGACGACCCATGGGTAGAACACTTCTTTCATTTTAATGGAATTACTCTAAAAAAATTCAAATTACGATAATTTAAACAGCTCTGTAAGTACTTTTTTGCCTAAAAGTTAATGTTTTTTTACTTTAGACTACGTAAAACTAAAAAAATTAAATAAAATACCTGCGAAAGGGTTTAATGGCTTTGTTTTGATCAGCAAAAAGTAGGTAATAAAATTAAAATCTTTCTTTACCTGTTATCAAATGTTAGGGTCAACCAAATAATCGTGTCAACCAAATAATCGTAACAATAATCGCGACATTAAACCACTAAAGGTAAAAAACAACCCCATATTGGCGAGATACTAATCAGTTTTACCTGATATTAAGGTCTGGATAACATGTGCAGTTTTGTTCCATTTAAGCACTACCTGTTATGAAATTAAAGATCAATGTGTGAACAACATGTATCTAAAAATGTATAAAACTGCGGATTCGATAAGGGATTACTCAGTAATAAGTTAATCCTTTAAGTGTACGGATAAAACATAACAGACGCAAATAAAAATATTCAGAAAAATATGGAGAGCTCCAGTTATAAAGAACTGGCCGAAGAGTATATTGGAATTAAAAACCAGGAAGATGTTCTTAGTTACGTTAAAATTAAACTTAAATTCGTGTAGCACCGAAATGCAAGAGCAATTATCTAATTTCCTCAAAGCACTAAAAAACGCTACAAAGAAGTTAGCTACAGTGAACAAAACTTTTATATAAAAAGTCCAAACTGGTTAGAAGGCCAACTTACTGTCGCTGCAGAAACAGCAAAGCAAGATAAGGCTGGAAGACCACGCAAATCATTGGACAACTGCAGCGATAAATCTAAGAGGCGGAAACTTAAAGATATTAACGATGCAATTGGTTGTACAAATATAAAAGAATCTTTCCTACATCAATTATGATCACAGAACCAATTAACAAAAGTGGATATCATTGAAAAAGTTGTTAAAACATATGAATTTGGATTATCACCACTACGTGCAAGAATACGACTTATGGAACACATACTAAAAATCAGTTGTGATTTGGATTTCGGTTCATCAGGATCAATAAGAAACAACGAAACCAACAAAGAGTTAAGAAGTTCAAAAAAGAAACATGTTCAAGATGAATATCGCAAATTTGGATTGATTATAGATCAGCCAAAACAAGGGTCAGGCAATACAAATTATGGCAATAGCGCAAGAAGATTATTTTCAGATCCAGAAACAGCATCAGAAATAACAGGAGTGGATTTAAACCTTATTTTCAGATTAAAAATAATCCTAGAAGTACATGCGTGCAATGAAGAAATTGACTCTAGAAAATTTGGAGATTATGCTAAGGAAACTGCAAAAATATCCAGAATTCGAAATCAATGGAAAGTGGAATATCGGGATTTAGATGAAGAAGAAAAACACTACTAAAGAACAGAAATAGCACAGAACAAAATATGGAATATTTGCAATCAATATTTGAGTCAAATGAATAATAATTATAATTGCCTTTCATTGTTATTTATGTATGAAAAACATTGTATTAGTAAAAAATAATAATAAACAGAACCTACCATTGTTACAAATGCTATTAAAATTTATTGCAGTTTTTATTTTTAAAATGTTTTTTAAAATTATCAAACTTGACAGCAAAAAATAATAAATTTTTCTGTAGTAATAGCAATATTTTTAGATAATGTTATTAACGTTTTTTTAAGTGTAACTATTCTTTGAGTGTAAACAAATTTGCAAATTGAACAGCAAAAATTTTTAATTTTTCTGTAATAATAGCAAAATCTCGTTGATTTTTTTTAGTGTAAAATTTTTTTTCAGTGTAACATTAAAAAAATTCCATTATTACAAAAAATATTTATAATTATTATTAATTTTCTAATATTAAATTTTTTAATAAATAAAAAAATAATAAACCCATATTTCACTCTAAAAGTTAAAAAAATATGCAAAAGTTAAACTTTGCCCTAGAATTCCTTAAAAAGTCCTCAATCAATTTTAATGTAGTTTAAACTGAGTCAAATTACTTCAATATTTTGATCGGTTCAAAAGTTACAGAATTTTGGCAAATGAAAAACGATTTACAGCCACTGTGCGGCGAAGCTTTTAAGCATCTTAAATTGATGTTCCCAACATTAAGTAAAGCCAAAATAAAAGGAGGTGTTTGTGTATTTATTTCGAATAGAATTTTAAAATTTTTAGCACTTCTGATTAAATATTTTTGGTCGCCGACTTAATATAGCTCTGACCACTGTGCAAATACTCGAAATAATTTGTATTTATAATAAAAAATAACATAATTTCTCTTAAGTTTTCACTATTGTAAGCAGTAATAAATAACTGATCAAATTTGTATTTGTTTTCCAAATAAGTTGAAAATTTTGTTATCAAAAAAATTTACACATGCAAATTTTTTTAGTTTATATTTATCTCGAAATACGGAGTTATGCAGTTTACATTCAGAAGGATCGATGTAAGCTACTCGAATAAATCTTCACTAGAAATTAACCTCAAGCTAAGGGAAAATGTATATTGCAAAGCGAGATTCTGCAAAAAAATCCAACTTTTCATGAACTGTAACTGCCTCAGAAAAAGAGAAAAATACGCTGAAATTTTACTTGAATGAAACAGAGAGCATTTGGAATCTATCAAGTTAAAGAATTTTCAATCATATTTAACCTGTACGAATATGCGATTATATATGTTGTAGCTAGTCTATAAATTTTATTTTACTTCGCCGGCGATTTTGCTACAATACCGGCGAAGGAGGGCGCTGTGATGTACGCTTGCATACACCAGTATCAGTTGCTGCCAGTACTGTTCAGTGACCAGTGTGCTATGCCTTCATCACTTAAACACTCCGACAACAACAAATACAATGGCATACTAATGCACATCTGCAAAATGCTGGATGTTATGACTTGTCTGAAGCTGGGATCGATCCACGTTCTTAGACATTATTTGCTTTGTAGTCAACGCGCTAACTAGTTCAGCCAACAACACCCCATAAGGATATATGTATATAAGGCCTCACACAACATACGGACCTAAATTTTGGATCATTCTGTTGAAATTTGTCTCAGAATTTTTATGTATAAAAATTAGAAAATTTTTTGTCAAATAATTAACCAGATATAGCTGAAAGTAAAAATATCAAGCTCCAAAATGTAATTAGCAAAAAAACTAAAAATTTAAAACCCTGCGAAACTAGCGCATATTCTGAAAATTGCAGCTGCAATATTGGAAATTATTCCTAAAATTTATTTTTAAAAAAACCATGTAATTGTGCCGATTGCCAAAATTCTTGAAAAATCTCTAAAATGCCGAAAATTCTTAAAAATACGCGAGTATCAGAAAAATTGCATCATTTAATGTTGACTAAAAAAACTAAATTATAGAGTAAAAAAAAACTTGTGGGGTTAAGTTAATAATTTAATGTGGGCTTAAAATGTATTCAAAGAATAGTTCGCAATTCATAAAATATTTTTCAAACAATCAGTTCCTATCATATACATACATATAAACTTTGAAACGACTGACCGAAAAAAAATATTTTCAAATTTGCCTGAATTTTAGATCGGAATGTTTGAGGATAAACACCAAAACATTTGTTGTGCCGTGTCTAAAAATGGTATATGCATACATATTTGTATTTTGTTTACATATTTTCGTATTTTCCCTAATTCAACATATACAAAATGATAAGTCAATTTCTTAGGAGATAAAAAATTCATTTCTTCATATTCATATCAAATAGACCAGTTCATTTTATTTACATTCATTAAAAACACCTAAGAAATCATAGTTTTGAGGAATATCGCATTGTGGATAGCGGTTTCGAATCCTGAACTACAGTATGCTATTTTTTTTAAAGAATTTTTGATACATTGTAGTTATTTTTATTACTTTTGCTTTTATTTGAAAAAGTTTGTTCTTTTTTTAAGAATTTTTTATCGCTTTAAATTATTTCCAATGTGAAGATAATACTGGAACATTTTAATCATTAGACTAGCAGATATATGTAATATTTGGTGATATATTTTATCAATTTTGGGAGAATTTCTTCATGATTAAACCTTTTCTTACGTTTCAAATAATTTCTTCGCGTAGTCGAAGACCATTGGCTTTTTGATAAAGACGTTGAAACACTTCTTGGATGTGTGAAAAAATATATAAGTGCTAATAAGGGGATGTTAATATTTTTATAACGCACTCTAGGCAAGAAAGTGTAACAAATTTGTTACGAAATTCATAATTTATGGCTGACTTCATAAACGCAGTTTGCAAAGCAGCACTAGAATACCTTGTAAACTCATGCTTCCAATATTGCTTTGCAAGCTGGGTTTCTGAAGTCAGCTTATACTATGGAATAGAGATGACAACCAATAATACATGATCGTGATTAATTATTTGTTTCCATCACGTGAGCGTACGTCCGTGACTGTGAGTGACCATTTTTCCCCTTTACTGTAATTTTTGCATTTAAATTCTTCATTAAAAAATTTTTTTTTTGGTATTTCGTATTTTCTTTCGTCACTCCATACTATGGTGAAAGGTATATAAGATTCGGGACAGCCGAATATATCACTCTTACTCGATTAAAATTAAGTTGGGAAAGAGTTTCGAATAATAAGTATATTTGCAAAGTGTTATAAGTATATTAAAAATATTTACACATAATCTCTATATTACTTAGGCTTAAGTTGAAAGGAGTTGATTGGTTGAGTACAAATTATGGGCTTAAAATTTCTATTTATAAGAATTTTAATAAGTTCCAATTATTTTTTATTAAGAAAGTACTATTGGAACATTAGTAATTATTAGACTATCGAACGGATTAGTACGTATTTTGGGGTAGCCACTCTGATAGCTCATCAGCTCTTTGTTCAATATAAGCACTTGTCACTGTTGGTACAATGAAATTCCCATCTCTGATAAGTTATTATTCCATATTATTACTTCCCTTTCTTAGTCTGCCATTGGCTGCAGCTATTAAGCTCTTTTCTATTTATGTTTATTTAATATTTGTCTTTTGTCATAGTTGGTTGAGTATTAAAAAAATCAACAACATAAAAAAAACTAAAATAAAAATAAATTGGAAAACCTTTATCTCAGCAGCCAATGGCGCTGGAAAAGCAAAGATAGTAAAGACTCCGTTAGCCGACCGTTACTGTACCGGTACCGTATGTGTTATATGTTATTGACACACATACACATTATGTACATACATACATACATATGTAAGTATGTACATAACTAAACAAGTTCTGCAGAGAACGTTCCTGTTTTTATTAATAAAAATATTATCTTGTAGCCTGGACAACACTTTCTGTAGAGGCAGTCATTTGCTTGCACTAGCAGTGTTTATTTTCCGTCGTCCATATTAATTTTTTATATTTTGAAACCATTTTAATAAATAAAGCAGCTTTGCTTCTTTTTTTTACAAAAAACACAACATAGAATCAGCTGTTCGCAATAGTGATGGTAATAAGAAACTTCATTTTCTTTATAGGTATCTTCAAGCAATTTAAAAAACGTACCAAAATGAGAGTAACATCTTTTAAGTTGAAAAATTTCTTTCGATGCCTAAATACTGTAAGCTGTAGTAGATTTTGTTTTAAAAACCCCTCTTACTTCAGGCAGTCTTGTTTAATAATAATTATTAAAAAAAGAAACAGTCTCGCCCAATATGGCGTAGTAATAGTTGTATTTCTTAATATGTATATGAATGCTCGTTTCTGTGCAACCAGAGATGGAATTTCTAGGTTATGAGGTTTAGACTTCATATTCCACTACAAAACAAATAAATTTTTTTGTTATATTTAGTATAAAAATTCATAAATGCACATTACTTCAAACATTTTACGATAACAACTTTCGTACTTTTTTCGTAGAATATACGAACGTCTAGTACATATTAAGAAAAAATTCTAGTAAATATTTTTTTGAATATACGAAAGTAACAAAAAGCTCTCGTAAAAATGTTTCCTTGTTAAAAAAAATATATTTGAATAATTTATTAAAATTAGTATTTATAAATTGACACATTTTTCCGATGTAAGTAAATAATATACATTTCTAGCTCTAATAAAATAAGTATAAAGTGGTTCAGTTCAGTACTATGAAATATGAAGATTGTGAGTTCGTGCCCCGGTTGATCCAAAAATTTTATTAGTTTTATTTTCTTAATTATTATCGTACATTTCGTATTCTTGGGAAACTGTGAAATATTTCGTAATATGTACGAGCGTTTTCGGGCATATTTTGCATGGATTATTTTCAGTGTATGAATTTATATAAATGAACATATACCTAAATGGAAATATGCCCTGTTTTAAGTTTTTTTTTTGTCATAAATACCCAGATATTATATAAATAAGTACAAAAAAGAAGAGTGTAAATTCTACCTTAATAATATATGAAATAATTAATGAATAGAAATTTTAGCTTAGTATTAACCGAAACTTATGTACTTGAATATGAATATAAAAAAGTTTAGTATTCTAATTTTTTAAGCTGATGTTCCTACTCACTATTATTCACCGTGATAATTAGTAAAATTGAACGAGCATCGCTTATGACATTTTGTAGCAACTTCGAAATCAATACTAATCCGTTCTGCTGGTCTGATTATTAAAATATTTCATACTATATGCGCCCCGCGGTGTTACACGCAATTAAAAAGTATGTTCTTTTCCTCTATGTCATTTTCTGACCCCTAAACTACTACTGCCTATGTCGATCATTTGCTCTATTAAAAATTAAAACAAATCTATCCCACGGGAAACATATATTTTACCTGGATAAAATGTAGCCTATATGCTATTCCAGACTATAATCTATCGCTGGGCCAAATATCATCTAGATCCGTTCCGGCATAAAAAAAAGTTTTCTAATTTTTCGATTTTAACACGAGGGACGCAACTCCTTTCAATTATATGTAATAATATATTTTTGCTATTTGTAATTACCCCTGACGAGCTGCCAGACGCGGTTGGACCAGTAGTTATGGTAGCTCCTTCAGCTGCTGTAGCTGCGGCTGCAGCCACTTGCCTAATGCTGAGGCAGTTGCAAATTGGTTTTGTGATGCCCAATGTGCATAAAGCATTGGACCACATCGTTTCGCCTTTGCTATCCACGTTGGTAGATTTTTCACTTTCTTTTATAATTATAAGATTTCCTCTCGCATACGTTGCACTTGTTAATACTGTTAATTAGTGCATGTATGTTTTAGTATGTATGTATATAATTGTTTTGTGTTGCGCTACTGGATATTTGACACTGAAGTATTTTGGTTGATTTCAAAATATTGCTTATCGACCATTTCATTTTCTGTCTGTAGTTTTTGGCTTAATAAATAAATAGTTAGGGACACTAACATACTTATATTATCTTTTTAAGTTTACTTTCTTTAGATAAAACTAATTATATGCATACATATGTATGTATTTAGCCAAAAAAAATTTAGTTAATACAAAATTCGTTTCGAACGTGTGGCGTAGTTTTTAAATATGACAATTTTAAACTGTAATATTTTAATTCTTTTTTATTAGTTGTATTTTTTATGTTACTATTAATTAGAAATTCGTTTTAATTTTGTTAAATGCATGGTATTTTTTTTTATCTTGGACCAGCACTCAGGGGATGACCCTTACACATGCAATGCATTGTGCTGGAACTAGTGGAAAGGGATAGTGATAGATATGAAAGGAGGTGAAGCTTCATTCGTTCTTTACAACTCTGCTTTTTTACTGCACGTTTATTCGTAGAGCAGTGTTGCAGCGCCTCTGGTGGCGAGGAGGGCATTACTAGTTTTGAAGCTGTGTTTAGTTTAGTAGCCACTTCTTTTATTAATTTTATTTTACTTCGCCGTTGATTGTGCTACTCAGGACCAACGAAGGAGGGCGCTCTGATGTTACATTGGAATTAGTATCAGCTGAAGTTGGTACTGTTCAGTGACCAGTGACCATGCCTTCGCCACTGAAACCTTCCGCCAACAACTGACTCAAAGGCGCACCAATGCACATCAGAGAAATGCGTGGTGTTTTTATTTCATGACTCTGTCTGACATTGGGTTTGAACCCAGGTCCTTCGGTTTGTACTCAACGTGCTTACTACCTGAGCCACGCCACCCTAAACTGAGTCAAGCTGAACTAAATATCTATCCAAAAAAATAAAAATTACTTCAATATTTTGATCGGTTCAAAAGTTACAGAATTTTGGCCAATGAAAAACGATTTTCAGCCACTGTGCGGCGAAGCTTTTAAGCATCTTAAATTGATGTTCCCAACATTAAGTAAAGCCAAAATAAAAGGAGGTGTTTGTGTATTTACTTCGAAGAGAATTTTAAAATTTTTAGCACTTCTGATTAAATATTTTTGGTCGCCGACTCAATATAGCTCTGACCACTGTGCAAATACTCGAAATAATTTGTATTTATAATAAAAAAATAACATAATTTCTCTTAAGTTTTCACTATTGTAAGCAGTAATAAATAACTGATCAAATTTGTATTTGTTTTCCAAATAAGTTGAAAATTTTGTTATCAAAAAAATTTACACATGCAAATTTTTTTAGTTTATATTTATATCGAAATACGGAGTTATGCAGTTTACATTCAGAAGGATCGATGAAAGCTACTCGAATAAATCTTCACTGGAAATTAACCTCAAGCTAAGGGAAAATGTATATTGCAAAGCGAGATTCTGCAAAAAAATCCAACTTTTCATGAACTGTAACTGCCTCAGAAAAAGAGAAAAATACGCTGAAATTTTACTTGAATGAAACAGAGAGCATTTGGAATCTATCAAGTTAAAGAATTTTCAATCATATTTAACCTGTACGAATATGCGATTATATATGTTTGTAGTGTACCTCTATAAGTGTACACATACTGAATACCCTAACACACTGAATACCCTAACGGATGACGATAACAATGCAATTGATCTAATCGATGACCACACAAAAATTGAGTGACATTATTTAAACGTTGCATTAGTTTTGAGTGTGGAATATTTGTTTACATTAAAAATCATTGTGATTCGTCACTTACAAAATTGTAACAAAAACCTTTTTGTTTTGCATGTCACTGAATGAAAGAAATGTATGATTGTAATAAGCTAGTGTAAGTAAGAGAAGTTAAGAAAGTATTTTTAAGATAGTAGGTATATAAACGGCTGAAATTATTCAATAAACCAGACTTTTAATCTACAAGCTAAATCGGCAACATCTGCCTTAGTTTTATTTTGAAAGTTCTCCTTTTGCCCTTGCAATTCTGCACAGAACGGCAAAAGCGATAGCGTAGCCAGTGGCAAACTCTGCCGGCTACAGAACCACTAAACCTTTTACACAATTTTTATATACAAAAGTCCTTTGACCCAACGGTTCTGTTTTCTTTACACGAAACCTCCACATGGCGATCCTGCCAACCAAACACACTTTAAACCTCCACATGGCGATCTTGCCAACCAAACACACTTTAAATTGATCCTGCTACGAAGAAAAATTTTTTAATGTCAGAGGAATACGTGCCAAAGCCATTGAACGCTGTTCAGAGTCCTCCACCATACTACAAGCCAACAGCCCAGGGTCCCAAGAAGATAACCTTGGAAGACTATAGGAAGCGTCAAGCACAGCTCCAAGAAAACCGCTTGACGGCTATACCGAAAATTGAGACAACAAAAATTACAAAATAGAAGAGAGGCGGACGACTAACCAAGTTAAAAAGAAGATTGGCAGACCTCCTAAACACGGTAAGAAACGAAAAACACCTGCTAGAGTGGGAAAAATCTCAGGAGTATTGGCAGGAAATAGAAGAAATAAAGACGGAGATCAGAACAAAGCATACCAAGAAGGCACCAAAAGCATAAGAAGATACTACAAAAATTTATAACATATTTTATCTCTACTAACAATGGTAGGACCTATTTGGGGTAATCCCCTTAGCAAAATAAACCAAAATGAGCAAAACATTAATAACAGCGCAATAGAGCTAAATAAACCAATAATACCCGAGAATATATTCACATTAATAGTAGTAGTTATTCTTTTATATATAGCTTACAATATAAACAAATATTTCAAAAACTATGTAAACAAACATAAATATAGGCCAACGAATGCCATAAGTGAAGTTTAAATAAAATTTTATAACTGTAATGGTAAAAATACTATGGTAATAAACAAAATTGAATAAAATAATGGAAAAATAGAAATTCTGATGGAAGGCAATCTAGCACATTTAAAAGAGGCATTGAAGAGTTTAAGGAAAAAAAGAGGTTAAAGAAAATTTACACAAAAGACGATAGAAAATAAATTAGAATATATAGAAAGTATAAAAGAACATTTCTTGATAGCTGAAATTGAGGAAGAAGACAAAGAAGCAGCAATAGCCCTCAAATTAGAATTCACTACCGTTTACGAAACAGTAAAACAAATATTAATTGAAAGTTCAAGAGAACCATTAGAAAAAAATAACGAAATGGCAGCATTTAATTTAGATACGGTTTCAAAATCTCTCCCTCTATTTGCTGGCAACTACATAGAATTAGAAAGTTTCCTTATAACAGCAGAACTTATCAATAAGACTTTGTCAGAAACAGCAAAAGTAGATTTTCTACAATATGTCTATTATGCTAAACTAACTTCTAACGTTAGAACTGCAATAGGTTCATACACAAAACCAGAAAATTTTGAAACATTGAAAAACTTGCTAAGGCATAGATACAAAAATACAAAATCAATTCCAGAACTACAGGCTAAGGTGAGCATTTCATATCAAGGAAAATTGTCAGTACAGGCATACAAAGAAAAAATAACAAGTATGATAGATAATTTGAACATTTTAGGAATAGAAGAATTAGGAAATAGTGCTACAGAAGCAGAGAAAAATGTAATAATTAGACTAAACAACAAATTAGCGCTAGATACGTTTAAAAAAGGGTTGAATGAAAACTTTAAATCGACCATATATGCTGCTCGACCAAACAACTTGCAAGAAGCATCTGGCCTTGCATTAGAAATAGAGAATGAACAAAAAGTACCAAAAAATTCAATTTTACATCTTAGAAAAGAACTACCACGGTATCAACAAAGAAATCACAACACATTCAATACTAACAGAAATAACTTCAATCAAAATTTGAACAGAAACAACAACTATAACAACAATAATAACTTTAACAGAAACAACAATTATAACAATAGTAATAACTTCAACAGCAATTACAATAACAACAATAACATTAGAAATAATAGAAACAACAACTACAATAATAACACAAATAATAACTACAATAGGAACAACAATTTCCGACCAAACAATTATAACGCAAATAGCTATAGAAATAACGCTAATAATAGGAACCGAAACAATAACACTAGGCACATACACACAATTCAAGATTCGGGAAACGCACTAGGCCAGGGATACTTGGATATTCCGGAGAGCCAAAATTAAAAATTCATAAAATATCCGACAACAACACAAACTTCATAATCACGAAATACAAAAACAGACAACTTACATTCCTTGTTGACACAGGCGCAGACATCTCACTCTGTCGCATGCAAAAAGAATTTGAAGGTGAACAATACAATCCAGAAGAAAAATGTAAATTAACGGGTATTACAACAGAAGAAATTTATTCTTTAGGTACAGTAGAACTAGAATTAACACTAACAGACGAAAAATTAGAACACACTTTCCACTTAGTAAAATCGGACTTTCCAATAGACACAGACGGAATAATAGGTAGAGATTTCTTAAAGCAATTTTTTTGTAAAATAGACTACGAAACATTTACAATTACATTACATACAAATGATAACGAAATAACACTTCCAATGCAAACGAAAGCATACAATATTTCAAAAATAACTATACCACCAAGAACTGAAATGATTCATGCAATAAAATTAAACTTGACAGAAGACTCCGTAATATTTAACAATGAATTGCAAGACGGCATTTTTCTTAGTAATTCAATAGCACCAAAAAACGGAATGACACACATTAAAATATTAAACACAACGAACGACACAGTAACTTTAAAAGGCATTCAACTCCAAACCGACAAACTAAAAAACTATGAAATATTAAATTACAACTACACTAATGCTGACGCACTTTCCAGAATAGAAATAAATTCTGAAATACTAAAACAAATGATACCAAAAGATGATAACAAAATATTAATAACAACAAGGGCAATGAAAAATAAAAGTAATGAGGCAAATAACATAAATAACAATGAAGATAAGAATAATAAAAATAAACCGCGCGCGAAAGATAATGTTATGGAAGAATGCAATTCCCAGAAGTCTGATCAACTTCAAATATGGGAATGCATATCCATTAATGATATAAAAAATATGAAAAAATTGCAATTTAACAAAATAGATAATATCAAAGACAAAAAATTTGATATAAATGAAATGAAATATTTATTGAGAATAATATTGTGCACATAGGACGTGATGATAATTCTGCGAAACCAGTTTCGACTATGAAGAAATCACGCTCCAAAAATATAGATGAAAAAGAAAATGAAGAAAATAAGCATGCAGGAATCAGCGATAACTCAGCGAAACTAGATTCGATTCTGAGGAAGCTGATATCCAAATTAAAGAAAGAAAATATAAAAGAAGTAGCATTACGTAATGATGACAAAATATCTAAAATATATGAAAAAGATGAATTTAAAAAAGCATATGCCAAAATAAAAATAAATAATAAAAATCCTCAACTAAAAATACTAATATATAATGCCCCAAAAAAAATTACGGATGACATTTTAAAATATAAACTAATAAACGATTTCCACAATACCACACACGCAGGCCACTTAGGAATACGAAAAACAATTATCAAACTAAAACAACGATACATTTGGAAAAATATGAATAAGATGGTAAAGAAATTTGTATCATGCTGTGACAAATGTAAAATAAATAAGCAAACAAAACACACAAAAGAACCACTTACATTAACAAATACACCAAACAACAGTTTTGAAGTGATTTCAATAGATACCGTAGGTCCTCTTAGAATATCAAATAACTACCGATACATTCTAACAATGCAATGTGAACTGACAAAATTTGTCGTTGTACACCCAATGCCAACAAAAGATGCAATAACAATAGCAAAGACACTAGTAGAACAGTTTATTTTGAAATATGGTCAATTTAAAGTACTTAAGTCAGACAGAGGAACAGAATTTACAAACGAAGTTATGCGTAACATATGCTCGCTACTTCAAATCAGCCAAATATTTTCAACCCCATACCACCATGAAACGTTAGGTTCAATAGAAAGAAACCATAGGGTTCTAAATGAGTTTTTGCTAACCACAGCAAATGATTATGAATGGGACACATGGATTCCATATTTTGCTTTTGCTTACAATACAGCTCCACATATAGATACAGGCTACTCGCCTTTCGAATTAGTTTACGGAAAATTACCAAGTTTACCATCTGACACTATAAATAACAAACAGAAATTTTATAACTACGACGATTATGTGCAAGAATTAAAAATCAAATTACAATTTGCTCTAAATAAAGCGAAAGAACTAACTGTACATACAAAAGAAAAAAGAATTGCTAACAAGAATTAGCAAAACAAACTAAACTTAAATGTAGGAGATTTAGTTTTAGTAAAGGTAGAAAATAGAAAGAAAAACCAGAGTCCATATAAGGGACCATATAGAATTGTAAGAAGAAATAATGTAAATACTACTATAGATTATAACGGCACAAAAAAAGAATTGCACAATAATAATTTAAAACCATATAAAACAACATAACTTAAATACTAACTTAATATAAATATCAATAATGTAAATATTCATAAGAAAAGTTTTAACAATCTCATATGCTCATAATTAACTTAATATATCCATAAGAATCTTTGTAACAGTGGTATGCATGCAACAAGAAAAATCACTTCCATAATTTTTCTCTTAAGGGTGAGGGTGTACTGTACCTCTATAAGTGTACACATACTGAATACCCTAACACACTGAATACCCTAACGGATGACGATAACAATGCAATTGATCTAATCGATGACCACACAAAAATTGAGTGACACTATTTAAACGTTGCATTAGTTTTGAGTGTGGAATATTTGTTTACATTAAAAATCATTGTGATTCGTCACTTACAAAATTGTAACAAAAACCTTTTTGTTTTGCATGTCACTGAATGAAAGAAATGTATGATTGTAATAAGCTAGTGTAAGTAAGAGAAGTTAAGAAAGTATTTTTAAGATAGTATATAAACGGCTGAAATTATTCAATAAACCAGACTTTTAATCTACAAGCTAAATCGGCAACATCTGCCTTAGTTTTATTTTGAAAGTTCTCCTTTTGCCCTTGCAATTCTGCACAGAACGGCAAAAGCGATAGCGTAGCCAGTGGCAAACTCTGCCACTAAACTTTTTACACAATTTTTATATACAAAAGTCCTTTGACCCAACGGTTCTGTTTTCTTTGCACGAAACCTCCACATGGCGATCCTGCCAACCAAACACACTTTAAACCTCCACATGGCGATCTTGCCAACCAAACACACTTTAAACCTCCACATGTTGTACCTAGTCTATAAATTTTATTTTACTTCGCCGGCGATTTTGCTACAATACTGGCGAAGGAGGGCGCTGTGATGTACGCTTGCATACACCAGTATCAGTTGCTGCCAGTACTGTTCAGTGACCAGTGTGCTATGCCTTCATCACTTAAACACTCCGACAACAACAAATACAATGGCATACTAATGCACATCTGCAAAATGCTGGATGTTATGACTTGTCTGAAGCTGGGATCGAACCCACGTTCTTAGACATTATTTGCTTTGTAGTCAACGCGCTAACTAGTTCAGCCAACAGCACCCCATAAGGATATATGTATATTCTGGATCCTTATAGACAGAGAAGTCGAATAAGCGATGTCCGTTTGTCCGTCCTTTAATGTGGAATATTGAGAACTAAGGCCTCACACAACATACGGACCTAAATTTTGGATCATTCTGTTGAAATTTGTCTCAGAATTTTTATGTATAAAAATTAGAAAATTCGGTCAAATAAATAACCAGATAGAGCTGAAAGTAAAAATATCAAGCTCCAAAATGTAATTAGCAAAAAAACTAAAAATTTAAAACCCTGCGAAACTAACGCATATTCTGAAAATTGCAGCTGCAATATTGGAAATTATTCCTAAAATTTATTTTAAAAAAAACCATGTAATTGTGCCGATTGCCAAAATTCTTGAAAAATCTCTAAAATGCCGAAAATTCTTAAAAATACGCGAGTATCAGAAAAATTGCACCATTTAATGTTGACTTAAAAAACTAAATTATAGAGTAAAACAAACTTGTGGGGTTAAGTTAATAATTTAATGTGGGCTTAAAATGTATTCAAAGAATAGTTCGCAATTCATAAAATATTTTTCAAACAATCAGTTCCTATCATATACATACATATAAACTTTGAAACGACTGACCGAAAAAAAATATTTTCAAATTTGCCTGAATTTTATATCGGAATGTTTGAGGATAAACACCAAAACATTTGTTGTGCCGTGTCTAAAAATGGTATATGCATACATATTTGTATTTTGTTTACATATTTTCGTATTTTCCCTAATTCAACATATACAAAATGATAAGTCAAGATCTTAGGAGATAAAAAATTCACTTCTTCATATTCATATCAAATAGACCAGTTCATTTACATTCATTAAAAACACCTAAGAAATCATAGTTTTGAGGAATATCGAATTGTGGATAGCGGTTTCGAATCCTGAACTACAGTATCCTATTTTTTTTAAAGAATTTTTGATACAATGTAGTTATTTTTATTACTTTTGCTTTTATTTGAAAAAGTTTGTTCTTTTTTTAAGAATTTTTTATCGCTTTAAATTATTTCCAATGTGAAGATAATATTGGAACATTTTAATCATTAGACTAGCAGATATATGTAATATTTGGTGATATATTTTATCAATTTTGGGAGAATTTCTTCATGATTAAACCTTTTCTTACGTTTCAAATAATTTCTTCGCGTAGTCGAAGGCCATTGGCTTTTTGATAAAGACGTTGAAACACTTCTTGGATGTGTGAAAAAATATATAAGTGCTAATAAGGGGATGTTAATATTTTTATAACGCACTCTAGGCAAGAAAGTGTAACAAATTTGTTACGAAATTCATAATTTATGGCTGACTTCATAAACGCAGTTTGCAAAGCAGCACTAGAATACCTTATAAACTCATGCTTCCAATATTGCTTTGCAAGCTGGGTTTCTGAAGTCAGCTTATACTATGGAATAGAGATGACAACCAATAATACATGATCGTGATTAATTATTTGTTTCCATCACGTGAGCGTACGTCCGTGACTGTGAGTGACCATTTTTCCCCTTTAATGTAATTTTTTCCATTTAAATTCTTCATTAAAAATTTTTTTTTTTGGTATTTCGTATTTTCTTTCGTCACTCCATACTATGGTGAAAGGTATATAAGATTCGGGACAGCCGAATATATCACTCTTACTTGATTAAAATTAAGTTGGGGAAAGAGTTTCGAATAATAAGTATATTTACAAAGTGTTATAAGTATATTAAAAATATTTACACATAATCTCTATATTACTTAGGCTTAAGTTGAAAGGAGTTGCTTGGTTGAGTACAAATTATGGGCTTAAAATTTCTATTTTTAAGAATTTTAATAAGTTCCAATTATTTTTTATTAAGAAAGTACTATTGGAACATTAGTAATTATTAGACTATCGAACGGATTAGTACGTATTTTGGGGTAGCCACTCTGATAGATTATCAGCTCTTTGTTCAATATAAGCACTTGTCACTGTTGGTACAATGAAATTCCCATCTCTGATAAGTTATTATTCCATATCATTACTTCCCTTTCTTAGTCTGCCATTGGCTGCAGCTATTAAGTTTTTTTTCTATTTATGTTTATTTAATATTTGTCTTTTGTCATAGTTGGTTGAGTATTAAAAAAATCAACAACATAAGAAAAAACTAAAATAAAAATAAATTGGAAAACCTTTATCTCAGCAGCCAATGGCGCTGGAAAAGCAAAGAGAGTAAAGACTCCGTTAGCCGACCGTTACTGTACCGGTACCGTTTGTGTTATATGTTATTGACACACATACACATTATGTACATACATACATACATAAGTATGTACATAACTAAACAAGTTCTGCAGAGAACGTTCCTGTTTTTATTAATAAAAATATTATCTTGTAGCATGGACAACACTTTCTGTAGAGGCAGTCATTTGCTTGCACTAGCAGTGTTTATTTTCCGTCGTCCATATTAATTTTTTATATTTTGAAACCATTTTAATAAATAAAGCAGCTTTGCTTCTTTTTTTTTACAAAAAACACAACATAGAATCAGCTGTTCGCAATAGTGATGGTAATAAGAAACTTCATTTTCTTTATAGGTATCTTCAAGCAATTTAAAAAACGTACCAAAATGAGAGTAACATCTTTTAAGTTGAAAAATTTCTTTCGATGCCTAAATACTTATAAGCTGTAGTAGATTTTGTTTTAAAAAACCCTCTTACTTCAGGCAGTCTTTTTTAATAATAATTATTAAAAAAGAAACAGTCTCGCCCAATATGGCGTCGTAATAGTTGTATTTCTTAATATGTATATGAATGCTCGTTTCTGTGCAACCAGAGATGGAATTTGTAGGTTATGAGGTTTAGACTTCATATTCCACTACAAAACAAATAATTTTTTTGTTATATTTAGTATAAAAATTCATAAATGCACATTACTTCAAACATTTTACGATAACAACTTTCGTACTTTTTTCGTAGAATATACGAACGTCTAGTACATATTAAGAAAAAATTCTAGTAAATATTTTTTTGAATATACGAAAGTAACAAAAAGCTCTCGTAAAAATGTTTCCTTGTTAAAAAAATATATTTGAATAATTTATTAAAATTAGTATTTATAAATTGACACATTTTTCCGATGTAAGTAAATAATATACATTTCTAGCTCTAATAAAATAAGTATAAAGTGGTTCAGTTCAGTACTATGAAATATGAAGATTGTGAGTTCGTGCCCCGGTTGATCCAAAAATTTTATTAGTTATATTTTCTTAATTATTATCGTACATTTCGTATTCTTGGGAAATTGTGAAATATTTCGTAATATGTACGAGCGTTTTCGGGCATATTTTGCATGGATTATTTTCAGTGTATGAATTTATATAAATGAACATATACTTAAATGGAAATATGCCCTGTTTTAAGTTTTTTTTTGTCATAAATACCCAGATATTATATAAATAAGTACAAAAAAGAAGAGTGTAAATTCTACCTTAATAATATATGAAATAATTAATGAATAGATACTAATCCGTTCTGCTGGTCTGATTATTAAAATATTTCATACTATATGCGCCCCGCGGTGTTACACGCAATTAAAAAGTATGTCCTTTTGCTCTATGTCATTTTCTGACCCCTAAACTACTACTGCCTATGTCGATCATTTGCTCTATTAAAAATTAAAACAAATCTATCCCACGGGAAACATATATTTTACCTGGATAAAATGTAGCCTATATGCTATTCCAGACTATAATCTAACGCTGGGCCAAATATCATATTGATCCGTTCCGTTATAAAAAAAGTTTTCTAATTTTTCGATTTTAACACGAGGGACGCAACTCCTTTCAATTATATGTAATAATATATTTTTGCTATTTGTAATTACCCCTGAAGAGCTGCCAGACGCGGTTGGACCAGTAGTTATGGTAGCTCCTTCAGCTGCTGTAGCTGCGGCTGCAGCCACTTGCCTAATGCTGAGGCAGTTGCAAATTGGTTTTGTGATGCCCAATGTGCATAAAGCATTGGACCACATCGTTTCGCCTTTGCTATCCACGTTGGTAGATTTTTCACTTTCTTTTATAATTATAAGATTTCCTCTCGCATTCGTTGCACTGTTAATTAGTGCATGTATGTTTTAGTATGTATGTATATAATTGTTTTGTGTTGCGCTACTGGATATTTGACACTGAAGTATTTTGGTTGATTTCAAAATATTGCTTATCGACCATTTCATTTTCTGTCTGTAGTTTTTGGCTTAATAAATAAATAGTTAGGGACACTAACATACTTATATTATCTTTTTAAGTTTATTTTCTTTAGATAAAACTAATTATATGCATACATATGTATGTATTTAGCCAAAAAAATTTAGTTAATACAAAATTCGTTTCGAACGTGTGGCGTAGTTTTTAAATATGACAATTTTAATATGTAATATTTTAATTCTTTTTTATTAGTTGTATTTTTTATGTTACTATTAATTAGAAATTCGTTTTAATTTTGTTAAATGCATGGTATTGCTGTTTACGTTGACTAGGAATTATTAATGTTTTAATTTTGCTTTTGTTTTAATTTTTGAAACCGCGCTATTTATAAATCATAGCTTGTTGTGTTTTTTTATGTTAAAACTTGTTTTTGGATAGTTTAGTTAAGAAATTTTGTAACTTTATTCATTATTTGTTGTTATTTTAGTGGAATACTCGTTCGCATGTAGAAAAAATACCTATAATTAAATCGTGTTTGGCAATTTGCAATGAAATCTTTTAGTACTCATTATGCATTTAATCAAAGAATTGTTTTTAATGAATTTACATCGGTTAGTTTAGGAATGTGAGCAGTGAAAGTTTTTTAAGACATTATCATAATCAATATATTCTTATTAAAAACAAATGTATTGTTGTCAAAAAACAATGAAAATGAGCACAAAAACCAAATGAGTCCAAAAGTGAAGTGAAACTTTATTATTTTTAAGAGAGAACGGATTACTTATTCGCATAGGGCCAAATTGAATTTAAATTTTACTTAATGTTATTCCTTGTTCGTTTTATTCACAAAATCACCGCTCTAGTTACATGCACATAGTCCTTGAGGTATTGTTGGTAGTCTTTTAAATATTTAAATTATCATGGTAAGTTACCAGTACTTGTTTAACATTGTGTTATTTAACATACGGGCGGAGTGTGTATGTTCGTAAGATAGTGGTAGTTAATATGAGCGCAAAGAGAGAAAATTAATATTGTGAATATTTAAGTTTCTGCCCATTTTAATGCTGCTACAACTTCTGTTATTGTTACTCGTTGGCCTATATACGAAGAACATAACTGGAACACGAAGATATCATCGTACCAATCCACATTTAAATCAACAAAAACTATTGAGCTCGTACATACATTCGTACTACATAATTTAAATGGACAAAAAGAAAAAAAACACACCCCATCATAAAATAGGTTATTTTTAAGTTTGGTGACTATATTTTATTTTAGATGCCGCCACTGTTGGTGTGTTAAAAACGTCTGATGGTTTATGAAGAACTGCTGCTATACGTTTTTATGGGCTTATTATATGTAGTTCTTTAGCCGTTTTCTTATATTTATTTTGACGTTTCACTCAAACGTTTCCAAGCACTACTGTATATTAAAAAAAATAATTCTATTTTTTACAGCCAGGCTTTATACTTAGGGCATTCCGGATACAAAAGGGTGGGCGACATAATTTTTGTTGCTTGATTTGATAATGATAATGGTTTAGTCATTTTGACTCGACTAATGGGTACAATTATTGGTGCTGCATCTAAACTATTTGCTGGCGTAGAAATGGAACCAGCTAATAGACGAGACGAAGAAGATAACGAAGCGTGTGCCTTAGATGATGATGTAGATGTTGAACGTTGCTGTACTGAAATGGGAATACTTGCAACAATACTTTTGTTGACAGAAGTATCTTTTCTTTTTTCAGTACACAGCAAACATATAACGCACATGCACATTTTTAGAGCAATGAATTAAACTCTAAGGTCCACTACTATATTTGTTTTTAGTTTTCATTTTTTAAAAATGTTGAACTACACACTCTTAAGCAGAATAAAAGAAGGCGAGTTTGTCTTTTGATACTCAAATTATACACATATGTATGTATGTTGTATGTCTTTGTTGAATTTAAAATGTATTTAAATATTAAATTAAGTGCATATATTCCTTTATCACAAAAATAATAAATAATTCTGGTCTGCAATAACTCTTATGCAATTTTTTCATACACACGTACATTATCAGTAGAACAAAAAGTGAGGTCATGTAAAAAAACACATATCTTGAACAAACGAAATCACCAAATTATATTTTTTAATTAATTTTTACTTTAACAATGGAATTGATATTATTTCGAAACATATAATTTTCGCGCAAAATGTGAATTAATTTTACAAGATATTTGTAAAAATGTTTATATTTATATATTAAGTGCGACGACAACGAGATGCAACAAAACACGTTCTATTCATTTTGAAGAAAAATTTCAAAGTGCAGTGCCCTCTTAACCGAAAGATAAATCGGAAATGAAATGGTTCAGTGCTAGATTTAACATAGACTCAATACATACATCTTGCAATAATAGCAGAAGCTGTTAAAATGTTAAATTACATTTGACCTAGTTTTCTAACACACATACAATGGAATATGTACATACATATATTAGGGGCACCTTTTTTTTCAACAGGACTACAAAAAAATTATGGGTCTAAAATCAAAACCTAGCTCCCACAAGATATATCAAAATTCACATGTAAGAAATTTTTAAAAACAGCGTGTCTTTTTTACGAAATACTGTTATGCGAAAAATACCACATTTTGCCTGATTCATCTTTTCAAGCCATGTTTTAGAGACCTTTATTTAGAAAGTTTACATAAAAACTTAAATTTGTGATGCCATTGAACAATCAGTAAGAACACAACTTTTTTAAATTAAAATTAAACAAGCTCGAGTAAATAGCATATTATTTTTGGATTTAGTGATAACATGTTGGTATCCACAAATCTATGCAATTGTTTTGAATACCTTAAACTAAAATCTTCATGTGGGAGCTAGGTTTTAGGTTTAGACACATACTATCGTTGAGAAATTTTTTTCGAATTTTTTTAAGATTTCGATTTGGCTATATGTCTATCACGTTTTTTCTCACCTGAACAAAATGGCCCACCCTACTGTATATGCAGGAAGGAAGGGCTTATAATTGTATGTGTGTAAATGCATAGTTTGTATATGCACACATGCATATGTACATTCGAAAACTTCTGTGGACCTCTTATTTAAATTTACAAAGTTTCGGATTTTCAAGCAAATGCATGTTTCTTTAATGAAAAATAACAAGGTGTTGAATAATTACACAGTACAACGTAATAATTTTTTAAATAATAAAGTGATCCGTTTTGCATATTCTCATAGTAAATCAGCAAAGGGAATCTTGTATCCTTACACTTAATGTAAAATATATCTTCCGAACTTTTATATAAAAGACAACGAAAAACAGTTTTGTGGAACATGTAAACCCTTACACTCTTGGCTGTATGGCTCTTATTGCGGCGCACAGTGGCTGAAAATTGTTTTTCATTGGCCAAAAGTCTAATTTTTTTTGTCACCGATTTTTAAAATTTTTACGCCTTTTTGTAGCTAATATATCCAGATTAAGGTAGCCAAAAAATTAGGTTAAACTATTGATAATTGTGGGCGTAGCATGCTGTCAAACTCAACTGTTTTTTTAATTTCAGAAAAAGGTGTTTTTCTTTTGTTTATTTATCAAAAATAAATGGTTACTACTCGAAAGCTATCATCGATAATGGCCTGCGGTCTTTTTTGTAATGTTGGTAGGATTATATTCTTTAGTTGTTGTAAGTGGTCACAGCTCTAGCGTTTAATATTAGGGGGTTACGAAATATTTATGAAACTACTATATTTTTCCAAATTTAAACTTTAGTGGAATAGAACTTCTAGGGAACAAAGGGGAGCAAGAAACGTATACCACCCGGAGAAAGTGTCCTCTTTAACGCTATATATACTTTTGCACCCGTGACGATCCGTGGGTAGAACACTTTTTTCATTTTAATGGAATTACTCCAAAAAAATCAAATTACGATAATTTAAACAGCTCTGTAAGTACTCGTATACAATGGTGTATTAAATTTTCACTTTTTTGCCTAAAAGTTAATGTTTTTTACTTTAGACTACGTAAAACTAAAAAACTTAAATAAAATACCTGCGAAAGGCTTTAATGGCTTTGTTTTGATCAGCAAAAAGTAGGTAATAAAATTAAAATCTTTCTAAATTTACCTGTTATCAAATGTTAGGGTCAACCAAAGTCATAAACAATTTTATAACAATAATCGCGACATTAAACCACTAAAGATAAAAAACAACCCCATATTGGCGAGATACTAATCAGTTTTACCTGATATTAAGGTCTGGATAACATGTGCAGTTTTGTTCCATTTAAGCACTACCTGCTATGAAGTTAAAGATCAATGTGTGAATAACATGTATCTAAAAATGTATAAAACTGCGGATTCGATAAGGGATTACTCAGTAATAAGTTAATCCTTTAAGTGTGCGGATAAAACATTACAGACGCAAATAAAAATATTCATAAAAATATGGAGAGCTCCAGTTATAAAGAACTGGCCGAAGAGTATATTGGAATTAAAAACCAAGAAGATGTTCTTAGTTACGTTAAAATTAAACTTAAATTCGTGTAGCACCGAAATGCAAGAGCAATTATCTAATTTCGTCAAAGCACTAAAAAACGCTACAAAGAAGTTAGCTACAGTGAACAAAACTTTTATATAAAAAGTCCAAACTGGTTAGAAGGCCAACTTACTGTCGCTGCAGAAACAGCAAAGCAAGATAAGGCTGGAAGACCACGCAAATCATTGGACAACTGCAGCGATAACAATTTAACCAATTAACAAAAGTGGATATCATTGAAAAAGTTGTTAAAACATATGAATTTGGATTATCGCCACTACGTGCAAGAATACGACTTATGGAACACATACTAAAAATCAGTTGTGATTTGGATTTCGGTTCATCAGGATCAATAAGAAACAACGAAACCAACAAAGAGTTAAGAAGTTCAAAAAAGAAACATATTCAAGATGAATATCGCAAATTTGGATTGATTATAGATCAGCTGATGGCAATAGCGCAAGAAGATTCTTTTCAGATCCAGAAACAGCATCTGAAATAACAGGAGCGGATTTAAACCTTATTTTCAGATTAAAAATAATCCTAGAAGTACATGCGTGCAATGAAGAAATTGACTCTAGAAAATTTGGAGATTATGCTAAGGAAACTGCAAAAATATATACAACCAACTACCCATGGAGAAATATGTCTGCAACAGTTCACAAAATCCTTTATCATGGAGAAGATGTCATTAAATATTATTTGGTGCTACTTGGAGATCTATCAGAGGAGGCTCAGGAAAAAAGGAACAAGGATTACAGATTTTATAGAGAGCACACAACAAATGAAGATCTATTTAATATATTATTGGCAACGTCAGATCCGTTTATCTCCATTATTCGAAATCAATGGAAAGT